>CM031241.1:338895615-338969580 GCA_018340775.1 Taxus wallichiana var. yunnanensis | reverse complement strand
ATTTTCCATAAATACTGTGGATAGGAAGTAGCCCCAGAGATGAGTAGAAATCAATTTACGAGTAGCAAATAAATCTCAAATCACATACTTGGATTATATTGTGTCATTTTTTTGCTCTTTAGTGGATCTTCCCTATTTACTTGCATTATGGGAAATGAAATAAGTATATTAATAAAGATGTATTTGAAAATTATTTGTTTTACTTACAAATTATGAAAAATAAAACCATCTTGTTTTGACATCCAGAATGTTATTATATTGTTGTCATTTTTGCTCTTTAGTGGATTTTCTAGATACTTACATTATATGAGATTGAAATAAGTACATTAATAAAGAAGTCTTTGCAAATTGTTTGTTATTCCTTGCTAATTATGAAAAATAAAACTATCTTGTTTCAACATCCGAGATATTATAATCTTGTAACATTTAAAATCGATAGTATTCCAATACTTAATTTAATTTAATTATAAGCCTTCAACTTTCTATTTGTCAGTTGTATCATCATTTTTTATTTGATATATTTTAATGGTGCATTCTTTTGTATGCTTTTTTGAAGGAGGAGAAACAATATTTACATTTATCCATTTCACATCTGATGAATCCTCTTGATGGAAAAAATTGAAATTCTTTTCAAATGCATCAATTATTTTCCAATTAGCATTACGAATATGGAATGATCTTGAAGATTCAACAAATACGCAACACATTTTCAAGAAGTGTAAGATAGATGAATTAGATATCTGACATGTATGACATGGAAACAAGAGGTTATTGCTTTCATTTTTGGATAACAAGTCAAATCTTGATGCAGATTTATCTTGTTTTGAATGGGCGAAGCATGATACAGGTGAGTGGTATATCAAACCGTTCTATACATCAGTGGAACCACTTTATAATTTTGAAGTAAGATGTGATGATCAACGTTTCCACAACATTTTTAGGATACCTTACATGTTATTTCAAAATATTTATCAACTATTGAATGACGACCTTAAACAAAAGGTGAAATACCCTTTTCATTTACCATATAAAAGGCGGGGTCTTTCTAGTTGAAAAACAAGTGGGGCCATGGGAATGTTAAGATTGTCATTTGGAATGACAATGGTTAACATTAGTGAATTGTTTAGTTGTGGAAATTCAACCACAAAGTGAGAACTATAAATAAGTTCATAAATGTCATGTACACTCGGTTTTGAAGTAATGTTCAATAGGCCAAGTGAGCATATGGCATTAATGGCCAGTAAAAGAAGGGATTTCATAACAAAAGGTTTCCAATTGTTGTGGGGCTATATTAGTAACTCACATTCCAATCAATTCCTCCTAACGAGTGTTCATCTCTGATTGGTATGATCGAGATCACAATTATAGTATGGCATTACAAGTGATTGTTGTTGATAGCAATATGCATTTCATGGATGTGTTTGACTTGAATGGCCGGAGTTACCTCAAATGATTCTAGACTTCTTTGTAATTCAGATTTTTATAGAATGTGTGAAGGAGGAGAGAGATTAAATGGTCTTCCAGTTCTGTTGGCTTAGTAAACATGAGGGAGTATATTATGGTGATGGTGGATATCCACTATTACCATGGTTAATCATGCCTTTGATGGATTTGTAAACTACTACTCAAAGAGAATTTAATTTTAAGTTTTTTCATCCACACGCATTGTTGTTGAGTGTGCATTTGGAAGGCTAAAGCAAATATGTTAGCTTCTAGAATCCAGAATGTGGCACCCAAATTTAGAAATGTTGCCCAGAGACCATTCTTGTTTGTTGCATCTAATGCATAATATGTGCTAACTTGTGATTTAGGGAGAAGACAACTTGATGCATGTGATGATGTTGTTTTTGAACATGAAAATAATATATGAACCATTGAAGTGGCTGATCCAGTTCTTACACTTGCTCGAGCAGCCTTAATGGAATTTTGTTAATGACAATACCAATAATGTGGACACATAAGGACACTTAGATGATAAAAGTATTTTGTTTTAGTCATTATGATTTCAATTTATATATGCTTAATTCAAGGCACAGGATGTAAAATTCAAATAACATGTTTCTAATTAATGTGTTTATCATGATGAAGGTCAAGGAATGGATTTTTCATTTTAGTTGTAATATCTTCGTACCCACTGACTATTATATCTAAGCTCACATTATCTTGAGAAAGTTTAAATTTGCTCTAATTCTATGTAATATGCATCTCTATTATGTTCATTCTTCCATGGTACTTTGTAAATGTGCTTTTATTTGTGTAACACACACCTCCAACTTGACAATGAGTCATTTAGGCATCAAGCTCTTTTCGTACAACTACTACTCGTAAAGGGCATTCATTGGCTATAGACAGCATGTGATTTGGACAAAACATATTTTACCTTACCATGTGGACAAATCATATTTTACCTCATGTATTGACAAATCATAGAACATAAGTTATACAGATTAGTAAGCTTTGTATTTTCTCTATTTTAACATAGATCGATTGGTCCAGCTTAACTTATTAGATTTTCCCCCTACGAGATGGTTAATGATAGAATTCAATAGTACACCAATATATGCCTTTGCTTTCAGCTCATCTTCGGTGTGTCGATTACATGTTCATAGCGAAGACACAAGAGTCGGTCTCGAAAGCAACTTGGGAAGCCAAAGAGAAGGACTAGCTCGTGCGCTCTGGGAAACTCTCCATGCTTAACCGCAAGCTAGAAATGATTTTACTTGAAACAAAACGGAAATTTGAAAATCTTATGACTCAGCCTCTAGCCCTTTCACTTTGGCATGTTTATTCACTGAATCCACCTTCTCCTAGACAACTCTATAAAATGCCATGAATTCAAATAATTGCGGGACTTCAAAGACCAAACCAAGAATTATGCATGGAGCGAGTGTGATTAACACCTCAATAACATCAAAGAATTGTACATGCAGGAGTAGTTGATCAAGACAACAGGATGGATACCCAATTGCATAAAGATGCTCGAGAACATCCCATTCGCTAGAAGATCGAACTCTTGCTCTCCTTGATGACTCCAGATTACCCCGAAGGAGCCATATCAATCTACCAAGAATGGTTATTCTCATTCAATTTGGCCTCAAATACATACTTTGCTGTTTTTTTTCATAATCTATGGATATTATTTACATATACCCACAAGTTTTTCTAGAATCGTAATTTCATGATCTGCTAGTAAATTGTTATCTTGAAATTTGAGGCGTGGGCATCTCTAATGATAGTTGGGTCTAGAATGGGCCCTTGTAATTAAAAGCTGCTAGAATGTGAAATGGTGCGAGATATTCAAGAGGTCAAAATGAAGAAGAAAGGAGGACGTGGCATAAAGAAAAATGAATGAATAGGTCCATGGCATTGTCAAACGTAATTCTTGAGTGTATGATGATGATCTACGAGAAAATGGTCTCGGATGCCTTGGAAATCATCTCAACGAGGTTTGTTAAATGTGGACTGCATTAATTCCCTTTCTTTGTTGTAGGAGAGCATGTTTGAAATAGTGTAAGAAATTCGAGTATGCATACATTATTTACCCAATTGTCTTCACAGTAGAAATCATGCTAAATTATGGATAAAAATTGTACCCAATTACTTTTAACCGGTAGAAGGCATGCCAGATTATAGATTAATCTAAATACCAATAGCCTTATCTTGTATACTTAATTATAACAATGATAAGCTAGGAGACTCGATTCTGATGCAGTCTACTGAAGTTTCCAAGTTCAGCGGAGATGCAAAAATTCATGTGGCATAAGATCAAAGTGGATTTAGAACATACCCAAATTCAAACAAGAGTACTACCCATTAGTGCGATCCTATAGCCCCATTAAATACTTTATGTTCCCATGTATCGGAGACACATCCTCCAGTGGATTTATGGCGATTAAGTGCAAAGAGTGGATCGAAGGGACCAAACAAAGCGAAACTTGGCATGTCCATTGTAGAAGTGCTCAAATATCAATACTAGTTTTCCATCTAATCCTTCAATCAAAGAATAAAATCAATTATACGATAAGATTGCAGTACCTTAACATATTTATTTGAAGTTTCACTTTTTGTTTTTGTTAATTTTTGATGGGTTATATTGTAGGCTGTATTGGAGGACAAAGTTGCTCGGTGGAGGTTTCAAGAGACAAATTTGGAGATCTTGTGTATGCACTACTAAAAATCAGTATAAAACTAGCGGTATTCAACTTCACATAGGAAAGTCCATGGGACCATAAAACTGCAATGGGCTCCTATTATTTCTCAGCGGAAAATGTTAATAAAAAAATTATTACCATGGGACCCAAAAACAACTAATATGCTCCTAAATTCGCTCAAGCACTGACTGTTGAGATTTTTATGCAACCCCCTCTCCATGGGACCATGCTCTAAATGGCTACTGATATGTGTACGAATATGCATAGGAAAGTAATTGTAATGCGTACACGTCATCGAAACCGCGTGGAATGAAAGGAGGACTGAACTTGGCGTAGAAAGTAGCAATTGCAGAATGGGGGCGCTTGACGGAGGAGGAGGTGTGTAATTTTAAGAACTCTGTTGAGGATATGATCTAAAATTAATATGGGGAAGGAGGAATTGCACGCCTGTACCAATCCTAAGCAATCGTGTTGTCCTGTTGTCACCGATTTAGCCTAATGTTATTATTAAAATAATTATTAATAAAGCACCAATTGAATAGAAAAAATGTTGTTTTTTGAGTAGAATTATGTCACATGCCATTTGTTGAATGCAAATGTGAAGGTGGAACTGGAAATTATTATCATACATTAATCAACATTAAATAACATCTTTACATATATACTAGCAATTGCAAATGAGTTGCAAGTTACGCCGAGAGAGGGATTGATTAACTTATTTAATGACAAAGATTACTAATGGCTACATCACCATTCATGATGGTACAAAGGAAAACAAATCATTATCATTATCAGGATCATTATCTAGAATTTTTTGTTTGTTTTGCATGCGCTAATCATTGCACTAATACCTTGGAACCGAGTAGCCATCATGCTAGCACTGGCACTGACACCATACCCACTCTTGCACTTTGATCCACATTGTTGAAGAAGGATTAAAAACCATAAGTTTTTCAGCACTTTCGATTCAAATATTTTGGATTTGGTTGCTGGCAGTCAGTTCATTGATTACACTTTTTTAAGTACGCAGGTTGGATCCAAGATCCGGGAACACTATTGTGGGCATGATGGGGGAAGGAGTGTGCACATGCCTTGTACGCCATGTGCCAATTCTGTGTTACAAAGTCTTTTCTCCTCTTCCTTGCGTGCTTTAACGTTCTTTGTATATCTCATTCTTGCGTAGCGTTCAAACGTAAAAGCTGGTAGGATTTGTAGATCTTTGATGGCACAAACTCTTGACATTGCCGTGAATGTTAGTCCTTGATGGTCAACATTTCCGATGTCTATGGTGGCCTTGTCAAGAGTTAGGCCTTGTGATTTGTGGATGGTGAGACCCCAAGACATTTTCAGTGGGATTTGGTGACGATTTCCACGTGTGATGTGACAGGAGGTAGGGGCAAGTGGGTTGGGTTGAGTATGTCCCATGGGGCCCTTGGTAGTGTTTGAAGTTGAAAACAACAAAGGATGGCAAGTCCGGTGGTTATGTTTGGGAGTACACGACATCTTGTCACTTGCCCGAGTGCACCATTAACCAATCCCGAGCTAACCCATAAGTTAAATGTCGCATGACCTCTTGTCCGCAGCATAGGAAAACTATCGGGTCCAGTTGAGTGTCATTGATGTTTGAGTCGAGTTATGTTTTCTTTGTTCTCGCGATGCTCATTGCTGCAATCGTGGTACGCGTAAGGATTTTAGCATTTGTTTATTGTTCTTGCTTGCGAGGTCCTTTGTTGCGAATAGGATCTTCTCAGTCGTGAAGGTGGATTGCTCTGAGGTAGACATGCACGACTTTATGTGACATGAGAAGAGACCAATCCTTAATTGTTGCTTTTGCATTTCTGATGTTGGTCAACATTTCTCTGAATTCAAGTTGTCGGGGTTTAATCCTTGTTGCCTAAATTTTGTGTCCAAGGTGATCACTGTATCAAAAGCATGCCAAAGGGAGCTGCCTATTTTGTTGCCTGCATATAATGGTACATCATTGACCGAGAGGAGTTGGCCTAAGTCACCCACCAAAATCATTGAACAGTTGTCGAATGCGTGGTTACTATGTTGGGGGAATGCCTCACGAAGTCTTTTGTTGATGTTGTGTAACATTGTAGGACCTATAAAGCTCATTTCATCTATGAGTATGTAATGTACGGCACTCATACGCTCTTGGAAGATTGCTAGGGCTTGGCCTTCAAGAGGTTTCATGTCAGATATGGGTATTCGGAGGGAAGAATGTATAGTAGATGATTTTATATTAAATGCAGCAATACCTGTTGGGGCTAGTACAAGGAGGGAAGATTTAAATTTTCCAGTCATATTTTCAAGCCCATTTCTTATGCGTTGTATGAGGTATGATTTTCCTGTACCAGCGGTTCCTTGAATGATCATCTTCAATGGTGGGTGTTTCCCTTGTTGAGTTGCATGGGAAAGTACAATTGAGTATGCAAGGTGTTGTTTTGATGATAGTTGCAGAGCGTCTAATTGGGTAGGTGGAGAAACAAGTGGTGGTGAATTTTCAGTGCGGGCAAGGTCTATGAATTTAGGTGCACTCTTTTGTAAAGTAGCAGGGACGGAATGAACCTTCCAATTGTGGTTAATGTCAAAGTCACAAAGGCCTATCATGTCTACATCATCAATTGTTGTATTAAGTGTTGGGTGCATGCGTGCTATATGCTCCCATTCAAATAGTTCTGCATGCAGGGATTAGATCCCTGCGAGTTATTGTCGTCACTACTTGTCCCAGTTGTAGTTTCTTCTAGAGTAGTGGCTCTATGAACATGTAAAGGGACGTACGAGTTTTTCAATTGTCCCCATTGGTTGGTTATTTCAGTTGTAGATATGCCAATGTATGTTTAGATATGTCGAAAGGGTTTATAAAGCAGAAGCTCTGTCTAGCAAAAAAATCCTCATAGTGTATCGCATCTGGGGTGGGGACATCACTGTATCGGGGGAATACGCGGACAACAACAGGGGTTCTTCTTTGTAGCCATTGAGTAACTTTCCTTTGGCTGTTGTAGGACCAGGAACGAGCAGCCTCAAAGAGGGAGGTGTTCTCTAATTGTAAAGGGCGTTTTATGTATGCATCTACGAATGAAGGGAATTGGAATGTGTTTCCTAGGTCTGTGAGGACACGTTTGAATACCTACTTACCGACGGATAGGGTAATAAATGTTTGACTACAACTAGAGAGGGGGAGTTTTTGTAACATGTGGCATGTTTCTTGTGCACCAATGTCCTGAGTCAACAATAGTTTCTGAGAGGAATTTGTTGTAGGCCACCTTTGCAGGGTGATCGACGCTAACTTCATTAGATATCCATGTCAACATGTGATGGTAGCTTTCTAATTTCTTCTCTGCCTTGGCTGCATATTTTGCAATGTATTGTAAGACCGCATGTCGTGACACAATGGGTGACAGTCAACGTTGGCTCACCATAGTGCTAGCATGTCTGAGTTGTGTATGTTGACCCGTGCATCATTGCGTGTAGGGGTGTACTTTTTTTACCTATTTCATCTAAGCCCAAACTCGAATACTCTTGGAGTGGCCAAGGGGCTTTATATCTACATTGAAGTGTCCCATTTTTTTTCTGCAAGTAGGTTGCCTCACTACATTTTGTGTGGCGCTACACATGGTTCAACAAGTTTTCATAGTCAGCTACAGGGTTGTCTATAAGTATCCCGTATGTGTCTAACAAGCATGGGTCATCTTCTTGCGAATGATGTATCCCAGGTTTTCCACTCTCAAGGCCCCTTGGATTCCATGCAATTACTAATTGGTCGAAGTAAGTCTTTTCCGCATCAAGTTCACGAGGGTTGGCCCAATTTAGGGCCTCCATGTTTGGTGCATTTGGAAGCCATATGAACCCATGGATATGAGCCAAGCCTCGATGTTGCCACTTGTACCTGTATTTTGCACAAAGAGGATCAGTCTTGGTAAATGGGGTAGGGGTGGTATTGTATTAAAATATAAGTGGTAGTGAGCTCACCTGTACCAGTAGTCGGTGCAATGCAAATTTTTTTAAGCACCTCCTCGCAAAATATTGTAAATCTTTTTACCATGTATGCAGAGATGATATGGGGGTGCATGTCCAAGTTTGTGTTTCTCCATTGTTGGCTAGTTGTTGTGGGTGGCTTAGGGGTTCCTAGCATTGCTTTGTGTAAATCTGGCCATTTAGTATCTGTTGCACTTAAAGTGAAGAAAAGCGTAGGGCTTTCTAGTTGGGTTATCATATCTGTGAGTTCATGTTTGCACTTGCACCAAAATGATTTAGTTCCTCACAAATTGGACCCAAAGCGCATTAGTTTCTCTGCAATGTGGGCATCTGGGTAGTGTGCAAGTTGTTGGCGTAACATCGAAACCGTGGTAGGCAAGTTGTCCCCTATATTCTTTTTGTGAAAACAATAGATGTTGATTGGCTTCTGTGGCGCAACATAATGTTGAGAATGAAGTAGCGAAAGTGCGAAATGGCTTCCAAATCTGCGATCATGGTAACGTATTAGGTGCAATGTGTATTCATGCATGTGAACCCTTTTGATCCGTGCTTGGTGGAACAATGCAATCCCTGTAGGGAACAATGTTGGAAAAGCCATAGAGCAATCCCTCAGTGTTGTATTCGTTGACTACGGCTAAACCAATGTGTGGCCACTCAATTGACTGTAGCAGAGTTTGTTTTCTACCTTCGATGAAATTTGTTATTTGGTCAACTTCCGAAGTGGCTGGAGGGAGGGAGGACACAAAAGATGATGGTTGCCGCTCATGGGTATTTGGTGGGGAACTTGGGAGAAGGTCTGCTTCTGATTCTGCTTCAGCATTGTCTGGGATAGTTGAATTGAAGTGTGGTAGGGAAGTAGATATATCAGTACTGTGAGGTGGTAGGGAATGCAATGCAGTGTGGTCTAGGACAACATCCTTGTAGTAAGGGTCATGAGCTATTTTGAATTGCAATGCAGCCAAAACACGAGATCTACTTACAAAGCATTCGTAAGCTTTATTTGTTGCTCCGATTCTTCGGATGATTAAGATGTCCAAGTCTTCGACGCACGAGGAAAGTGTTTAGTTATGGATGAAACATCTTGGGGGAAGCATATGGTGTGGCCCCTATATTTGTATTGACCACCTACAACGTGAGTCACCTGCAATATTGGGTTGACCCTTGCTATCAACATTTCCTCAACTTGTGTAAGTGAAGATAAAACCTTAGGTTGCGGGCCTGGGTCCATGTTATTCCAACTTGAGAAGTGGCGATCATCTTTTTCAACAATGCATCTGTGACATGTATTGGCACCTTTGTAAACCCTTGTACGTAGCCCAACATATAATTCATTACAACATGAACATGTATTTGGAGGTGGGAGGTGATCTAATCTTTGGTGGAATTGGCACTTTGTGTAGCTTGGAGTGAATGCGTATTTGGTGTGTGATCTTCAAGTAGGTTGACATGGTTGGCTATATAGACTGGCACTGTGTGTTCAGCTTTTGTCGTTTTATGCAAGCTATATGGCGTCGATGTTCATTTAGGTTGTTTTTGTTGGCTGCATACCTCAACCGAGCCGTTGCATTTTTCTCAGTTCGTGTCAGGCCTGCGCAAAATGAGGAAAAAAGGTAATAGTAATTAGGTATAGAAGGTAGTTAATGCATGCAAAAAGTAGAAGTACTTTTGTTTGATTGACGTGAAGTGTAACAATGTATGTCTAAACATCATTTTTTTGTTGTATTATAGAGACATATTAAGAACCAAGAGTGATATATAAATATAGAAAAACTTGAGCACAAATGCACATGGTGAGCTGTCGCAATGTACTATGAAAACCAACAACATGCATTGATATTAAAGGTTATATAACTTACGAATGCAAAAACCTATATGTGGAGTAGGTGGTATGGTAAGTATGTATTTGTAAGTTCCTAACATTGTGTGGGTACAATATAATATGTTTTCTGAGATAGTGCAGGATCTTTTTCATCAATACATAGTTAAGGGGATGTGAGGAATGCATCTAGTGGGGATTCATGCATGTTGAAAGCCATGTCCTTAACTGCAGCGACAATAGTGCACTGGGCTTTCTCTTCTGACTTGTAGACCTCTAGCTTTGTGGATATTGTGAACATGTAGCGGTGGAATAGAATTGGCTTAACAACAGGCCAAAACTTGTCGGGTGTTGGTGCAAGAAGTTGTAGCTCTTGTGTTGATATACCCATGATCGATGTAGCAACTTCATCAAAAGTAGTTACCCATGTTGTTGATGTGCCATCCTCAATGATGAAGTGTAATGCATATTTGTAGTCACAATGAGAGACATCATGCTTGCATTTTTGGCAATACCAAGAGGAGTTTGCAGTTAGATCAAGTTTTTTCTTGCATTGTTGGTTGTTAACAATTGATGTGCATGCTGGATAGCTAAATGAGGACATATTCATGTGTATAATTGTTGCTGCGGTGGAGAAGGTGAGTGTTTTACCTAGTTGCGAGGAGGATTTTATGCCTCGCGATATCGGTTTCCTCAATTTTTCCAATACTCACTGAAGGGTATGCAGTTGTAGAGTCGAGTGAAGTAAACCATGCACGTAGTGCATGAGCCTCAGTTATATCAGGATCTATGAAGATTTGTGTATTAGGGCCCGTGGCTAATGTTGTTCCTTTGAAAGATGTAATTTTTGCTCTCTTAATTGCAAGAACTGGTCTTACTGATGTCTGTGTAGCACATAGTTCACTTAGAAGTTTTCCCTCATTGTCACTGAAAGCACCCCATAACGTTGCCTCAATACATAGTGTCGAGTTATCACTAAGTAGGACTGTGCATTTGTGGTTGAAAGTACTATCACTTTTCCTTATAGTGGAGGGGGCAGTAATGGATAGTGCAATAGCTAGCAGGTCAATGGTGGATTTGGCGGGGAGGAGTTGATTTCTGCTATTGTTTTGAAATGGAAAAGATATTGCGGTATGTCCACAGACTGATTTGTACTAAGCTTTACAGAGGAGTCCAAGTCTAGGATGATGTCCCAAGGAGTTGTGGAGTTGTTGTAATCTTTTTTTGCAGTCCGCAAGGTGCCTCCTTTGATTGTGTATGTTTTACCTAGTTGTATTTGGTTGTAGTAAGAAGTTGCAGCTTGGTCAAAAGAAGTCACCACTATATCTGAACTGCTTTTGTCGATAATGTCGAAGCTAAAAACCTGCCCTGTGCATTTGTCCATGCTATAGTTGTTTAGGTAGCCTTTTTTGATGACCCTGCCTTCAATAGTCCAAAGGCTTTGGTAAGGATTTAACGATTTTATTGGCGTGAGTTGCATGCAGTCTATAGGGCGTCCTTCATGAGTAGTTGGTGCCAAAGTATCAGTGCGGGATGTTGGCATGTGTATAGCCAGTTGGGGAGGCACAACGTTGGAGGCAATGGAGCCTGTGATGCTGGTGGTTCCTAAACAATAAAATAAAACGGAAATGAATTAGCAAATGGGGTAACGTAAAGTACGAGGGCACATGCTAAACCATAAAGTGGGGTAACCAAGTTATGGTACACATAAAGTTTTTTTTTAGAGAATAAGCACGTAAAGATATGTACAGTGGGGAAGATGTTCATATAACACAACAATTTTCATGCTCATTCAAAGTAAAGTACGAAACATATGTACAACAACTACAATGTATATCTCATGATAGGAAATATACAAAACTTTTGATGCGCAGTTTTAAAATGGAACAAGTACAACATATTTATGCAAGTATAGGTTTATCGAGTCAGTCCTTCAAAAAGAGGTTACTGTGGGTTAGTATAAAAGAGGTGGGCATATGTATGAGCAGTGCAAAGTCGTAGTAGGGGTGAGGTAGGGACTAAAATTATAGGGATGCAAGATAAGCATTGAATGCAACTCTAATGGAGTGTTCCTCGCCACCAGAGTAGTACTGGTCATAGCTTAGCAAATGAAGGAAAGTGTACAACGCGTCAAGCCTAAGGTACGTTGCATCTACCTTGTGCATCATGTCTAAGACAGTGGTTAAATCACTATCGAGAATCATCGCTAATGGGATGAGAGACTCTGATATCCTACCAGAAATGGTTGAGCATGTAGCTATATAGAAGTAGCCAAAGAATGGATAGAAGTTGCAAGCGGTGGTTGGACACTTTGTATTGAGCTTTCGTTGGTGGCTGCCTGGGTTGCATACGACTGAGGGGACCCATTTGAAGCTACCAGTTCAATAGGAGGGCTCCCGAAAATGGCACCAGAGGTATCATCAGATATTGTGATAATGGATGGACTTCCATTTGGAGTGGCCATAATACCTGAAAATAGCAAGCAACTTTGTTTAGTATAAATTTTTTTTCTACTGACAAGTACAAAAATACATATACATATATATGTCATGGATTTCAATAATTTGTGTAGCATTGAAGGTGGGAAAAAGAGATATTGCAGAATAATTTATGTTGGACGTAATAACAAGACATCTTGAGCCTGCATACTCCAAATCCTAGACATTTCATCTATAACATTTGGTCATTCGGAGATTGTATCTCTAGAACATGCAGTATAAGTCCCCATCATGTATACCCACAAGTACGCAAACAAATTGAGGCCAATTGTATATTTGATTGACCAAGTAACAATCTATCGTTAAGGGCAATTAATCTACTAGTACAAATAAGCTAAAAAATATTACCAACCATTCATATTCTTGGTATATTTGGGGTGTCTGATTTAAAAAGACTTTGCACCCTGTAATCAAATATAAATATGTCAGTCAAATGGGAGGCACTCACCAACAGTAAGCCAACCCATGTCTCCAGCAGGCACATCACAACAACATAATCTAACAATAATGGAGCTGGTTGTAGTCTTATTATTATTGTCTTTGGCGTTATTCATGTATAAATCTACAGCAGAAATTTTATAGGGCAAGCATTCATAATGGTTAGGCCAAAGACATAACCATGATATTTAGTGAATGTCATGCAATTGAGATGGAGATGTAGTTAAAACAACATTTCAAAAGGAAAAATGATCTGTACATTCCTTTCAGTTAGAGAACTGCTGAAGAATTCTAAACATTGCAAAAAACATTGGCTCAATGAAACTGAAATTGCAAAGCAAATTACCATCTGATTATCCAATTTCAGGCAACATAATATACATTACATATACTAACGTATAAGGTGTATACTTTATATAAACATTCCTTTCATGGTCCCATACACTAAAAAGGTATCTTCATTCCATAATAGTTTGAATAGATAGATCATAGAATCATTGAAGATGTGATTGTACTGCTTAGAGACCTGATCCAAATCTTCTTTTGTCTTTTTCGGAGGAAGTAATCATGTCACAGTTACCTGCACATTCTAGGGGGAAAAAATGGAACTACAAAACAGAGAAACCCTAGGTTGAAAAAGCTTCAGGTTGCCCTTCGAATACAATTTAAGCTATTAACAACAACTAAGACACGAGATAGATGTCATAGATGATTTCAAAAAAATTAAAAGGTGTTTCTTTTGGAAAGCAATTACAAAGGGCTCAACAATAGAAGTGCAGAATAGCCTGTTAAAAGCATGTATATGATCTGAAATTACAACAATCTAAGATGATGTCTAGGACTTTCATTCCATGTTAAGTATCAGATCTTATAGAAGGCAATTACTTGCAGGGAATATGCTAAGACAGGTCGATTGGCAACATAAAGGGTTAGGCGTACTGATTGTATCTGGTTGCAAATGGCTGACTGTAGGTTACAACAAGATATTTGGAAATTTCAAAGAATAAAAACAAACAAACTCTTCCTGATATAAGCCAAACTCCGAGGCAACTTTAAATGAACTTATAGGAATTGCAAGCAGGTGCTTTTTTGGAGGCTTCTAAACAATTCCCTCATTTTAAAATTTACAATCTGCTCCTCTTATTCTTGGAACCTCCTTTTATACTATTTGATACAGGAGCAGACTAAAATCAATTTACAAGTTGGGATTATATTCGTAAATTAGATTTTCTGTTGTAGCATGTAAAACTTTAAAAAGGAATAATTAGAAATGTGATAATTTTTCAGAGTTAGAAGATTATTTTGATGGAAATAGATTGTTTTTCATCTTTCTTAGAAAACAAACAAAGGCGGCTTTATATTTTTTAAAAATACATAATTATTAGCACGTCTTTGTTTGTTTTAGGAGAAAGATGAGAAGGATCACAATCTATTTGAAGTATTTGTCAAAATAATCTTTGGGGCTAAATGGTCTGTGATCTGAAAAATTATCACATTTCTAAATACAATATGAAAAAATTGCCTTTATTGTGAAAAGCAAAGCTATCATTGGGATGGGGTTTCCAACATCAACTTGGGTTCTCTCTTCCACTTACATTTGCAGAGATAGAAGATTCATAAGGAAATCATCCATAATTCTCTGTATGCAACTATGGAAATGTCAGACATGCTCATTGGGCAACTCCTAAGACTTGTGATTGGATATTCATGAAATGTTGACAAGCAGTGTGATCATTGGCATTGAAGAGTGAGACATATATAGAAAGGCCACAATGGCATAGCAACAAAAAAATAATTTGCAAACCTGTTATATTTCTGAGCTGTGGTGTATATGAGGCGAGAAGGGTGTTGCAAGTCTTGGACAAAATCAATCTAGTGGAGATGGTGCAGGATGAAAACTTAAAAATGCAGGGGTGTATTTATAGATAGAGATAGTTTAAATAGTCCTGTAAGAGAAGGACAACAGCCAGAGGAAAAATCCAATTGAATTTATTGCAAAGTGGTGGACGTATTTATGCAGTGTGTTGCATACGTAACATGGGAGACAGATGGGACTGTGAAGCAGGTGGATGGGATTTGAGAATGGGCTCTTATTTGTCACTGTAATAGTATAATTTATTTTCACTTTAATAAATGACTCCCACTCGTGTTCATCATGATATTGTTCTATTTTTTAAATTAACTACACTGTAGGCATTTTTTTACTAATGGCTATTTCCCGTGTTCACCCATCTAGCTTGTGCTACTTCCATTTTCTCGTTGCCTCTGTTCCATTTTTCCTACCTACAGTGCAGTCCAGTCGCTATTACGTGGTCTCTGGCTGCATGCCCTGGTCATGCAGGGGGTGGTTAAGCTGCTTGTCACCCGTATGCTCAACAGAATGGGCCGACACAGAATTGTCAAACGTTTTCTCTGCATTTAGTGGCAGTTTGCCAAAAAATAAAGCCTACAATAACTATTTAAAAGATCTAATTAAAGGTAGACACATAAATTGGAAGATGTTGCCTCACTTTTACCATTTCTATAATAAGAGGGCATGTTGATTTATACTACTTGCAATGCAAGACATTGAATACAAATACATGTCTAAAGAGATTTTGCTTGGCATCTAATGGAATGAAGCTTATTTGGATGTTAAGATGGTCTCGCCACATATATTAACTACAAATCAATTATGTTTTGTAAGAGGATAAGTCACCTTATAAGTTGCTCCCTAGATGGTGCACATGTTTATATGCTTACTCTACTAGAATATTTTTTTGTTAAATGTCAGACCTAATGGTCGAACCTGATTTTTTTTATTCACTGCGCATTGAACAATGATTTTTTATGTGACGGGTTTCAATCTTTGACAATGTGCAATAAGTTGCAGAACTAAATTACAACACTATATTGCGTTGATGCATGATGCCCACTGACCAAAATCTGAATTCCTTTATGAAAACAAATATATGATGTTTGATGGACGATGATAAAAACTTATCCATTGCCAAAGAATCTATACCTATTTTCTCAAGTAGGGAATATTTACATTTTTGAAATTTACATTTGGCCATTTTGAGGAGTCATACAAAGCAACGTTTTCCTAAAATTTCTAGGTGCAAGTAATTTTGTCGATCGGCTCACCTAGTGTTTAAAATAAATTTCATATATATGCATGTATACCATCGATTCCTCGAAACACAAAGTGAGTACATTAGCCAATATATAATAATAAAAATATAAGCAGGCTAAATGCATCACTGCAGACACCCGAATCCATTATTATAATACACGAATGCAGTTGGGCGTTACATTATTATTGACGCCCAAATGCATTAGTACGAACGAGTTTGACCATTATTAATAACACCTGACTACATTATTACTATCTAGCCACCTGACTACACACGCTTGACTGCATTGTTAATGGTGCATGGTTATATTGTAATGCCCACAATTTGACACACCAAAGCCACATCAAATACCACTAATTAATTAGGGAAAGTTGCTGGATTTTTTTTTCTAAATACATTTGAATTAAAATTAAATCCTTCTCTTGTGTTTTAAAATTGTTTGCCAGTTTGAAACATTATTCCTCTAACTATTTAAATGTTTATTTTTCTAGAAATGTTACAGACTTTAAAACCTTCCATATGGTCCCAAATTGAATTAATTTAATTAATTCAAATTTAACATTGATTATTTATATTTACGAAGTCCCAATTAAAATTTATTAAATTATTTCCCAAGTACTTTAATCATATTTACCTAGGTGATTAATACCCTTGTTGCCCTTAGTTTAATACTTAATTTCTACTTTACACTTGCTCCTTTAAATCCCTTAAATTAATTTATCTATTTAAGCACAACCCCTTAATGTTAATCAATTTACCCATAGCCAAATTACTAATTATTTATTTATCATCTCATAAGGGAAAAAGGGTCCCATCCTAGCCTAACCCATTAGTTAGGAAGCCCATGGTGACCCCATTAATTAATTAGCCATTCACTTTATTTACCACCCATTCCCATCAAATTCCTACAACTTAAAATGTGTAGGGTCAAATTTCTACCCTAGGATTAAATCATTTAGAGTCATTAGATCAAGGTAACCCTAAAAATCCATATAGTTTCCTATTATCCTTTTATTTGCCCTAACTCTCTCATTTGCACATTTTACTTTTGCAGGTTGAAGGATGGAGGCCATGGAGCTTGCAAGAAGCTATGAGAGATTTGCTTATTTTGTATTTTGGATGGATACACACACAAATTTGGGTGATTTTTTTGCATCTCTCTTCTAGGGTTTGCCATATGTAGAGTACTTTTTTTAAGTTTCTACCAGATATATTGGTTATGGGTTCTCATTTACACTCATTTTATCTTGCTTTAGATCTAGATTATTTGAAGCTTTGTGTGTATATTCACACACACACACACACACACACACACACACACACACACACAAACACACAAACACACAAACACACGTTCTTATATTTAAACTGCATGGTTTATATATTATTCATCAATATTTAAATGTCCAATGGTTTGCCCATCACCGTTTAAATATGGCCACATTTTGCTAAAGTTTTGGGATTTGTATAAATATGGGGAGGCGGTGGGGGTGCGGGCCACCCCATTACCCATTGCTATTTCCATTATGGGTCACGCAGCCATCCTGCTACTATTACAATACAACGCCCCATATAAATCTAACTTTGTTTCTAAATAAAACATGTTAGACCGATTAGTTTATAATATTTCAATATTAAATTTATTTAATAATATGTACACATACACATACACAACATAACATACACATACACATACACATACACATACACATACACATACACATACACATACACATACACATATATACATTTTCCCCTTTTTTGGTTTAGTTTCCAAACAACATTTAAGTAGGTTAATTGTATAACTAATATTTAGGGATATATAAATATATACAGTTTGTGTGTGTGTGTGGGTGGGTGGGTGTGGGTGTGGGTGTGGGTGTGGGTGTGCGTGTGCGTGTGCGAAGTTGTGTGATTTAATATTATTTCATTTAGAACAATTTCAAGGTAGAGAGAAGACTTTTTAAAAATAATATAACTACATTCCTTATTTTGTCTTGCAATAAGGTATGAAGTGCAACAACCAATAATATGAATTCATACCATTTTACAACTTATTTAGAAGAGAAAATTAAGTAGAAGCATAATCAAATATGTATCCTTTTTTGTATAAGAATATAATGCAAAATAAGGACTCTTCAAAGGAAACACACCATTCATTTCAATACATTCCAAATTCCAAGGGAGATAAATTCCATATTTTAAACAAAAGGTAACTTTTAATTTAAGTTGTAGATTTGAAAATCAATACAAATTTTGAAAGAGAATACAACTCCATAGCAAGTAGACTCTTCAATACACTCCTCCAACCATACACACTTCACTATTAAATAGTACAAATATGATATCAATAATCCATTTACAAAGAGCTTAAACTTTAAAATACAAGCATGGAATCCCTCCACACTAAGTGGAGACAACATGATAAAATTTACAAAAATAAACTTTCTCTTTCTTTATCTTGTACAAAAGCCTTCATCCCAAGAAATACTTGCAACTTCAAAGCTTTTCTTCATCACCAAATCATAACAACAAGGAAGGGAGCATAGACAACACTCACCTCCCAACCTTATTCCAATGAGAAGGTGAAGCCACCCTTCTCATTGGCCCCCGAGCCCCAACAATGGAGAAATAGGGAATGTTTGCAACCATGACAACTTTTACAAAGGATTCACAATACATACATTCATGTCAAGAAAACTTGTAACTCATACAAGCACAATAATAATAATAGCAACAATAAACAACTTTCCAACATATAGGCTTAAAATCTAAGACAAAGGAGAAGAGAAATATGGGGAACCCCTTATACCTCCCAAGTGGGTTAAGTGTCCACCTTGAAACCTCCAAAATCTCCATCCACACAACACAACTCTTATCCCTCCCTCATTCTCTTATCTCTCCCACAAATCTCTTATCACTCCTTCATATAAAACATATAAAGATAAAGAAAGAAATCTCCTTTATCATCACAAGGTACACACTCTTCCCACACTCCATCCATATACACATCCAAAAATATTATCCCCTCCCTTAAATGGTCCCCATTTTCCTTCTCCCACACCATTCTTAAGGCCAAAACTACCCAATTCCAATACAACACATACATCCATTCTCTTTACAACACAACACACAACAAGAAAATAAAATGCAAGGTGTAAGAGCATACCTTTCCATAGCAAAAAAACCTTCAATCTTCAAGCAACAAACTTCCAAGTCCAAGCCAAATCCATAAGCAAGATTCCAAGTTCCCAAGCAAGAAGTCCAAATAGTTTTCCAAAAATATGCAAGTGTGTAATTAGAAAAAGTAACCCCCAAAACTCCAAAATAACTCCAATAAATAGAAATTATGGAGAGGATGGTGAGGTGGCTCCATGTAGGATGCCACATCACTACTCCTCCAATCCACTTCACCAAGTCAAACACAAATACCAAGACTCATAAATGGGTAAGGTAAGGTTATGACATACTCAAACTTGCACTCAAAACCTCCACTCCATACTTTCAAGGACACAATTAAGAGGTTTATAAGAAAGTGCAATTAATTACCTCTTTTTCCTCCAAAAACACATAATGAGAGATAATTTTGACTCCTTACATCATAGGTAAGGTTGGTGGGTGAGTTTAAGAGGCATGTGACAACTAAAACTTGTCTCACCAGCCTCCAAAAGTGGGATCAAAGCCCAAATCCGAGATTTGAAAAGTGAGGATGAGTACACAACTCAAAATCAATAAAATCCATCAAAATTCAATAATACAACAAGGACTATCTAACCCATTAAATGCCCACATTGTCACATCTCAATTTAACTTAGTCACATGATTAATTAACTAAGCAAGAGCACATTAATTAAGCAATAATAAAGTGATAATACTTTACAATGAAAGAAATACATGCACAATAACATAAATAAAATAAAAGAGGGAAAAGAAACACACAAACCCATGACCACATATGAGGTCACCCCCATGTGAACCTCCTAACAACTCAAAAATAAAATGATAATACACACAAACATAAAGTTTCCAAGGTGGCCTTGTTGCGAACATCCAATATTCTTCCATGGTTAATCTGTTAGCCCCTTCTTGTTGTCATGATATAATTTAGTGCAACCAATCAAACAATACCCCTTCGGCCTTAAATCCGCATCAAATACATCAAGAGATAAAACACACATACATATCATCATCATCAACATTAGGAATTTCTATCAATTATTTGTAATCACTGAACATATCAATTTTGATAAGTCATAACATCAATAAGATCATTCCAAAATCTAAATGTAATCATCATCATCAAGAATCCAAAATGTCAGTATACAATGAAACAACACTAGATCATCATCTATCACTATCTGCTAGTAGACCATACCATCTATAATATGAGTCATAACATACTGAAAACCACAAGTGTTCGTATTGTCTATCAACATGATAATCAAATATAATAATAATGCCCATGTCTCTAATCCACAATAATCAAAATCATAGTAACATAAGTATCGAAGAGGAGTGGGCATTACATATGTAACCTAGACGCCTGGCTATGTAACTCATCCACCTAACTAGAGTGAGGGTTAAGGTTTAAAAATTGAAGGATATGACTTGTTTGAGGTTTGTAAAGGAATTTATTAAGTTTGTAAGGAAGGAATCATCTGTATGCAATAGTGCGTGTACATGCACAGATGCCTGGTTGCACAGACAGTTGGGTGTCTGTGGATGTATCCGCTCGGGTGCAAGTGTGGTGGTGTCGATGGTTGGATCATGCAGGTGTGGAGGCATCAACAGTTGGATCATGCGCATTCAAGGATAACCATTTTGCTTCAAACCCTTCATTTTCTTCACTTGAATATCAAGCGTAGAAAATGGAGGGAATGAATCAAATTGGTTAGCATGTATGAATCTCAATTGTGTCGTCTTCATGATAGTCTGTAATGAATGTAATTCCATATTTTTCATATATAGTCTAAATTCATGTTTATTTGTGTTGCAAAGTCTTATAACATTTGGTATGGTGAATAGATGTTACCCCCACTCATATTTGTGAATTTTCAATTAGATATTTGTATTTATTTATCAAGTTTTAATTACATATTCATATGCACAAACCTGACTATATATGCAACCAGATGAGTATATACAAAGTGTCTTGAATATACTTGTAGTAAGGAATCTATGCATGCAGCCTCCCAGTTGCAAGCATTTGTGTATGTAGACAGGTGTCTGCATATACACCTAGGAATTTGTATGTGTAGACACCCGACTACATACACAAAAGGGTGTCTGTCACTTGTTATTCTATAGATTCCTTTTCCCAAATAAATTATCCTCCTCCATCACTATATACATTTTTCTCATATTCACCATCAACATGAAATCCAATTTTATAGATTCGCTAAAAAAAGTCCAAGTTGGATTTTGGTAGGGGGTCTCAAAATTTACCCTATTTTCCATGATGTCGTAAGATAGGGATGAGGTGAAGAACTTATAACCAACCCTTTTATGGGGGAATTCGTTTTTGCCTTATGCAAGTAGTTGTTGAGATAAGAATATGTTGTGGAGACTCAACATATCATGTGAGGCATGTTTGAATGCAAAAAAGATGATAACATAAACACACCAAATCAAAAGAGGTATATTGATAATATATTTAGATTGTTCCAACCTTAATAATATCATGTAGTTGTGCTCCACTTTTTCATCTTGATCTCACCTGTATTGGTCACACAAGTTAAAAGATTAAAAAAATCAATGTGGGAAATCTATTAATGTTGGGCATTGTTATTTTGATGATACGTAAAGGGTATCACATTACTTCTCTAAATGAGGACATTATTTATATGTGAATGGATAAGATGGTATTTCCATGTTTTATAAAGGGTTATAATTATTTCCAATGTACATAAAAATGATCTACTCTTTTTAATAATATAACTTTGATAGGCTCATTTTGTTTTAATAATTTTATGTTTTGTGTTGTTTTAAGAGGTGATAAATTTGAGAAAATAAACTTACAACGTTCAACACTCTAGACATCAAAATTTATTTTTTGTAGAGAGCTAAGCACTAATGAAGGCCCCCAAAAATATACAATAATCCTATGTTGAGACATAATGGAGGAAGGGATAATAGACAACATTATTGAAAAATAATAAATAACAAAAAATGTTGTTATAATTAGAAAAGAACAAACGTAAAAGACGTCATTTACATTATGGGTGAGGCAAGAATCTTATGCAATCCGAATGAGTACTATAAGTAAAAATCGTACGTGAAATGTATGATGGAAATGCCGAAGGGGATCTAGTCAAGAAGTCAAAATAGAGGGAGAAAAAAATGGGAGAGATAGAGGGGTGAAGAAGAAGGTGTTTGAAGGTGGAGAAGTGCCCAAATAATGGGCGCTATATGTATTGCACTTTTCATCTTTATCTCTAGCCTTTCCTTTTCCATCATGTTACATTAGCAAAAAACATGTTTTCTTGGCATGAATCCTTGGTTGATTAAGCTTAAATAATCAATTTCTTAATTAAATGAAATGTAAATTTTATTGTCTTTATTGTATAATGCATATTATAATCCATATGGAGGGGTCATTAAGTTAGCATTTTTAACTAATCTGTTAATTATAAGGAAAGCCTCAACCTGATTGAAAGAAGAGGGAGTAAGATATATGAAACTGCATGGAACTTGCTAAGAATAAGTGGATGATATTTTTTTCTGAAACTGCCACATGGAATACGTGTCGAAAAATTGGTTGTGATTCCTATACAAAACCGTGTGGAACAAAAGGGAGGACTAAAATTGACGTATACACTATCAATCATAATATGATGATGTAATGGGGATGTCAATGGAGGATGAGGTGTGTAATTTGATATTGAAGTCAAAGTTAGGGTATGGTGTTGTTGAGGGAATAAGGGATATGATTTAGAGGTAGTAAAGGGAAGGAGGGATTTCACCACGTTTTTATTGTTGTGTTTGGGTAAAAATTAATTGATGGCAGGGTAAATGAGCACATGTTAGAAGTTGAGTATTGATGAGGTACATTATGTAAGTGTTATAGACATTTGTATTTGTGTATGAAGAGGAATTATGAAGGAGGGACATAACAATTAAGGATGAAATTGTAGCATGTTTATTCCCCACTCTTCATGTTTACATATGTGATTGTAGGTGTACTTTTACATTTGGTGTATCTTTTAATTGAAAATACATGTGAGATATGAAGATATTTGAGGGAAATAGTTGTAGAAGTTTATGTAAAAGTAAGCCCTTGCCAATCTATTTTCCTTATGTTGATTATAACTTTGGCTAGTGTCAGGGACTTGAGATTTAATTATTATTAATAGTCATGCCATTTTGAGAGGTAATTATTTGTGAGTACTAGAAGTGATAGGGCATAGAAAAAGGTGATGGGGATTGTAATCATCTCATTATGGGCCAACACATCAAAATTTGAACCCCAAAGTGTTACAGAAATGCTATATCTTGACATGTCTCTAAAATGGATTGTTTTTGTCATGGTGTTTGAGCTATCTCTTCATTTTATAGTGGATGTAGTGTTGAGAATAAATCCTACCTCTTCAACTTAATTCAATAAGCAAGAAAGTAAAATCTAACCAACCTCAATATCACGGGGTTTAGTGATACCCATGAGTGTTAATAGTCAATGTTTGAAGTTATGCTCTGTAAAAGAATAGTATAAGGTCTTGTCCAGCCAATAAACCTGCAATAAAAAACACTGCACAAGATGAGATTAAAAAAATATATGGTGGATTACCTGGAAAAATCCAGTCCCCGGAAATCAATGGAATTCCTTGAAAGGGTGTTAATCCACATTCAAGAAATTAATCTCATAATGATAAATTTAATTGATAACAAATGATAAAATGATAACATACTATATAACCAATAATGCAAAGGCAAAAGGAATGACGTGGTGAAGGCTATATAATGGTCTGATGGTGATTATTGATCCAAAGGGATTTTGGGAATCACAATATCACTCAAAGGAGTATGCATTTATGAAGGCAAGCGGGATAATGTATCTAATCTAGATGAGTGATAAAATGTGATAGATGGCTCAAAGGATCTCAATAAGATCTGAAAAACACCTGCAAAGGTAGGATGATGACAAGGGCTAGTGTCTGGATAGGTGCATACACTCACAAAGGTAAGAGAGATGATACATTTACTTTGGTAGATAAATAAAGTGTTGCAGATGGCTCAAAAGAGCTTGATGGGGTGGAAAAATACTCACAGAGACAGTATTTGTCAAAATTGATGTCTGGATATCATAAAGGTAGGATGTAATGGTAAAGGGGTCTGACCAATAGGAATAATTGGCGATTGGGCTGATCGTCGGTGACTAATGAATCGTCGGCGATTGCTACAAATTATGTGCACTTTATAAAAGATGACATAAAATTTATTAAATTTATTAAATGATGCGTGAATAAGAAAATAATGTGAAACAAATGTACTTACCTTGTTCCAGTTGATGTATAAGGTGAGATAATGATGTCACATGGAAGATTGATTGATTGTGGATGTAGAAAGAATGTTGGTATGATTTAAATGGCCTCCAATGGTAGAAATAGAGATGATTTGACACCAAAGGACTGTAAGAATGACTGTTGGACATTTGGATGGCCTCCAAAGGCTAGAGTAGGAGCTCTTGATGTTGAATACGCTGAGAGATAATTGATGATGAGAAGACATGAGACTTGATCACTTGATGTTGAGATTCTAAAGAAGAATGATTGAAAATTGATGTGAAGAGAGAAACAATGCAGTGATATTGTCACATGTATGCCTTGAGAAAACTCTATTACAGGAAAATTCCAGATGACTATGAACTAATTTGGAAATGAAAGCTCGTGAATTGAAATTTTGGATCCCTAAGAGAGGCTAGAAAACAATCTTAAATAATCATTGGCATTTGACCGAATTGCCAACAATTTTGGTCTGTTTGATATTTGAAATGAAAATAGATGGAACAACTTGCTAAAATGGGGTTTTTGTTTTGGATTTGGGGATGGATTCGTTGGGTAATTTTTAGGTGTGTGATATTTTTTGGGGAAAGGATAAAATAGGCTTGATTAGGTTTGATTTTGTTTATTTTTGGATTTAGAAGGTTCTTGGATGATTTCGTAGGATTATGTGAGAAGGGGTTATGTTGTTAAAATTTAATTGATTAATAAAGGACATGGAGTGTAGGACTTAGGATTATAAGGTAGGTATTACTTAATTAATAGAGGATATAGGTTTATAAGTGTATAACCAAAGATATGAGATGTTGTGCTTATTTAATTAAAAATAAAGATGAAGGGTATGAAAGTAATATGTTAATTAATGAGGGGTGTGGATTTATACGAGGTAAGTATGGTGATGATGTTGATGTTGATGTACTTAATAAAGATGAGGGGTAATGACTAGTGTTGTTGAGCCCCTGATAAGACCAAGTACCTGAGGTGCAAAGGGTGTTGTCGTGCGCCAAAGCGGTGTAAAGGCTCACACCTAAGTAACTTTAGCAAGACACAAAGGTTTTCACCCAAGCAGAACAAGCTCGGGACTTAGCCGTAGTTCGGACCACAGTTAGAGTTGCAATAGAGAACATGTGGAGATGCGGCCAGGCTTGATTATGTATAAGGCTAAACAAGGAGACTTAGAGTTCAAGGAATGAATATTTTAGGATATGATTATCATGATAAGATTAAGAGCTGTAAAGTGGACTTAGTTATGGTTTAGATAGAATTTGCATGTTTAGGGTGCTTGAGTATGGTGGGGCATGATGAAATTTTACATGCAATTTACTCTTGAGTGATGAATAGGTGGTGGAGGGAAGATTCCCTTAATTCTCTTGATATGTATTGATTTGACTAGAAAGAAGTGTGATGAGAGAGAGCACACATAAGCGAGTGGGTAGAGAATTAAGAGATAGTAAAGAGAGATGCATGAGAATGCTTCTTGAGAAAAATGATTGTAGGGTTAGAATGTTATTTTGTTGATGTATTTGACCCATTTATGGATTTGATGATGTATTTGGCTACTTTAACACTGGTGGATTAATATAATGGTGTTTGTTTTAAATATCAATGCTCAATAGATCAAAGTGTTTGTGTTCTTTATTGTGTTCACGGTTCAGATATGGTTCCTATATGTTCTTTTTTATATTCATAGTCATAATATGGTTCATCTGTGCTTGAATATAGTTTCTTTATCCCTTTTATAAGATGTATGCATTTATTATCATGCATTACTATGCCATTCATGGTAACATTCTTGAAAAATATCACATAGAAGAGGGGCCTGGCGCCTTCGTGCACCTCGGGTGAGCACCCAACTTAGGCTGGGTTATATGTCGACATGCTTGGGAATTAAAGGGTTGGGAAAAGTGACTATAGGTGTGGATTTTATATGACTTGGGATAGGGATTAGATGCGATAACAAAGAGGTGCTAGTGGATGCGACACATGAATTAGGGTGCTAATTTTAGGTGTCTACATGTAGCATAAATGGACATAACTATCCCACTAAATTCCACCATAGTTTTTTGATGAGATGTGAGATTTTTGTAATTTATATGAAGTGGAAATGATCAAATGGTATAGTTTCTTCATCTTGAAAGGAATACATAACTATCAAAAAACTTTGCAACAATATCTCTTGCTCAAATGATTGTAGGCCTCATTAGTAATCCTATGAAATCTGTGTTGTCATTGATTTAACCTAATGTCATTTGAAAAATGGCCTTCCTTACTATGGACATCACACTATTAAAGTAATAATTAATAAAACAACAATTGAGTAAAAGAATATGGTTATTTGGGTAGAATTATGTTAGATGCCACTTGTTGAATGCAAATGTGATGGTAGCAATTATTATCATACATAAATAAGCATTAAATAACATCTTTACATATATATTATTCCTAGTTGTTCCTCAATTTTTTTTGAGACATGGAAAGGTAGACAACACACACAAATTGGAAGATGTTGCCTCAAATTTACCATTTCTACAATCAATGGACTTGTTGGTTTAAGTTGTTTGAAATGTAAGAAATTGAAAACAAATAAGTATGTCTAAAGAGATTCCACTTGGTATCCAATGGAATGGAGCACAACTTGGATGTTAAGATGGCCTCACCACATATGCAAACTACAAATAAGATATGTAAATTGTAAGAGGATAAGTCACCATATAAGATGCTCCCTAGAAGTTGTGCATGTTCATATGTTTCCCATGCTAGAACTTTTTCCTATTAAATGTCAGACCTATATAAGGTCGAACCTCATTTGCTTATTCAGTACGCATTGAAAAAATATATTTGTATGCGACGAGTATCAATATCCGACAACGTGCAATAAGTTGTGGCACTGAACTACAACACTATTGCGTTGATGCGCCATGTTCACTGACCAAAATTTGAATTCCTTTATGAAAACAAATCTATAATGTCTAATGGTCGATGAAAAAAACTTATCCGTTGCCCAAATAATCTATCCCTATTTTTCGCGATGCCATCAAATAGAGAGGTGGTGAATAATTAAGACCCAAACCCATTATATGGGATTTTTCTTGTGCCTTATGAAAGTAGCTATTGAGATAGGAACATGTTGTGGAGACTCGAGATCTCATGTGAGGCAAGTTTGAATGCAGAAAAGATGAAGACACACACACCAAATCAAAAGAGGTATATCGATAATATATTTAGATTGTTCCAACCAAAATAATAACATCTATTTATGCTCGACTTTTCTGTCTCGATATCACTGCATTAGTCACACAAGTTAGAATATGAGATGGAAAATATTAAAAAATCTCAATGTGGAAAATGTATTAATGTTGGGCATTGGTGTTTTCACGGTAAGCAAAGGATATCACACTACTTTCCAAATGAAGAAATAATTTATATGTGAATGGATAAGATGGTCTTTCCATGTTTTACAAAGGGTTAGAACAATTTCCAACGTACCTAAAAATGAGACATTTTTTATATTATAACTTTAATAAGTTCATTATATATATATATATATATATATGAGATGATAAATGTAAGAAAATAAATCTACAACATTCAACACTCTAAACATGAACATTTAGTTTTGGTAGAGAACTAAGCATTAGTGAAGGCCCACAAAACTACAATAATCGTATTGTTAAGACGTAATTGAGGAAGGGATAATCGACAACATTATTGAAAAATAATAAATAACAAGACAATGTTGTCATGATAAGAAAAGAGCAAACATCAAAGACATCATTAACATTATGGCCCATGGGTGAGGCACTACTCATATGTAATGCGAATGAGTTGGTACTATGGTAAAATTAAAAAACAAATGGGAGTGAGTGGGAATCAACTTTGCATCGGGATGAAGATCATGTTAACATCCGGTCCAACTACTTTAAAGTAACTAATGGCTATGATAATTATATTCCCGATTGATTGTAAAAAGAAAAACGGTGGGACCTCTAAGATTCGATGCAAATAAACAAGAAAATAAATAATAATGCCACCGAAAGAGGAGGGTGGGTTATTAGAGGACATATGTAATAAAATAAATCATTGTCTTGATGAAGAATACACTAGAGGAAATGAGCATTCTTAGGCTCCACAGATAGAGTCCAAAAATTTTCAAACCGCCGTCCCCAGGTAGATAAGGTGGAGTGGATTCCCCAACGTGCATTGAGTTTTTCCACCATGGGAAGATGGGGTGAGAGCCAACGATAACCCTTTTGGATTTGTAGTTACAGAAAAAAGGTGTCTACATGCCATTTCCAATCCGTCCACCAAGGGTGAGAGGAATGCACAACAATTTTATGTAGCATGTGGTCAGGAATTGAATTGATCATTGCTTGAAAAGTATCTGGATCCTAGTTGGAAAGTTGAAATAGAGCTTTAAATTTTGGCCAAGGGAACCAGATTTGTGCGTTTTTGTAGAAACAATCCTCAATAGTGTGAATTCCACGCTTGAATAATTTGAGCGCGAGATTCCTGGACTTCGATTAGGCATTATTCTTGAGATTAAAAATTCAGTGACCACCAAAGTGAATGTTGGTTGACATAAAGCCCATTATGAAAGTTATCCCCCTTCCATAGAAGCCAGGGTTTAACACATTCCCACACTTTCCATGATACTCTTAAGCACAAAGGTGCCAACAATTTTGACAAAGCGGGGGTGATGAATGAGTTGACAAGCCTTAAGCCTTTCCATAAAAGATAGCCATAAGGAGATCCTTCTACAATACCACCGTGTCGTATGAAAACTTTCCAAGCTTATGAGCGATCGCTTCTAATAATCCATTTAGCGCAAAGAGCTTGCCCTTGGCGTTGTATGTGAATAATACCGAGGCCTCCAGAATTGTGAGGCAGACAACATATATCTTAGGCAACTTGATGAAAACCTTTTCCTGTAAAATCATTAGCCCACAAGAAAGCTTTGAGCAGTTTTTCCAGCTTCTGAATGGAGCCTTTGGATGGAACCTAACACGATGAGTAGTAAACATGAGTGGCGGTAAGCACTTTAGAGAAAATTTGGAATTTTCCAACCACGGATAGAGGCTTGGTGATCCAATATTCCAGCTTTTTAGCCACCGGTGAATGACATACTACCACATATTGGCTAGGGAGGCTTGATAGGCACAAGGGATACCCAAGAACTTAAAAATATCTCCATGTGCTAGGATTTTCCAATCGAAAGTGGCAAGCCAATCAATGTGAAGGAAGGAAGGATTTCAATAACACTGGGTTTTTCGCCATTGGATGGAGGAGCCAGAAGCTAGACAGAAAATATCCAAACATTGCATAGCATTGTGAATTTTGTTTCATCTTCAATAAGAGTAAGAAAGGAATCATCCGCGAAATGCCCATTAAGAAGTTGAACATTGGACTTGGTAGGCAAAGATATTCCGTGAAAAATACCTTGAGCTTTGGCATTAGCTAAGAGATAACCAAACCCTTCAGTCATAATCATGTAGAGTGTAGGGGCAAGCAGATAACCTTGTCGAATAGAGAAAAAAATCCCAAAAGGCTCTCGAGATGAGGCCATTAATCGAGATTTGTGCACAGGCATCAACAAACAACATATTGATAGTTTGAATGAAAGTGGGACCAAATCCAAGGGCTTGGAGCATGGCTAAATTGAATGGCCATTCAATCAGATCATAAGCTTTCTCAAAGTCAATTTTGATAAACATGACAACCTAATTAGACCTGCGGGCCCATTCCATGCCTTCCCAAACAACGGTGATGTTGTCCAGGATGAAGCGTCCTTGTATGAAGCTGGTTTTCTTTGGCTGAATGATCATAGCTAGAAGAGTGCATAATCATAGAGCTAATGCTTTGGAAATGATTTTGTAGGAGACATTTAGCAATGTAATAAGCTGCAAACATGTGATTTTCTTAGGATATCCTTACTTAGGAATGAAATTTATGTTTCCCTTATTGATGCATGGTCTGAGGGATTATTTCCGGAAGTCTTGAAGATAAAATTGAATAAGGTCTTGTTTGACAGAATCCCAAAGGGATTTATATAATTCGCAAGGGAATCCATCGCATCCCGAAGTTTTATCATTAGCCATTTGCATAGTGGCTTCATAGAGGTCTTCAATGGTGAGCATTCTCTCACAGATCACCTTTTGAGTCTATGATAAATTTCGTGGCACAACTCCCAGACATTGGTCAAGAGCTATTTGACGATCTATCAAGGGTGGTTGAGCTTGAAAAATGAGCTTGTAGTGGCTTACAAAGGCTTGCAACATAAGTTGCAGGTCTATAATTTGAGATTCGTTGTCCATGATAGCATGAATTATTGTGAAGGCTTCTTGGCTCTGAGAGAAAGAAAAAATTCTTTCGAGACCCGATTGCCAACTTTGAGACAATGCATCTCGAGCTCGTATTTGGGCACCCCTGACATTATAGTTATCAACAATTTGGATTTGTTGCTGAAGCATTGCAACCTACAGTTATAGGGGCTCAAAGATAGGATCACCTTGAAGCACCACCACCTCCTAGATGAGGGCCAAGGTTTTAGCAGAGTACGAGTGACGCCCGAATTATGGCCAGCTGTCTACCATAAATTTGAAGAAATCTAGTCATCTGAGTCAGCATGTATTCCCACCATTGAATCCAGCTAGCTTGCATAGGTGGATGAAACCATTGACACTGACTGGTCATAGATTTAAATTCCAAACTTGCTTCATATGATTGATAGTGGGGCCATGTTCCATCAAGGAAGTATTAAGAAAGAATTGGCCTTTATGACAAAAAGGGCACACATCATGCCAACAAATACGAAATCGTATTGGAGAGTGGTACGAAAGGACAAAGTTAGGCATGACCTTCACTAGCATGGAATAAATGTTATCAAATTAAAAAATTAAGTTGACAATATGTCCCTATCAATCCGTTTAAGAAAGCGATTTGTACCTCCATGTAGATTGGTCCACGTATACAAAGTCTGCAGAGGTGGGGAAGCGAGAAGAATTAGGATAAAAAAATCCAAATTTATTACGCATGAAATACCACACTTCCCTTTCACCAGTGTAAACTCGATTGGCGTGGCCACATTTATCAATAGGTGACTCAATAGGTGACTTCCCGCAAAAACAAAAATGTCTAGACCCCAAACATTCCAAGATAAATAATTCATGTGAAATGTTGATCCAGAGCCATATCCCCATTCTCCAAGCCATCAAGGGCATCATGTTGATTGTGCAGGAAACGAGAAGCATTGTGCTGTGAAAAATACCGTAGATCAACTTTTTTCTGGTTGGCATACTCAATATTGTATTATGCTTCGAAGGGATTCCACACTCCGTGTTGGGCTATGGTCCCGAGAGATGCGGGAAGGACCCTTGTGAGTTGTTTGGCAGCAGCAGGGGTATGGAGTGTAGGATGGGAACAAGGGAAATAGAATTTGTCTAGTCCATGAGAATCGATGCCATAAGATTTTTGCTAGAGTAATTTGGGCAACAGAGTAACCAAGATGGAAACAATATTTGGTTCTTTAGTACCAGTTGTAGGCTCCTTAGTGGGGATACTGAAGACATGCTCCTTAACAACTAGTTCCCGATGACCATGGGAGCTAGAAGCTTTGGATTTCTGGGGTTTGTTCTTGTTTCGCCGGCCTTTGACAACTTTCCAACCTTCCTCCTGTTAAGGTTTGACTGGCTTAGGGAGTAGCTCTAGCCACGGGCGGTTACATGGTACATAGAGCGCATACCCTTGATCTTTTGATCGACACTCCCTAAGCAATCAAGCAACTATTAGGAAAATTTATGTACATGACCCTCTAGGAGTAGTGCTTATCACCCATTTGGATATCCAAAATTTCTTTGAGATCCTATGAGAGGTCAATCTCAACACATACTCACTTCTATGGACGAGCGTGATAGAACTTATCAGCTTCCAACAAATGATCTGCCCAAGCAAGGAAATAATTTGCGGCAGAAAAGGCACGCATGATAGAGGAAGACCAGGAAATTCGACCCAAACAAGCACTTTAAGGGTGGTATATTCAAACACCAAAAATTCCTTATGTCAAGGTGTTAGCACAAGCAGCGAGTTGCACACATACCAAGTGGCTTGCTTAGCCATAATATTGGGTGCATTGGCAGGGTTAGAAATATGAAAAAGAAACCCTTGGTCATGTTTTAAACGCTCTCCAGACGGACTCCATGAGGATTCTAGACTATGTTAACCCAAGATTTGAGCATGCTTTCAGAGGGGATTCGACCCACAAAATACCCGATGAGGAAAAATTTCTCTAACCATTGACAAGCAACATTAAATTTAGGAATGGGTCAAACCACATTAGGAGGAGAAATATTACCTCGTGGAAGACTTTCAGGACAAATTTCTGGGCGCTTATCTGGTGGTGCCATCACTCGCTCCAATATCTCCTACCACGGTTGAAACAATGAGGTTTGAAGATGACGAGGACATTATATAGGGGACCCCCAAAGGGCAAGAAACCCTAGGAGAAACTATAGCAATAATTTCCCGCAGAGCCCGAGAAGACCGCGGTATGACGGTTGCAAAGGCAAAACCCTAGAAAAGCTGACTTCAGTTTTATTCCAGAGTTGCAGAGCATTTTTTCCTTCGGTGTTGACCTTTTTTAATAGACGTTGTGCTAGTTTGATTTTATTTTTTAATGTTGGATTCTTTTCCTTTAATTAGTATAAGTAACAATTGTATTATTATCATTACTTTTCAAAATAAAAAAAATTAAGTTAGAGTGTTGAACTTCCACCAAACTCATGTGATGTGAAAATAATGGTGATGTCTCTTATTTATGCTTACCTTTTGGCAACTATTTCCCATATTGACCTTGTTTCCTCCTCTCCGTTGGCTTTTGTTATAAAAAATTGTCTAATGAAAGGATGCTAACATTTTTCATTTCATATAATTTTTCCTATCTTTATTTTTTTGTTTATGATTTGGATTTTATGATCAAACATGAATTTCAAAGGTTTTTTTGGGGGGTTTATTTAATTATATTTGGATGATTTATTACTACACTTATTGCTCTATGCATCTGCAATGTTTTCTCAAGATTGGAATATGAGTTGTAAGTGTTAATTTGCTGGAGGGTTGGTTTTTAAAGAAATGTTGAAAGTAAATTCATAAGGTGTGCTTGAATCTAGAATTATTGTTTTGGAGGATTTGATGATTATATTATATGACCGCCTTGCTTTTGAGTTTCTTATTTAGAATATCCTTTTGATATGTGAACTTGTCAACATATTCATATGAATCTTTATTGTAGCTCACTGTAAATGTTATCAAAAGCAGGGTTGGTTGTCCACTGTTTTGTTAACTTGATGGGTTATTTCTCTTCCTTTACTTTGTATGTGCATCTTTATACTTTGTCTAGTGAGTGAAGGAGATACTTTTTCCTTTGATCCATTCTTTTTCCCATAAGGGTTTTCCCTTTTCTGAATGCAGTACTGTTATGATCGTTGTCTTTACTAAACACTTGTGCAAAAATAAACCAAACTGGAACATTTTACTTGGAAAATAAAAATGAATCCAATCCACTGCTTGGTTATATCTATTTTGTAGTGGTTATTAAAAATAAGAATCTTATGTATGAAACATCCATTTTATGAGTTTAATAGAAAAATGACTTCTAAGAAAATTTTCCATGGAAAATACACTCAAATGGTTATGGTTATAAACTTGTTAGTGGAAATGAAAAAGTAAATCATACCTATTTTTTGCCCAGTCAATTTATTCATCATTATTAGTGTAAGCATTGCATAATACTATAACATTGTGGGGTTGAATAAAAACATGTTGGACGTGCTTGTTTATGGTATGAGGAAAAACTCACTAAAACACAAGAAATTTCTCTTAACAATAAGTTTCTATTTAATTGCATGATTATGTCTCAAGGGTGCAGGAATTTTATTCATCGATCTCACAAAATTTTAAAAACATGCAAAGAAGATAACATGCCTATGGCTTCTATTTATGTGCAATCACAACACCCCTAAATGTTTGCAACTCAATAGATTGAAACTATTAGTGTGATTGCATAACATGGAGATTTTCCCAAAGTGTGGGACTTTACAATTGGGAAATCTCTTCGGATGAAGATCGGTTCATATTCCTCTATTTTGATGCACACATCCAAATTGTAGAGGATCTACTCTAACTTGCCAAGGAGACAGGGTTAAGAAGATTACAAGAAATTAAACCTAAACTAACAGAGGTGATGCACCAAAAGGAATGTTGAACACCTTCTTTGCATGGAGATGGAAACCAAAACCAGATTAAGGAGGATAAAAACACACCACCGATCAATCCACTAACCATTAAACATGTAATACAATAACCATGCACAGATAACCAAGATTGCAATGAGAGATCAGGAAAAAAGCAATGAACATAAGAGAGGGTTGAAATTCATCCACAGACTTCTATTATTGCTCCACGATATGATACAATATGCTACATAATGGCCAAGAGGCAAGATTGCATTTACAGTTTAGATGGGAGGTTTGAACTCCACAAATTCAATTACAGACAAGAGAAGAAGGGAGGGTGCAAATTTTCCAACATTAGAACAATGCCCCTCCTTACAGTATATAAGAAGAATGAGAGAAGGGAGAAAGGGAAGAAACTAGAAATATTGCTTCAACCACCCTAAAATGCATTAAAATATCTTGCAAGAATAATGGATACCACTGCAAAACCCATACCTCCTTGTAATTTTCCTTGTTGGACAAGAAAGGAAGCCCATACTTCATCATTGTGGTAGGTGAGAAAATTGGAAACACCCCCTAAAGTGACGGATTGTATTTCTTGTGCAAATCCAAGCTCCCAGTCAAAAGTTATGGTTGTCCCCGAAGATTGGGGTGCCATACTACATTAATGGCGAGTGCCTAGCTCTATTATTCAGACTCTGAAATGCCTCACAAGCTTTGAAATCTGAAATTTCAAACTTTCGGCATTTTGACTTCAGAGGTTGATGTTACTATTCATCCACTTGAGCACATGAAACCTCCGAAACTCCAAAACCTTGATTTCCAAAATTCAGACTTCGGGTTTTGAACCTTGTGCCTTTCAGAATTCTTGCTGCTTCAACCCCAAAATGAACCTCTCGAGACCGGGACCTCCAATTTCTGAAAATTCCCATCGTGTTGACTCGGGTTAAGTTTGACCTCAAAACCCGAACCCTTTCAGACTTTGGAATTTTAGAATTTCGGGATTTGGTTCACATTTTTGCGTTTTGCTTGGCCAAGACCCTGAACCTTCGAAGTCCAAAATTCAGACCTCGGCATTTTGGACTCCAAAATCTTGATGCATAGTGCCGTTGACCTCAAAACCCTCGAGCCTTTCGAATTCGGGTTTCGTGCCTTTTTCTTATTTTTTCCATTCTTAGCCACCAAAACTCCAAATCCGTACAATCTCTCGAAGTCTAAAACTTCAAAATTTGAAGCCCCTATTTTTTCTCATCTTGACTCAGGCTTCCTTTAATTTCTTTCCTCCGACATCATCGCCACTGTTGAGCCCAATCGAAACTTGTTTGGCCAATCTTGAAATGCAAGCTCCCACACTGAATCAACCCCACTTCTCATTAGGTGTACAAGTCATGTTTGTCCAATTTATCCTGAGGGGAAAAATTGGATAACAACTTCCTTGTAATATTAAAGAGCATCTCATTTCCAAATAAGTTAAGTAAAATTGTAATAATGAATCTAGTTTTTAAAGGTTCTATATTTATTTCTTCAATATCGTAGCATATAATACATGAATGGCATATATATTACCTATGTTTTTCCCCTTTTGTCCCTCTTTAGAATTAAAGTTTGGGTGGGTGTGATATGACAGAATGCGAGAAGACAACGAGTACCCACCCGATGTGGAACAAACATTAGAATTTGTGGTTATTACTAGAGATATTACTGGTGTGGGTGCCTCTGCTATTCTGTTGGTCTTTAACAATGAGAAGGGATTTATCTTGAAAAACATTGAATCTCTATGCAGTGTTGGAAGATCAACCAAAAAGGACAAAAGATATGGAGGTTACATTGGGGAGAATGATATCCATTTTGTATTCGATGGTTGTAAAGTCCCTTGTTTAGTGCTAATAAAACTAATTTTTCCTGCAATCATAGGAAGGTGTTTTTGTAAATGAAATATGGGAATCTTGCATTTCAAGCTTGTCATACTTGACAATAGTTGATTAACAATCATGTAGTCTATGCAAAATCAAATGCAAATGGAAAACTGGATCCCTCCTCCGAGGGGGAGGCTGTTGCAAGTTCTCCACGGGGGGCTCGCGTCCTCCTGTCACATAGATTATGGCTAGTTCTCTACCCCCTGGGTGGGGCATTATTGTTCCATTGCAAATACAAATTCCCGAACATGATGCTTGGCAGGTGGATCTGACCTCGATTGAGTTGAATAGTGGAGTGTTTATCCCTCCTCAGGATGAACCTCCTCCCGGAGTGGTGACTTATGCCTAGTTTTTATGATTTTTTGTTTTTCTAGTGGTCTTTAGTTGCCCTTTGGGTATTTAGTTGTAGCTTATGTGACCTTTTTTTATAGCCTACATGGCATTTTGTTATACTTTGGAGTTTGCAGGTCACCGCTGCTAATGTAACTCTCTTTTATTAATATTAATTTAAGGGCAATTCCAAAGTAAATAACATCTTTTACACACACACATATATATTGTTCCTCAAGGTTTTTTACAACATGGAAAGGTAGACAACACACACAATTGGAAGATGTTGCCTCACTTTTACCATTTCTACAATCAGAGGGTATATTGGTTTATGTTTCTTGTTGATTAACTAAAATTGACTAAACTAATGAAGTAAAAGATAATTAATCTAATCTAGGAACACATGTAACACAATAAGTAAATGCTCTAAAACAATATGTAAATAGAATTAATGAAATTTAAAACCCTAATGTGCAAGAAGGGAAATGAAAGAACTCAACTAAATAATAGAAGCTTGTCGGACTGTGTCGTAGTGATGCACATAAAATTAGAAAGTAGGAGTGACTATTTTGGGGTCCCGTAGTGGACAAATTTGGATGATGTGGTTGGACTGGAGCATACCGGAGAAGGTCTGGGGCACTTGTGGGTGCCCTAGTTTGTGTAGAAGCTTTGTAACTAGTACTCGCAAGGTTGAAAGCTGACCTGGAATATTCACTTCCTACCGTGTTACTTTCTCTATATTGTGCTTTGAATGCTCCAAATATTCCAAGAGGAATAAATAACCTACACAAGACCAAAAGGAAGTATCAAAACCCTAAAAAAGAAAGATGCATAATGAATGGGTCGGGATGACCTCAGCTGCTACAATAGTGGGCTTAGTAACTAAGCATTGCACTACATTTCAGATGTGGATATAGTTTTGGTGCGTGTGTGCATGTCGTGCCTTAGGTGTTCTTGTGTCAGTCACACTTTGTGAAGTAACGAGAAATAATTAAATTTAGTAGAATGTGTGTATGGAATAAAATAGAATCCTCCCTATAAAGTGTGATCCAGTTGTCTAGCTTGTTTCTTAGTGATTGTTGGTCCGAAAATCATGCCGGGTGGGAAGATCTATGGATAGACATGCAAAAAGCAGTGTGCGGGCATAGCTCCTCTTTGAGACAAAGCAAGCGAAACTAGTTTATTGCTATTCTACCAAAAAGTAGGGAATCATGCAAGTCTTACAATATTATGCCTTGAAGGGTGGTTTAGGATCTCATCGCGGTAGAGTTAGTTCCAATGAAGAACAGAAAGGAATGAAGGAAGGAATAGAAGAAAGGTGGATCCAAGGGGGAAAAGAAATGAATTCCAAAGTAGAAAGGTCGAGGGTTTATGTTTTGGGCTGGTAGTAAACAAAACCAAACTTACTTACATAAACAAACACAAGAAATATTGATAAACAAATGAAAAAGATATGTGAATCCAATAGAATAAGCATGCGAGATCTAACTTAAGAAAGATCTAACACATAACACAAGAATTCAACACAAAGTCCCAATTTGTGTATTAATAATTGTTCTATTACAAGAAAGCTCAAAGTATTTCTCTCCTCACTCTATTTTCATACAAATTTGCTCACACCGAATAGTACAAGTATCCAAATATTTATAGAAGGAGAAGGAGAAAGAAGATAAAAAGGAGCCAACAACTATTTACAAAATATCTAAAAGTCAAATGTTGACTTTAGGGCAATTTTGTGGATGAAAACATCTCATGGTGCAACATGGATGATGTCATCATTTGTGCCAACATACTTTTAAATATTTTTACAAAAATGGGATTTATCCCAGGAGGAAGGAGCCTATTCGTCATCATCCCTTGGCTGGAAAGGAGTGTCCTACGCTTCTACTTAGGAGAGGAAATGTGAAATTGAGCTCGATACTCCATGAACTTGCTGACCATCACTTGAAGTTGATCCTGAGCGGGACCCTTGGTGTGATCTCCGATGACTTCACAAGTTTCTATTCATCTCTAAGTCTTTCCGAGAGTTTGAAATATTCATTACTTGCCTCCATCAGGTATCCAACAAAGTCACAGTAGGCCAGAAGGTTGTTGATAGATTCTTTATCAAAAGTGGCCTTTGACGCTAAACCCTGTGACGTGATTTCCTTGAAAAGATGAATAATATCATCTACCTTCCTAAAGGCGTATGTTGGACCGAGCAACCCTGGAGACATTCTTAAGACAATCTGATCCATTTGATACAATGCATCCAGGGCTTCCTCCTTGATTTTGTCTATTTTCCAAGAAAAACTCCATTTGGTCAACCCGATAGTATAAAGTAGCAAGGACTTTGTTGGGTGCTCGCAGGTGATCAAAAATGCCGAATTTCACCAAGTCATTGACTGGGCAGTCGAGCATCTTCTAGAATGTCTCGTGTTGTAACCTAGCATGGTCCAAATCTTTAGAGATAAGTCTTGCTATTTCCTGGAGTTCCTTGTTAGCTTGATCTATATTCCGATAAGGCTCATGAACTTTGTAATCACTTCCTCACTATCTTTGAGGATCTTCTCTCTCCAGGCGGACACTACTATACCTTTCTCACCAACCTTGGCGTACTCATTTATCTTCTCCTGACTAAGAAGAACTTGTGGAGGGTCAATGGCATATCATAGGAGGGCATTGCCCATATTTTGCAGGGCTTGGAGAAGATGCTTGTTTTTCTCTTTTAATATTCTCTTCTCTTCCTTTGCTTCTTGAAGCTTTTTGCAAAGGGCATCCATTGTGGATAAGGCCTCTCCTTGCAAGCTCTCTAATGATGTTCCCATCGTGACCTGAGTCACTGTAAAATCTGTAGGAGACAGATCTTCTTTCTTCTTTGTGAGATCAGGGTATGCGATCTCCATAACCCTTTCACCTTGAAGCACTCTAAGAGAAGTGGGTTATAGCCTTTTTTTTATAGGCCCTTTGGCCGTTGGAATAACCGAGAAGTCCATAGGTGCATTAAGGACTTTCCTCTTGTGCTGGCTTAGGTGTTTGGAGATCCATTCTAGACTTAAGAGAGTGAGACTAGAGGAAGAGGAGGAAACAGGGGGAAGAAGGAGTAACTACAAAGGGACATGGGGAAATGTGTCAAGACACTTGGTGGTGGCATTGAGAAAGAAGCCAACACTCCAATGCTCATGGGGGTAGGAGTCACTGCAGGAGAGGAAACCGTGGGGGTGGAAGGGATCTGTGAGATGAGGGAAGAAATGCTGGGGGATAGATCCGCGAGGGAAGAGAAGATGGAGGAAGAGGAAGGGGGAATGGTAGAAGATGAGGGAGAAGACACAACCAAAGGAGTGGTTGGTTGAGTGACATGAGGAGGGGAAGGAGGAGTGAGAGAGGGGATGGTTGGGACCTCACAATTGTAGTAGTGGCAACATCCTTAGTGGATGTGCCCGCTGGAACGCTTACCGCTTCTTCTTCTCCTGGGGATACCAGGTTTACTACTTGTTCCTCGATGGGAAGGAGGGCTCTCAGGACTTTCCTCCTGGCAATGTTTTTCTCTCCTATTTATATTTTCCTTCGCCTTTACGCAAGTCTTTCGGCCTAGTGGGTGCATCACATAAGGGAGATGTGGTAAAGTCTACCCTAAGGTAGATGAGAACATTTTTCTTGCACTAATGCTTGGTGCACCGCAGAGTGCCCTTTCCTCAAATAGACCGCCTTTGAGTCATGTTGGGCCTCAAGAGGCAGATGATGCCATAGAAGAAGACATCGTTGAATTTGCTGAATTGGGCTATGTTGTTCTCTAGTTTTAATTCTGGATAGTACTCGTATATTTTGACCTAGGGCCATACCCCATACCGATTCAATGTTGGGTAGTCCCTCTTTGAGGCATAGCATATACCACATAGGAGTTCATATAGAACCTCCCAATTGTTGAAAGTTGTTGAAGCTGCTCCGAGATCATGCTGCTGATAATCTCTCCCCATTCAAAATGCTGATCAGAACATTTTTACTCATGGTTTCTAAATACCTGAGCATCCACTTGTGAAAGTAATGGGCATTGGGGAGCCCAAACACCCTGCTCAGGAAGGTGATGGTGTCACTCAACTCCTCTGAAAAGTCACTGCAATGAATGACTTGTGGCCACCTACTTATCACCTTCTTGTTCTTGAGGTACACCTCATTCATCAGCTGCATACATTTGTCTTCATTTTCATTCCATGTCTTCATGCAGTCCTCTTGGCTTACCGCTACAAAATGTCGGTGGTGAGGGATACCCAACATGATCTCAAAATGTCGGGCCGTGAGGTTGATTATTACCTCGCCCTTCTCATTTTTGACACATCTTGTGTCCTTATTATAACAACGGCCCACCAACATCATGAACTCATTATTGATTTTCTTTGGGATCCCTGCAGAAAAGTGTAGACCACTACCAACCAATTTATCCATCCATGGGCTATCTTGTGACCTTCTTGGTTCTAGCCCAGAAGTCCTCCATGTCAATGTGCCCGAGTTCTAAATCTCTGATATCTAGATCACACTCTGCAAGAGATTCAGGCATCCTGACCCTTTGGTATTTATATTTCATTTCTTCTTCTGTTAGCTTGGCTTTACCCTTAGACTTAGTTGGCTTCTTACTCGATGAAGACATGTGTGGATCTGAGTTCAACTGTTGATCTGCAAGAAGAATCAGGGAAGTCCATTGCAGAAGAGCCATGTTAGCTATTAAGTCATCCATCAAAGCTTACAGAATGAAAAGTTAGCAATTTACGAGCCTCTGGGTGCAAGGTGCAGCTCTACTATAGGTTGCAGGGTCTTAGAAAAGCAAGGCACACTTTGGGAAAGTGTTGCATGGGAGAAAACAACACCAAAAGGGGTGCAGGGGTGCGGAAAGGCTACACACAACATTCAAATGTTGGTGTCAAGGAATTTTCGCTCATGCCATTTGGAATTCCTTTTAAGGGGGCGAAACATGGTTGGTGTTGGTCCAAGGATGCACCATTAGCACATGATGTGATAAATGCTACATGAGAGTGAGGTGTGCCAAGTGGTTTAGTTTGCACAACAGATGGGAAAGGTTTGCACAACATTGGGATGTTATTCTATTGTTTTGGCGCCGGCACTTGTGCCTAGGGAAATTTGTAGTTTTTATAAGGCGCGGAGAACATTTATGCTGCATGTAAGGACAAAGTGTGCCCTATGACACGACCGTGTTTGGTAACAAGAATGAAGTTTGCACCAAGGAAAAATAGCATTGGGTTGTTTTTCAAAAAAATCATGATTTTCACTCTTTTGGCTTAGATTTTGATGGCAAGGGGGAAAAATTTAGCAAAGCAGGGAATAAGGGACAAATTATTTTGATTTGTTTTGTGCGAGTCTTCCGTGATTTGCAGATCTAGAAGGAGGATAGAAAATGGTTTGAAGGTGGGTTACATAATATATATTGGGATTGTGTTATCTTCTTAGGTTCATTGTTTATTATCAATCCTAACCACCTAAACCAACATAGAAACCAAAACAAATCCATAAGAAGGAAAGGGCCACTTACCAGGAATATATATAACGATAAAGGAGATGATGTGGGATCCACAAACTCGACAAATGACAACACGTAGAAGTCGACAGGAACAACACCGATAAGTAGAGAGGAATAACTTTTTCACATTTTTGAATTGTGAAAATGACAGGTCGGACGCGCCTATATATAGCAAAAGGTGCAATAAATGCACCACCAACCTTTCTATGGCGCACTTAGTGAGATATTGACATGAAGATATTTGTGCCATGGCGTAGCTTTTGGAGTGTCGACACTACATTTTCAGCACCATAATGCACTTTAGAGAGGTGTAACATTTCGAGTGTTGACAAGTTAGCGTATGCGCTTTGGCACACCATTGAGAGGTGCAACATTTGGAGTGTTGACACTCCCTAAGATGCACCAAAGGAAAGGAGGGGTGTAGTTTTGGTTGATGTTACATGAATGAAAACTGCGCCCAACCCAAAAAGGTTGAAAATGACCAAGTTCTAAAAACTAGATTTTCCGAAAGGAATTTTATGCCATTCTGAATGCTAAGAGACCTCAACGGGGACCAAAACAAAATATTGTATGGTTACCTACAAAATTGCCCTTGTCAATTTTATAGGATAACAACTGGCTCTTTCTGGGGACTAACTTTGAGCGAAGTTTAAGGGTAGAGAATCCCAGATCAACATGTGCCTATCCATTGGGCTACAGAGTCAAAAACAAGGGTGACGAAAAAGAAAAGGAAAACACACAACCAACAAAAAGCAAACACACGACAAAAACAAACACACAACTAAAGAAAACTATACAAAGAAGAGAGAAAGCTCTACTTCCTGAATATTTTGAGATGTTTCCCACTATAGGGAAGCGAGAGCTTAGTTCCATCCAGATATGAGAGATAGAAGCTATTCTCTCCATTGAGTTACTTGATCTTGAAAGGCCCTCTCCAAAGAGAGTCGAATTTCCCATGCATGCCCTTTGGCTCTCTTCACTTGTCCCATAGAAGGATGAGATCTCCCACCTAGAAATCCCTCTGCTTAGCCTTTTTATCGAATAGTCTCTTGACTTGATTCTGATGCTCGGTGATCCTGTTGACCACTCTTACTCTCTTTTCTTCAAGTTTTGTTAGATACATGATCCTCTTTTCAAGAGAATTCTGGAAAGTCTCATCTTTGATCGCTCGTGCCAAGCGTAGAGCAGGAGTTCCACAGAAATGGGGAGTTCAACGTCGATTCCATATAACACTTAAAAATGTGACATACTGAGAGACCTCTTCAGAGTAATACGGTTTTCCCACAAAGCATCATACAATGACTTGTGCCATGACCACTTGATTCTTATCAACTAGCTTTCGTATGATGGTCACTAGGTTCTTATTATTGGATTCTTCCTGACCATTTCCCTAGGGGTAATAATCTAAGGCATGGGCCAAGGTTATCCCATATTCATAGCAAAAACTGATAACTTCCCATGAGGAGAAGTTGGAAGCATTATCAGCAATTATCTTGTGGGATGCCAAATCTCACGATGATATTTTCTTTGATGAAGTTGTAAACAACTTCAGAGGTGGCATTCTTGTATGGCCTCCACCCATTTGGTGAAGTAATCTATTGTTGTTAGGACATAACTATGTCCAGCACTTGATTAGGGATGAAGTACTTTGATAAAGTCAATTCCCATTTCAATGGTTAGTCAATAATGAAAGGCCTGAGGGGAAAAGAAGCCAATTTTAGTTTGCCGACAAACTATTGGCAGAGCTCACATTTTGCTACCTAGGTGGCTATATCCTGAAATAGTGTTGGCCAGTAGTACCTAGCCCGATGATCTTATGTGCTGTTATGGACGAGGAGAAGTGACCACCATAGGCCGAGTCATGAAAAATTTCAAGCAATTTGATCTGTTGTAGTTTATCAACGCATCACAAGAAGATGCCATCAATACCGTGCTTGTATAAACCATCATCCCATATAACATATCTAGCTTGCCCTGAGCTTTACACATTTTTCCTTTGAAGTTAGATGAGCTGGGCACTCACCATAAGTGAGAAAGAAAGTGATGTCTGAATACCATTCATCGTTGGTCGCAACAAATAGAACCATAGGTAGAGAATCAGCTTTTCGGTGACCCTGCGCTCTGTCGATGCAATCAAATTTCTCTTTAGGGACCTCTGAATCTTTGTTTTCAGCCATAAGTTGACATAGGCCCTTGCCTCTTACCAGCTTGGTTGGTTTTATGTCTAGATCATACTCTTGGACCTTTGTGATCCAATTCCCTCGTAAGCTTCCTAACTCCTATTGAGTTAGGATAGACTTAACTTGTGTCAGGAACCAACACTACCGTATGAGAGTTTAGGATGTAGTACTGGAAGTTCTTGACTGCTTTGACTACTGTGAAGGCATGTTTTTCTAACTGAGACATCTTCAATTCATGAAGCTTGAGAGGGGAGCTCATGAAAGTGATTGGAGATTCAACATCCTCAGAGTTCTTTTGCATTAAGATGGCCGATACAGTATGCAAATGCATAATTATACATGATAAAATCCTTGGAGAAGTCAGACATACCAGATGGTTCATGAGAAACGAAGTTTTTATGTCCTTGAATGACGTCTTTCCTTCTTCACTCCACCGGAAAGTTTGCAACCCTTTCATCATATTTGATATGTGATGAGTCTTTTCAGTGAAGTCGGGAACAAAGCGTCTGAGAAAATTCACCTTTCTGAAGAAGGAGTGAACACCGGTCTTGCTTGTGGGTAAGGTAAGGCTCTGAATAGCCTTAACCCTTTCGACATCTATCTTTTTCCTTCCTTGCTGATAATGTGTCCCAACAACTTTCCTTCAGTGACCCCGAAAATAGACTTTTTGGATTTAGGAAATCCCGTGTTCTCGGCATCTAATCAATACTTGCTCCAAATGATCACAATGATCACTTCACTTTTTAGAGAACACAATTAAGTCATCTAGATAAACTATGATGACCTTTCCCATCATACCTTTGAATGCGAAGTCCATTACTCGCTGAAAGGTGGCACCAACGTTGGTCAAGCCAAAAGGCATCCTGCTGTAGGTGAATGTGCCCTAGGGAGTAGTGAATGTTATTTTGAATTGGTCTTCAGGTGAGACCTCAATCTGATTATAGCTTGAAAAACCATCAAGCATGGACAACATCTTTGAACCGGTTACTACCTGCAGAACTTGATCCATTATGGGCAGCGGTAGTTGTCCTTCAAGGATGCCTGATTCAGATTGTGAAAATCTACGCATATGTGTATCTCGCCATTCTTCTTTTGTACTAGTACAATGTTTGTGACCCAAGTACTATGATGGATAGGAAAGATAATCCTCGCATCCAACATCTTCTGTATTTCTGCCTGGATGGTACCCGAGATCTTGGGATTATAATGCCTTTGTTTCTGGTGAAAGGGTTTGACATCATCTTTTAACGAGATGTCATGTCAACGCCTCTTTAGCTTAAAGACTTTAGATCGGCATAAGACCACGCCAATAAGTCCATATATTTCTTCAAGAATTTGACAAAATTCCACCTTTCTTCAAGTGTACAACATTTCTTGATGTTCAAACTATAGATATTCTACGCACCAAGGTGGACTAATTCGGTCTCTGGAGAGGAGTTAGGATCATCTTGTCACTTCTTCTTGACAAAACGATCATGTTTGTCAAACAATCATTCCAGAGAGACTAAACCCTTCGAATTTTATTTCCCTTGAGCTGACATATGCCATTGCCTTCTTTTGATTCATTTGCTTGACCAGTGATAGATTCACGACATGCAGAAGTAGATCCCTCAAAATGAAGCTCATTGAAGTTATCTATTTTTTCTAGAAAAGCAACAAGCTGATTGTCATCATTGAATACCTGCCAGTGCTGAGAATTGTCTGGCACGCTTGGGCGAAGACTACCTCAATGGCATATGTGTCTGTTTTCAACCCTAGGTGAGGGAGCATAAGAGATGCTTTGACAACAATGAATCGCCATGTCATTCTGGGATCTTGGAACGACTTTTATTGAGAAAGCATCAAATTCCTCAATGTTGTCCCATACTACATTGCGGTAGTGCCTGAGTCTGTCATTATTCACTTGGTACACCCCTTTTATTTGGTTGATGATCAATTCGCATCACCATGTGCTTTTAGATTCTTGATTCCTCTTTCCTTTGCAGCTTGCATGCCGAGCAACAAAGATTCATACTCAACGGTATTGTTTGTATTGAAAAACTACAATTTGAAAGAGAGAGGGAAAATCTCCTCATCTGGGGATATTAGGACGACTCCAACGCCACATCCACTTGTTGCACAACTGCCATCAAACTGTAGTTTCCATATCTTGTTAAGGTCCTCCTCCTGGATGAGAACATCCATTTTATCAGACTCAGTGGATAAGAAGTAGTTCCCCATCCGTGATGATTCGAAGAGAATCAGGGCTTGGGGTCATCAGAGTTGGTGACCAGGTACTTCTTTTGTGATTCAGGCTCTAATGTCTACATTACACCCTTGATGGGGATTCTGGCTTTGGACCAATCCATATGAATCTCTCCACCGACTTCTCTCAAAATCTTCTTCCTAGTAGAATTCCATATGCTACTAGGATATCAGCAACGAGGATGGTCATCTTTACCCTTTTCTCTGGGAATGCTGCAAATGTGAATCGTGTCTTTGATCTGACCAATTAATGGAACCTATTTGGTTTCCATGGAGTAACATCTACCGAAAGGCTTGGTAAGGGTGAGGCCTAAAGCATGAGTGACCTTTGCCGGCATGACATTATCGAAGCCCCAGAATCAATTATGCAGTTGCTTAGTTTGTGACCATTGATTAGGAGGGAGAGATAAAAAGGTTCAATTTTTCTTGACACGGAAGTCGAGGAAACATTTATGCGAGATGCAGGAGGAGTGGAAAGGATTCCTTTCAGGGAGACAGGAGAGGGGATGACAACTTGGCTTTGGATATATTCGGTCAATCTTACAAGCTACTCAGGGTTAGACTGAAGATACTCAGCTTCAAACATTTGAATCTTGGTCTTTTTAGCGTGATCGACTATGTCGAATGACCAAGGGTTGCGTTGATGAAGGAATGAGTCCCTCATTTCATGATGGTAGGGGTAGGGTTACTTTTGCTCTTTATGGAAACAGAAGAAGGCTGATTTGGAGGAGAGATGGGAGGAAAATATTTCTTCATAAAAGGCTTAATAGGAGGTTGAGTAGGAAGAGGATTACCTCTTTTAGCAATGGTTGGAGGCATGTTTGACACAGCCTTCTCCTTTTGTATCCTGGCAGCAACTTCTACTTCTTTTCCTTGGGAGCGGGTGAAAACAACATATGACTATCCGCTTGCATACCCTTGGGTACCCTCTTCTTCATCAGACTCTTCATCTTCAAATTCCATATACCCGATTGTAGAGTCGCTAGTCGGTTCACCGACATCTTGATCATCTTCACCTTGCGATGAAGGTTCTTCATAAATTTGCTCCTCTTCTTGATCTCGACTGTGGCATTAACCAAGGGGCCTCGAGTGCTAACTTGGAGCAAGTAGCAGTGCAAACACGGCCTTTGTGGGGCATTTTTGGGAGTGAAGTTCCTCCGTGGGATATCCCCATATGGAGTGGTAGGAGAAGCTTGAGCTAATTGCTTCTTTAATGCGAGCAAGTCATTTTCCATCTTCTGGAATGTCGATCTGATGAAGTGGCTTGAGAAGGAGTTGAAGCCTTAGGTTTGGATGGCTCTCATTTTAACTCGCCAGATATAAGTAGGTTGTCTTCTATCTGAATGGCCGCCACTTTCATTGAGGATCAAGGTGGCGATTTGTTCTTGTAAGAGTAATAAAATTACTCTTGAGCTCATGGCATTCACAAAGAGAAACACTTTTGATTTTCTAGTTGGCAACATGACAATGTGATGGCACACGGTTAATCGTGAATTAAAACGGTGATAAAATCACGCATGGTTTCATTGGCTTCCTTCTTTAGATGAGTAATATTTGGCAGTAATGTAAATGTGTCTTCTGAAGGCTTATACTTGTCTTCAAACGTAGTTTGTAATGTGGCCCAACTGGTGATAGATCCGGCCGGCAAGTGTTGGAACCACTCTGCTGTGGGTCCTTGCAAGGTCTCTAGAAAGAGGCATACTGACACGTCTTCATGGGTCACATCTAGGATGTTGTATGACATAATGAATGTAGATATATGTGAATCTATGCTTTGATTTCCACTCCCATCAAATCTTGGGAAATTCTTGCGGTTTCCATGAGGGAGTGCATGAACTGGATGTGGTAATGCGAGAGGGCCCATAGCATTTCCCCATGGTACTACCATTTGAAAAGCTGGAAAGAGGACACAAGTCGGGAGTGTAGTTCCACTTAATAACAGGGCACTGCAAATTGATGTGGAGGCTCCTTGTGAAAACTGGTTCTTTTGTGGGGGTGAGGCACTTCTGGCTGACCAATCAGCTAAACTCAGCGATGAGAAGCGTGCTTAGTGTAATACTAAAGTTGTGCCTTTGAAGTAGATCGAAAATAGGATCAAATTCTCCACGAGCTCTCCTACTACGGGTAAATGGCTCACCCACCAGTGTATCTGTTCAGATCTATAGTGATTTTAGAGCAGATTTATAAAAACTCTTTTTGTTTGTACTTGCTGATTTTCTAATTTTTCTGACAAAAATCAGCAGCATGTACTTTTCTAAATATTTAATTTTATCCCTCTTTTGAAAACTGATTGCGTTTAATGACAAAGATTAACGAGGATAAAATGATGGTTAACTTAGTAAGCTGATTTTTGGATCTTAGATTTGACTTTTTTGCAAGGGTTTGAAAATATTTGTAAAACTGTCAGAATCTCAGATCCACGGAAATATACGGGTTTCTATAAAAACTTAGTGAACTAAAGGTTTCTAACTGGTCCAGATCTATGGATCTCTTAAGAAATTTTCAGTTTGGATAACTTTTGCAAAAATTTAGATTTTAAGCAAAGAGCTAAGATTTGCAAACAGGTAGTGATTTTTATAGTTTTATCTATTTTCTTAGTCACCCCAGTAGCTTTAAAAATTGTTAGTGTCTTTTAGCTGACATAACACTCATAGAGATCTGGTTCTTTCCCAGTGATTCGCCAAAATTGTTGGTCCAAAATATGTCGTGGGCAGATCTATGGATAGACAGGCCAACAGTGTGCAGGGCATAGCCCCTCTTTGAGACAACAAAGTGAAACTAGTTTATTGCTATTCTACCAAAGAGAATCATGCAAGTCTTATAGTATTTTTCCTTCAAGGGGGTTTAGGATCTCATCCTAGGTAGAGTTAGTTTTGATGAAGAACAAAAAGGAATGAAGGAAGGAATAGAAGAAATGTGGATCTAAAGGGAGAAAAGAAATGAATTCCAAAGTAGAAAGGTCAGAGGGTTTATGTTTTGGGCCGGTAGTAAACAGAGCCAAACTTACTCACATAAACAAACAAAGCAATATTGATAAACAAATGACAAAATCATATGTGAATCCAACAAAATAAGCATGCAGATCTAACTTAAGAAAGATCTAACACATAACATAGGAATTCAGCACAAAGTCTCAATTTTTGTATTAATAATTGTTCTGTTACAAGAAAGCTCAAAGTCTTTCTCTCCTCACTCTATTTTTCATAAAAATTTTCTCACACTTGAATACTACAAGTATCCAAGTATTTATAGAAGGAGAAGGAGAAAGAAGACAAAAAGGAGCCAACAACTATTTACAAAATATCTAAAAGTCAAATGTTGACTTTAGGGTAATTTGGTGGATGACAACATCTCATGGTGCAACATGGATGATGTCATCATTTGTGCCAACATAATTTTAAATATTTTTATAAAAATGGGATTTATCCCAGGAGGAAGGAGCCTATTCATTGTCATCCCTTGGCTGGAAAGGAGTGTCCTGCTTCTTCTCGGGAGAGGAAATGTGAAATTGAGCTCGATACTCCATGAACTTGCTGACCATCGCTTGAAGTTGATCCTGAGCGGGACCCTTGGTGTGATCTCCGATGACTTCACAATTTTCCCGCTCATCTTTGATTCTTTCGGAGTTTGAAATATTCATTTCCTACCTCCATCAGGTATCCAACAAAGTCACGCAGGCCAAAAGGTTGTTGATAGATTCTTTATCAAAAGTGGCCTCTAACGCTAAACCCTACAACGTGATTTCCTTGAAAATATGAATAGTATCATCTCGGCTTCCTCAAGGCATATGCTGGACCGAGCAACCTCAAGAAACAACTTAAGACAATCTTCTCCATTTGATGCATTGCATCTAGGGCTTCCTCCTTGATTTCATCTATTTTTTCCAAGACAAACTCCATCTGGTCAACCCGATAGTCTAAAGCAGCAAGGACTTTGTTGGGTGCTCGTGGGTGATCAAAAATTCCAAATTTCACCAAGTTATCAAATGGGCAATCCTTCGAGCATCTTTTGGAATGTCTCGTGTTGCAACTGGCATGGTATAACTCTTTGGAGATAAGTCCTGCTTATTACAGGGAGTTCCTTATTAGCTTGATCTATATTCGATAAAGCTTTGTGAACTTTGTAATCACTTCCTCACTATCTTTTGAGGATATTCTCTCTCTAGGAAGACACTTGCTATACCTTGCTTGCCGATCTTGGCGTACTCATTTATCTTCTCCTAACTAAGAACTTCAGGAGGGTCACGACAGTCATAGGAGGGGCATTGCCCATATTTTGTAGGGCTTGGAGAAGATGCTTGTTTTGCTCTTTTAATATTCTCTTCTCTTCCTTTGCTTCTTGAAGATTTTTGCAAAGGGCATCCACTGCTGGATAAGGCCTCTCCTTATAGGCTCTCTGATGATGTTCCCATCATGACCTAAGTCACTGTAAAATCTATAGGAGACAGATCTTCTTTCTTCTTTGTGAGATCAGGGTATGCGATCTCCATAACCCTTTCACCTAAAGCGCTTTGAGAGAAGCAGGTTATAGCCTTTTTCTTCTTAGGCCCTTTAGCTGGAATAACAGAGAAGTCCATAGGTGCAATAGGAATTTCCTCTCAGGTCTAGCTCGGTGTTCGGAGATCCATTCTGGACTTAAGGGAGTGGGACTAGAGGAAGAGGAGGAAACATGGGTGGAAGAAGGAGCAACTGCAGTGGACATGGGGAAATGTGTCGAGACACTTGGTGGTGGCATCGAGAAAGAATCCAACACTCCAATGCTCACGGGGGTAGGAGTCATTGGGGAGAGGGAACCGTGGGGGTGGAAGGGATCTGTGAGATGAGTGAAGAAATGTTGGGGGATAGATCCACAAGGGAAGAGAAGATGGAGGAAGAGGAAGGAGGAACGGTAGAAGATGGGGAGAAGACACAACCAAAGGAGTGGTTGGTTGGCGACATGAGCTTACCACATCTTCTTCTCCGGGGATACCATTTACTACTGTTCCTTGGCGGCGAAGGAGGGATCTTAGGAATTTCTCCTCGAGCAAGATGCTTATCTCTCCTTCTTTATATTTTCCTTTGCCTTTAGGCAAGTGTTTCTTCTGGTGGGTGCATCACCCAAGGGAGACATGGTAAAGTCTACCCTAAGGTAGATGAGACCATTTTTTTCTTGCACCAATGCTCGGTGCACTATAGAGTGCCCTTGACCGCTTTCCTCCATAGTCCGAGGGCCTTGTTTCTATCAATTTTAGTAAATGGCCAATTGTACCCATCCAAGTCTAGATAGATTTGATGAACTTCTTGATCGCTTGCTTGGAAACCCTTTGGGACGATAGCCACACCATACTTGAATGATCTCTACCAGTCTAATGGGAGTGATCCTTTCGCTTGAGCTTGACTTCATGATATAGATCGATGTAGATATCTTCGATCTGAGGGACGTGAATTGGATCGATCTTTTCTCTTGGAAGGCAATCATGAGGATCAAAGGTTGGCCTCGCCAGGAAATTATGCTTCAAATTGAGAAATTCAAGCTCTGCAAACATCTCTCGGGCCTTGCCTTGTGAAGTGCAGGTGTACTTGCCCACTGTGAGGGGGAATGGAGTTCCACCCTTCTTTCTTTTTAAACACTTCTCATGGTATGTGATAAGCTTTCTAGACAACTCCAATAGGATCAGCTTGGGTCCCGCATACCTCGAAATTTGGTGGGCTCTCCCAAGAAGTTAACGGCTCTGAGATAGGTGAAAGTGGGGAATTACGTGAATAACGCTCCCCACTTCTCTATGGTGGTTACCACACTTTTGGTCGTCTGAATGTGAGTCATGTTGGGCCTCAATAGCGCATGACGTCATGAAGAAGACGTCATTGACTTTACTAAATTGGGCTATGTTGTTCTCCAGTTTTAATTCTGGATAGTACTCATATATTTTGACTTGGGGCCATACCCCATACCGATTCAATGTTGGGTAGTCCCTCTCTGAGGCAGCAACATATACCACATAGGATTTCATATAGAACCTCCCAGTTGTTGAAAGTTGTTGAAGCTGCTCCGAGATCGTGCTGTTGATAATCTCTCCCCATTCAAAATGCTGATCAGGAACATTTTTACTCATGGTTTCTAAATACCTGAGCATCCACTTGTGAAAGTAATGGGCATCGAAGAACCCAAACAACCTTCTTAGGAAAGTGATGGTGTCACTCAGCTTCTCTGAAAAGTCAACTGCGATAAATGACTTGAGCCACCTACTTGTCACCTTCTTGTTCTTGAAATACACCTCATTCATCAAAGAACATACATTTGTCTTCATTTTCATCCCATGTCTTCATGCAATCCTCTTGGCTTACCACTACAAAATGTCGGTGGTGAGGGATTCCCAACATGATCTCAAAATTTCATGCCGTGAGGTTGATTATTACCTCACCCTTCTCATTTTCGACACATTTTGTGTCCTTATTATAACAATGGTGTTGGTCTGAAAATATGTTGTGAGAGCAGATATATGGATAGACGAGCCAATAGTGTGCAGGGCATAGCTCCTTTTTGAGACAGCAAAGCGAAACTAGTTTATTGTTATTCTACCACCAGGAATCTGCAAGTCTCACAATATTCTGCCTTCGGGGGTTTGGGATCTCATCCTAGTAGAGGTGTTTCCAACTGTGAAAAGAAAGGAATGAAGGGAAAGACGAAGAAAGGATAGGTCCGAAGGGAGAAAAGAAATGAATTCCAAAGTAGAAAGGTCAGAGGGTTTATGTTTTGGGATTGGTAATAAATGGAGCCAAACCTACTTGCATAAACAAACAAAGCAATACTGATGAACAAATGACAAAAAGGTAGAGATAGATCCAACAGAATAAATGCACAGATCTGACATAAGAAAGATCAAATTCCCAAAACACATATATTCAACACAAAGTCTTAATATTTGTATTAATGTTTTCTTTCGTACAAAAGTACAAATCCTTTTCTTCTCACTTCTATTTTTTATCTAAAAATGCCCTCACCATGAATACAACAAGTATTCAAGTATATATAGAAGGAGAAGAAGAGAGAAGGCAAAAAGAAACCAACCACTAATTACAAAATATCTAAAATTCAACTGTTGACTTTTGGGAAACTTGGTGGATGACAACATCCCATGGTGCAACATGGATGATGTCATCATTTGTGCCAACATACTTTTAAATATTACAAAAAGAAAGCCAAGAGGAGGAAGGCTATTCGTCATCGTCCCATGGCTGGAAGGGAGTATCTTGCTTCTGCTCAGGAGAGGTAATGTGGAATTGAGCCCGATACTCCATGAATTTACTGATCATCGGCTGGAGTTGATCCTAGGCAGGACCCTTGGTGTGATCACCGATGACTTCACAAGTCTCTCGTTCATCTCTGAGTTTTTAGGGAGCTTGAAGTATTCATTACCTACCTCCATCAGGTATCCTACAAAATCATGGCAAGCCAGAAGGTTGTTGATAGATTCAGCGTCAAAAGTAGCTTTTGGCCCTAACCCTTGCGAGACGATCTCTTTGAAGATCCGAATGGTTTCATCTACCTTCCTCAAGGCGTATGATGGAGTGAGCAAGCTCGGAGACATCCTTAGGACAATTTGCTCCATTTGATGCATTGCATCTAGGGCTTCCTCCTTGACCTTGTCTATCTTCTCTAGGAAAAATTCCATCTGATCGACCCGGTAGTCTAAAGCAGCAAGGACTTTGTTGGGTGCTCTGGGGTGATCGAAGACGCTGAATTTAACTAAATCATTGATCGAGCGATCAAGCATCTTTTGAATGTCTCATGTTGAACCTAACATGGTCCAACTCTTGAGAGATAGGTCCTGTAATCGCACTGGAGTTCCTTGTTCGCCCGATCAATGTTCGATACAACGGCTTGATGAAATTGACAATTACTTCCTCACTATCTTTAAGGATCTGGTCTCTCTAGGTGGATACTGCCATGCCTTGTTTGCTAATCTTGGCGTATTCATTTATCTTATCCTAAGGGCCTTAGGAGTTTCGACAGGATTGTAGGAGGTGCACTACCCATTTTCTGTAGGGCATGGAGAAGATGTCTATTCTACTCTTTTAGTAGCCTCTTCTCTTCCTTTACTTCTTGAAGCTTCTTATAAATGGCATCCACCGCAAATAGGGCCTCTCTTTTAAGGATCTCGGATGACGTTCCCATTGTGACCCGCGTCACTGCATAATCTATAGGGTACAAATCCTTTTTATCCTTTGTGGGATTGGGATATGCGATCTCCATTACTCTTTCTCTCGATGCACTCTGAGAGAAGTGGGTTATTGGTTTTTACTTCTTATCCCCTTTGTTGGGATGATGGAGAAGTCCATAGGTGTAATGGGGACTTTCCTCTTATGTTGGCTCAGGTGCTGGGAGATCCATGTTGGACTTAAGGGAGTGGGACTAGAGGTGGAAGAGGAGCAGCTGCAGTGGACGAGGGAAATGCATCGAGACACTTGGTGGCGGCATTGAGAGAGAAGCCAACAAAGTGCTCACGGGAGGAGGAGACACTGTAGGGGAAGAAGTCACGGGAGTGGAAGGGAGCTGAGAGATGAGAGAAGAAATGGTGGGGGATAGCTCCGTGAGGGAAGAGAAGATGGAGGAAGAAGAAGGGGGAACAGTAGAAGATGGGGGAGAAGGCACAACCAAAGGAATGGTTGGTTGAGTGACATGAGGAGGGGAAGGGGAGAGGGAGAAGGGATGGAGGGAACCTCAACGGTTGTAGTAGTGGTAACATCCTGAGTGGATGTGCCCGTTGGAACACTTACTGCCGTTTCTTCTTCTTCTTGGTGGTACGAAGCTTACTACTGTTCTCTCGTGTAGCAGAGGGAGGACTCTCAGGAGCTTCTTCTTCTTGAGTGGAGCTTGATTCTCCCTCTTTGTCTTTTCCTTTTCCCTTTGGAAAATGCTTCGGCCTGGTAGGTGCATTGCCCAAAGGAGATGTGGTGAAGTCTACCCCAAGGTAGATGAGCCCGTTATACCTGCACCAATGCTCTATGTGCTACAATGTGCCCTTAACCCTCTCCTCAATGGTTTGAGGTGCCCTTGCTCTGTCAATCTCAGAAAATGGCTAGTTGTCCCCATTCGTATCTAGATATACTTGATCAAATTCTTGATCGATTGTTTGGAAACCTTTTGGAACAATGGCCACGCCATATTGAATAATTTCTGCCAGGGCAGTGGGAGTGATCCTTTCTCCTGAGTTTGACCTCGTGATATAGGTCAATGTAGATGTCCTCGATCTGTGGAATGTGGATCGGATCGAGCTTTGCCTTTGGGAGGTAATTTCATGGATCAAAGGTTGGCCTTGCTGGGAAATTGTGCTTTAGGTTGAGCAGTTCCAGCTCCGCGAACATTTCCTGGGCCTTGGTGTGAGAAGTGCAGGTGTACCTGCCCACTGTGAGGGGGAAAGGAGTTCCACCCTTCTTCCTTTTTAGGCACTTCTCATGATATGTTATGAGCTGTCTAGATAGCTCCAAGATCAACTTAGGGCCTGCATACCTTGGTAACTTGGTGGGCTCCCCCAAGAAGTTGGCTGCTCTAAGATAGGTGAAAGTGGGGAATTACGTAAATAATGCCCCCCACTTCTCTGTTGTAGTTACTATGCTCTTGGTCATCCAACCGTGAGTCATATTGGGCCTCAATAGGTAGATGATGCCATAGAAGAAGGCATCGTTGATCTTGCTGAACTATGGGATGTTGTTTTCCAGCTTCAACTCTGGATAATATTCATATATTTTTACCTGGGGCCACACCCCACATCGGCTTAGCGTTGGATAGTCTCTCTCAGAGGCTACAACGTAGACTACATAGGAGTTCATGTAGAACCTCCCCGTTGTGGTGAGTTGTTGGAGCTGCTCAGAGATGGTGCTGCTGATGATTTCTACCCACTCAAAATGCTTGATCAGGCATGTTTTTGTTCATTATTTCTAGATATCTGAGCATCCATTTGTGGAAGTAATGGGCATCAGAAAGCCCAAACACCCTACTCAGGAAGGTAATGGTGTTGCTCAGTTCCTCTGAGAAGTCACTGTGGTGAATAACCTGCGGCCACCTGGTTATTACCTTCTTATTTTTCAGATACACCTCATTCATTAACTGCATGCATTTGTCTTCATTTTCTTCCCATGCCTTTATGCAGTCTTCTTGGCTTATAGCCACAAAATTCTAGTGGTGGGGAATACCCAACATGATTTGAAGTGCCGGGTGAGGTTGATTATGACCTCACCCTTTTCATTCTCAACACACCTTGTGTCTTTGTTATAGCAGCGGGCCACCACCATCATGAATTCATTATTTACTACACTTATGGGAATTCCCCCAGCAAAGTGTAGTCCACTGCCAACCAATTTTTCCATCCAAGGACTACCTGTGACCCTTCTGGTTCTGGCCCAAAAATCTTCCATGTCTATATGGCCAAGCTCGGAATCTCTGATGTCTAAGTCACATTCTACATGGGATTTAGGGCATCCTGACCCTTTGATACTTGTATTTCATTTCTTCCTCTATGAGTTTGGCCTTACCCTTTGACTTGGTTGGCCTTTTGCTTGATGTAGACATATGCAAATCTGAGTTCAGTTGCTGATCTACAAGAAGAAGGAGCGAAGTCCAATGCAGAAGAGCCATGTTAGCTGTTAGATTATCCATCAAGGCTTTACAGAATGAGGAGTTAGCAATTTAGATGCTTCGGGCATAGGGCACAATATACTACGAGATGCGGTGTCAATAAAGCAAGGCGCACTGATGCGGAGTGTTGCAAGGAAGAAAATAATGCCAAAGGGTGCAGGGCACAGGAAAATTACACACAACATCAATGTTGATGTAGAAGGATATGAGCTGTGCCATTGCGTAAGGTTTAAACTGGGCGTAAATAATTTTGGTGTTGCATGGAAGCAGGATGCACCAATGGCGCAGATCTGGAACATGTTGTAGAACATTTTGGTGCACCAAGGGTGCAACATTAAAGGATGCATCATCGAGTCAAAGTGTGCCAAGGGGATTTTGGCGCGGCGTAGGTAGAGCTCGCATGACATTCAGTGTTGATGTAGGTGGGATTGCACTTGTGCCATGCGTTAGGATTATAAGATTCTCAAAGGGCGCAGGGAAGGCGCATGCTACAGTAGAGATAGTGTGCCCTTGCACGACTGTGTTTTTATGCAATAGTGATGGCGTTTGTGCCAAAGGAAAACCGTGGGTCCAGGTTTGTGTAATAACTCCTCATTTCTTCTTTTCTTGGGCCAGATTTGTGGTTTTTTAGGCCTCATTAACATGATTTTGATAGTGAAGGGGGACAGAGCAAAGAGGCTCTTGGATCACTTTTGAGACAAAGCCCTCTAGGCCAGCAGATCTGGGAGGAGGGTGAAACTGGTTTGGGGGAAGCCTCTTAGGTTCATTTATTATTTTTATAACAAGCACAACCACAGAAAACCAACAAACAAATATCACAAGAAAAGCAAGGACCACTTACCGAGATATATAGACTAGAAGAAATGAAGTGGGGTCCATGAACGTGACGTAAAGCAACACGAAGATGACATAAGCGCTGACAGGTGTAGAGAAATAAAATTTTCATGTGTTTTTCAATCGTCAAAATGACAGGGCAGATGCGCCTATAAATAGCAAAAGGTGTAATAAATGTGCCACCGACTTTTTCAAAGGGCGCATATGTCAGCAAGATATTACCTACGCCTTTAGTGTAGTTATGCATATGTCAGCAAGATATTACCTGCGCCTTTAGTGTGAATTCAAGACTGTCAACATGGGGTTTTGAGCTCTTTGGCGCCGCTTAAGGGCGTAACATTTTTTCTGTTGACAGGTTGGTGCGTGCATGCGCTTTAGCACAGTTTGAAAGGTGAAACATGGGAAGGCACAACATTTTTGCTGTTGACATGACAAATAGTGCACCAAAGGCACAGAAGAGGGTGCGATACATTTGATGTTGCATGAACAAAATCTGCGCCCAGCCAAAAAGGACCGAAATGACTAAGTTCGAAAAACCAGATTCTCCGGAAAGGGATTTTATGCCATTCTGAATGCTAAGGGACCTCGGCGGGAACCAAAACAAAATTTTGGTATGGTTACCTGCAAAATTGCCCTTGTCAATTTTACAGATAACAAACGCCCACCAACATCATGAACTCATTGTTGATTGTCTTTGATGAGGATCCCTACAAAGAAAGTGCAGACCACTTCCAACCAATTTATCCATCCATGGGCTACCTGTGACCTTCTTGGTTTTAGCCCAAAAGTCCTCCATGTCAATGTGCCCAAGTTCTGAATCTCTGATATCTAGATCACACTCTGCAAGAGATTCAGGCATCCTGACCCTTTGGTATTTATATTTCATTTCTTCTTCTATTAGCCTGGCTTTACCCTTGGACTTAGTTGGCTTCTTACTCGATGAAGACATGTGTGGATCTGAGTTCAACTGTTGATCTGCAAGAAGAATCAGGGAAGTCCATCGTAGAAGAGCCATGTTAGCTGTTAAGTCATCCATCAAAGCTTATAGAATGAAAAGTTAGCAATTTATGAGCCTCGGGCACAAGGCACAGCTCTACTATAGGCTGCAGGGTCTTAGAAAAGCAAGGTGCACTTTGGGAAAGTGTTGCATGGGAGAAAACAATGCTAAAAGTGGCGCAGGCGCAGAAGGCTACACACAACATTCAGATGTTGGTGTTAAGGAATTTGTGCTTGTGCCATTTGGAAGTCCTTTTAAGGGGGTACAAACATGGTTGGTGTTGCGGAGTCAAGGATGCGCCATTGGCGTAGATGTGGTAAATGTTGCGAGAGTGAGGTGCGCTAAGTGGTTTAGTTTGCACGGCATAGGAAAGGTTTGCACAACATGCAGTGTTATTGCTATTGTTTTGGTGCCAGTGCTTACGCCTAGGGAAATTTACAATTTTATAAGGCACGAGAATGTTTATGCTACCTACAAGGATAGTGTGCCTATGGCATGATCGTGTTTGGTGCAAAAATAATGAAATTTGTCTTTGAAGGAAAAATAGTGGGTTGTTTTACAAAATTTTCATGATTTTAACTCTTTTGGCTCAGATTTTGATGGCAAGAGGGAAAATTTTAGCAAAGCAAGGAATAAGGGACAAATGATTTTGAGTTGTTTTAGGAGAGAGTCTTCCAGATTTACAGATCCGGAAGGAGGATGGAAAATAGTTTAAAGGTGGGTTGCACAATATATATTGGGATTGTGTTATCTTCTTAGGTTCATTGTTTATTATCAATCCTAACCACCTAAACCAACATAAAAACCACAACAAATCCACAAGAAGGAAAGGGCCACTTACTAGGAATATATAATGATAAAGGAGATGATGTGGGGTCCACGAACGTGACAAATGGCAACATGCGGGGCTGACAGAATGCTGATAAGTACAGAGGAATAACTTTTTCATGTTTTTGAATTGTGAAAATGATAGGTCGGACGCGCCTATATATAGCAAAAGGTGCAATAAATGCACCACCAACTTTTTCTATGGCATACTTAGAGAGATATTGACATGAAGAGATTTGCGCCATGGCACACTTTTGGGAGTGTCGACATCAAGCGTTTTCAGCGCCATAGCGCACTTTAGAGAGGCACAACATTTGGAGTGTTGAAAAGTTGGCGCATGCATTTTGGTGCACCATTGAGAGGTACAAAATTTGGAGTGTTGAAATTCCCTAAGATGCGCGCCAAAGGAAAGGAGGGGAAAAATTTGGGTTGATGTTACATGAATGAAAATCGCGCTTAACCCAAAATGGTTGAAAATGACCAAGTTCTAAAACTAGATTTTCCGAAAAGAGATTTTATGCCATTCCGAACGCTAAGAGACCTCAACAGGGGACCAAAACAGAAATTTTGGTATGGTTACTGAAAAATTGCCCTTTTCAATTTTACAGATAACAATGATGGAGCTATGTAAATTCTTATGCGATGAGATGATCCAAAATCATAAGAAAAATTGAAACATTCATCCATAATTTTGATTTAATTAATGATTTTTTGGATTAAATTTGACAGCATGGCTTTCTTGTATTTTTAATTAAAATTAAAAATATGTGAGTATTGAGAAATCAGAGAAAATGCTAGGAAAAATCATCAAGATAAACGACACCGCGTGATAACGGAGTTCGACACTTGTGGCCTACGTCTCCGGGTCCAATTTAAAGGGACCGATCTATTAAAACTCAAAATAAATGACACTTATAATCAATATCACATGAATTTTATCTTCTCAATGGATTCCTCTTGAAAAATCAGGCCTAGTCACTTTTTAATTCATCTCAAAATTCATCTCCTAGCTCCCGGTATGAGCCTTTCTTTCCCAAAGCTTACAACCTGTCTGCATTCAAATACAACGTGCCTTTTTATAGTGTTTCACATAGCATGACACATTGGTTAAGGGCTTAATATTTTATACAAGTGGCCCAGGTTCAACCCCCACCACTTCCCCATGTGATTTGCATTTAAAAATGCAAGTGGCCTCTTTCCCATGTGCTTTGTATTTAAAAATGCAAGTGGGATTATCCCACATGCATAGTGGGGTGGCCTAGTTGGGTATTTAAATGCTAGTGCTTTGTAATGCATATACATATGGCTGAGCTTGTGGGGATAATGTGACCCACATGGAGGAGATAAGGAGATCAGTTTTGTGTGGAAGATAGTTGTGCCACATGTCACTATTTCATTGGTCCACTTGGTAGACATGCACGTGTCCATGTCACCTACGCGTAGTCCATTTTTTACTAGTTGAAAAAAACATTCAATGGGCCATAACTTTTGCATACGTGCTCTATTTTCTGCAAACAAGATATCGCCAGAAAGCTCTAATTTTTCTCTATGCAATGCAACTGTTGGAAACTGATTCTAAGAAGATTATAGATCAAGAAATTCTCAGTGAGGATCCTTTGGATCAATAGATGGATGTAAATCTAGATAGAGTGATAGTAGTGTATGATGTCGGTCCCTTGTTACATCGGTGGTGCCATCGCTTGCTCCAGTATCTCCTACCATGGTTGAAACAACGGGGTTTGAAGATGGTGAGGACATTATATAGGGGACGCCTAGAGGGTGAGAAACCCTAGGAGAAACTATAGCAATAATTTCCCGCAGAGCCCGAGAAGGCCGCGGTATGACAATTGCATAGGAATAACCCTAGAAAAGTTGATTCCAATTTTGCGCCAGAGTTGCAGAGCATTTTTTCCTCCGGTGTTGACCTTTTTTAATGGACATTGCACCCTTTTAATTTTATTTTTGAATGTTGGATTCTTTTCCTTTAATTAGTACAATTAACAATTGTATTATTATCATTACTTTTCAAAATAAAAAAATTAAGTTAGAGCATTAAACTTCCACCAAACTCATGTGATGTGAAAATAATGGTGATGTCTCTTATTTATGCTTACCTTTTGGCAACTATTTCCCATATTTACCTTTTTTCCTCCTCTTCGTTGGCTTCTGTTATAAAAAATTGTCTAATGAAAGGATGCTAACATTTTTCATTTCATATAAGTTTTTCCTATCTTTATTTTTTTGTTTATGATTGGGATTTTATGACAAACATGAATTTCAAAGGTTTGTTTAGGGGGTTTATTTAATTATATTTGGATGATTTGTTACTACATTTATTTCTCTATGCATTTGCAATGTTTTATGAAGATTGGAATCTGAGTTGCAAGTGTTAATTTGCTAGAGGTGTTTTTTTTAAAGAAATGTTGAAAGTAAATTCATAAGGTGTTCCTGAATCTAGACTTATTGTTTTGGAGGATTCGATGATTATATTATATGAATGCCTTGTTTTGTTGAGTTTCTTATTTAGAATATCCTTTTTGATATGTGAACTTGTCAACATATTCATATGAATCTTTATTGTAGCTCACTGTAAATGTTATCGAAAGTAGGGTTAGTTTTCCACTGTTTTGTTAACTTGATGGGTGTTGGGTTTCAGATTTGCACTTGGAATGAAACCACAATCAGGGGACAAGCAAGTCCCTCCTCTTTAATGGGAGAGGTTCCCTTATTGAAAGAAGGGGAAAACCTATGTACAAATATACAATCTTTCATTCAATGGTGGTTTCCCAATATCTTGAAATGTGTTTTATGCCTAGAAATTTATCAATACATGAGGATAGAAGACATTGAAGAGAGGAGGGAGGAAGAAGAAGACAATACTTTCAGGGAAAAGAGATGGTAGAGAAAACCCTTATATGTATTGAGCAAATGAGATATAGAGTAGAACCATTCACGTTTATAACGGGCACAATCCATAGACTCAAAGTTCTTGAGATTGTATAAACTAGAACACAAAGTTTCTAAGCATGCAAGGATTAAATGATTTGTAGATCAGAGCAAAAAGGAAAGAGAAAGTAGAGGAAAAAGGGGAAAACCTTTGTATTGATTTCTTCCAATTAGAAATTACAGTTCCAAAATATCAAAATTCCAACCCATACAATGGCTTTGAAAGCCCATGATATAGCTCAGCAAGAGATGGTTACAAATTCCTCGAGCAAGCAAGAAACAATTACAACTTATTCCAATCATTCGTGCCCTCTCAAATTCTTGATTTGCAAAGAAACATTAATGGCAAAAAAACTAGTTTTTAAATATACAACCATTACATTATTTCACCAGTTAAAACATGGGCCATTCAATTTGCTTCTACAACTTTAAATTTGGGCCACCCACATGGAAGGAATTGATTGGAGTGGGCCTACGGACACCTTTTGCATTTTTTTCCTTTGAAGCTGTGTCAGGCTGACACGTGGAGAGCTTCACCAGTTCTTTTATACTTTGTTGATTTGGGTCTATTTCCTGCTTGACTTATGTTGACCCCTAGACACATGGAGGGCTAACACTCATTTGAGTTTCCGTTTTGGAAATGCCTCCTGAAATTGCACCGAGCTGACGCGTGTCTCCTTCCACCGGTCTTGGAATTTTCAATGGCCAACTCTATCTCCCCATTGACTTTAACCACATGGCAAGCTGGCGCTACTTGGAGACTGACCCTTTGATTTCACTTCTAAAATTGCGTTGTTAGGGCACATGGAGACTTCGCCAACCCGCCCATACTTAGTCAATTTTAACGATCGACTCTCTCTCTTTTTGGACCTGGGACACATGGAGGACTGGCGCAAGTTTGAGAACTACCCTCGGCTTTGACTCTTGAAGTTGCACCGATGAGGCATGTGGTGCCATCCACTGAACCTTTCATACTTAGCCAATTTGAGCTTTTTTACCTTCATTTTGAACTGGGACACACGAAAAGCCTGCACTTATTTGAGGACTCGTCCCTCGAACCTGCCCTTGGAGTTGTTCCGTTTAGATGCATGGAGGCTTCCACTGATGCTTGAAACATGGCCAAACCACATCCAATCATAGATTCCCACGTACTACCCATGGATTCTGGGAAAACATAACGAGGAAGATACGCCCGTTGTTCTTGAATGCGGGAAGAAAATTAAAAAGGAGGAAAGAAACTTCACCATTACACCTAACTTTCAAATTGTTCTCCATGAATGGGAAAACTGTAAACAATGCCAAGTTTGACATTATCCAATACTCCAAGGAACAGACTCAAAATTATGAAACTTGACTTCAAAAGAGGGGAATTTTGAGGACAACAACAAAATGGCTCTTTTCGGGATGACTTGGCTTGGAATAAAGACACGAGGCAAGATCAAGAACTCATAGATAACTCTCGGAAAGAGGACCAATGCCTTATCCATTGAGAAAAGGAGTCAAAAGAAAAAAATAATACAAGGAAACACACCCAAGATGGGAAAAGAAACAAAACAAACCAAAAGGGAAGAACGAAACAAAACACAAAGGAATGAGCTGAAACCAAAACATTGTACAAAATATACGAAGGACCGCCTAGTCACCTAGGACTTGAACCACTTTAGATACTACCCACTATAAGGAAGTGGGAGAGGATAACCATAGATGTAATCTAGATAAAAGAGTTCTCTCCAAAGAAAATGTTTGATTCTAAAAGGACCAAGCTAAAAAGAATAAAACTTACCATGACTTCCTCGTGGCTCATGTTTGTTGTCCCAAAGAAGCAAAATGTCTCCCACTTGGAAAACTCTAGGTTTATCTTTCTTGTAAAACAAATCCTTCACTTTTAACTGATGAGATGATATCCTCACAACCACTTGCAATCTGTCCTCATCAAGCTTCAAGGTACAAAATTCTCTTTTCCAAAGAGCTACCAAACTTGAATCTTCAATGGTTTTCATCGAGATGCAAGGTGTAAATTCCACCGTGATCGGAAGTTGAGCATCCACACCATACACCACTTAGAAAGGAGACATTCCAATTTCTTTCTTGGGTGTAATTCTATCAGCCCAAAGTGCATCATATAGCTTCTTATGCCAATTCCTCTAAGAATCATTTACAATATTTATAACTATGTTCACGAAGTTCTTGTTTGTTTATTTTTCCTGTCCATTCCCTTGGGGGTAGTAATATGAAGAATGAGCAAGTGAGATCCCATACCCATAGAAGAATTCCATCATCTTAGCAGAAGAAAATTTGGAAGCATTATTAGTCACAATTTTGTTTGGGGTCCCAAACGTTATCAATATGTTCTCCTTAATGAAGTTACAAACTACCTCGGAAGTAGTGTTCTTGACTGGGATGGCTTCCACCCACTTGGTGAAGTAATATGTGGCAATCAACACATGGGTATGTCCAACACTGGAAGGTGGGTTAAGAGTTCCAATGAAATCCAATCCCCACTTAGGTCTTCTAACAAACATTTGGCATGCTTCACATTTACCAACCCATTTTGATGCATCTTTGAATAGAGTGGGCCAATAATAACCAGCATGAAGTATTTTATGAGTTGTTAAAGCGGAGGAGAAATGACCTCCACAAGCATGGTCATGAAAAATTAGAGAACTTCTTTTGTTTTTCTTTGTCTACACACTTCAAAAACCTTCCATCTATGCCTCGTTTGAACAAATCATTCTCCCATAGAAAATATTTTGTAGACCTCAATTTGATAGCTCTCTTCTCTTTGGAACTCAAGTGAGATGGAAACTCTCCATAGGTCAGAAAGTGAGCAATGTCATCATACCATACATCTAATGAGCTGAGGAATAGAACAATAGGGAAATCAACTCCATCTTTGGACAATTCCTTGGCATCTCTTTCAGCAATGAGTTTACACAGTTCCTTACTCAACCATATTTGTTGGCCCGATGTCAATACCATACTCTTGCACCTTTGCTACCCAATTACCTCTCTTGGTTCCAAATTCTTGTTGAGTAAGAATGGATTTGATTATTGTATCAGGCACCAACACCACAGAATGAGAATTAAGGATGTAAAACCTAAACTGCTTGACAACTTTGACAACTGCAAAAGCATGTTTCTCCATCATGGTGTACTTCATCTCATGAGTTTTTAAGACATAACTCATGAATGAAATTGGGAGCTCATGATCTTTAGCATTCTTCTGGGCTAACACAACAGCTAGGGTATTTTTAGTGGCATAACAATAGATAATGAAATCTTTGCTAAAGTCAGGGCACGCCAAGATTGGAGTCTTTGCAATAGCCTGTTTAATGTCCTCAAATGATTTCTTCCCTTCGAGGACCAACCAAAATTTTTCTTCCCTTGCATCATGCGAGCAATGCTTATATTAAGTTCTACAAAATCGGGATGAATATCCTTAGAAATTGATCTTACCAAAGAAAGAATGGATATTTTTCTTACTTGATGGAAGAGGAATTTGCTAGATGGCCTAAAATCTCTTCGGATCAATCTTGATCCCTTCCTTGAAAAATTTGTCCCAATAGCTTTTCTTCTATGACGAAAACATAGACTTCTTAGGGTTTAAAGAAATTCCCGATCTCTACACTTCTACAATAATGTTTCAAGGTGTCGGAAGTGATCCATGTTTTGCTTTAGAAAACAATGTCAAGTCATCCAAATACACAACAATGCATTTCCTTTCAAACTACCAAAAGCCAAGTCCATGGCCCTCTCGGAAAGTAGCACCAACATTGATGAGACCGTTAGGCCCCTGAAATATTGACCAAGTATGAAGGCGCGTAGGCGCGTGGGATCCTAGTTATAGAATGGCGTGCAAGGAAAAAGCGTGCAGGAGAAAGGTTTAAGGAAGCACATAGCATGCGCGACACGGCAAAGGAGGTTCGAGACTTAGCCAATTAGAAGCACCTAGGGTAGAAAACGTGAAAATAATGATCAGTTGTGCATGGATAAGATGCCACTGGTGACAGGTTGGCCCGAAGGAGCATGCCTACGATGGAATCTTCTAGAAGATCATCATGAGATGGAGTGGAAAGCTCAGGCCTGGAGGAGCATGCTCACATGAAGGACCACAATTGACACTTGGCATCTGATCTGAGGGCACTAGAAGGTGAGTTGGTAGCCCGGGAAAGCTATAAATACAAGTGCCTACGGAGTAGAGGATATACCGATATACACATATGCATCTTCATAGAGATACATGGAGACATATAGACATATGGGGAGATATACATAGGGAATAGTGGGTTAGAAAGTGAGCGGAGCTCAAGAATTGCTGCGAGTGGATATTTTGGGTTCGGAAAGAATGTACTAAGCATGGAAGTTGTTATTTTCCTTTTTTAGCTTAGTTACATACGTCCAGTGATACGCATGACTGCTGTCTACTCTCTGTGACACTCTGTAATGAACCAATGAATATAATGAGGTTACATGTTATAAATAGACATGGATATCAATGGTTTTAATGCATATTTCTCTCATATGAGTTCTCTATCCTTTCATGCTAAGAATGGATGTTTGTATATTTATTTCTCGTTATATGTTCTGATTATGTTAAAGCATTGACCCGAGTGGACTGTAAGGATCTAGAGGCCGTTCTGAGCCCTATGGTTCTTGTTTGTCTTAACTTCCTAAATACTCTTATAGTAATCATAGATGATGCTTCCCACTAAACTCACATAAAAGAGAGACTCTGGTGCACCAAGCGTGCCTCGGTGAGTGCTTAGCTTCTGCTAGGTGATAGGTCGATGCGCATGGGGTTTCTTCCTTTTGTGATAGGAGTAAAAATGACTACATCTTGGTTCCATTGCCGGGACCTCTTTTCGAAGTTGTAGTGGGATATAACATACATCATGATCTGTGTAATGAGTAATGACGGATCGGTTAACATTGGAAAATGTTGAATCGTGGTTCAAGATCACGGAGGATGAATTTACTCGAGAGGTTCAACACTGGACCTGAGTTTAATACATGTAGATGGGTAGAAACTGAACCTCTACCATGATCTCATGAGTGAGACTTTTTTTTGCTGCTTCCTAGTAGAGTTATATGAATGGCTCTCACCTATACATCTAGATCAAGTTGGCATTATGAATTGCATGTATGGACTGAAGAAGACTACCAAAGGTTACATGATGTATATTTAATGTGGGCTGTGGTTGTTGATCATTGTTGAGAGGAGTACTAGCTAGCTACATTCTAGAGTACACCATCTCTATATATTCTTGTCCAGAGGTTACTGAGTTTGAATTTTTGTGAGAACCTAGAGGAACATTTCTACGTTTTATTCCTCTAGCTATGAAGATATTGATGGTTACCATGAGTTTAGAGGCGCTCCCAATGGCCAGGCTAAACCATTCTGAGCACCGGTAAGGGAACTTGGGTGGAGGAAGATGGAAGATATCATGACAGAGAAGGAGAGGGAAGAAATATGGCTCAAGTATAGCAAAGTGTGAGAAAGGGAGATTGCTAGACGACACGAGGCTACTAGTGTGATGGATCTATGGAGATAGATGTTACGGGAAGGAGTTGAGGTTCATGTGGAGGACATAGAACCTGAGTAGTCTGTGCTACCCCATCTTGGTAAGCGTGTGAGGGAGACCCCTCGGCTTCTGGTGAGAGTTCGTTACACGGAGAGAGGAGAGTCATTGGCACATATCTAGAACCCACCCAATGACCGAGCCCTGGCGCTTGGTTTTCTCAATCCAGGAAGAAGTGTTATTGACCCAGTTGATATAAGTGGAAGAGATAGATCCGCACCTAGGAGGTACAATTTTTTAGTTCCTTCTTCTATGGCTGCACATATTCTAGTATTCGGAGGAGTTTTTGGACAAGGGCAAGTGTACAAGATTTCGGGCTCGCATCAAGGAGTGGCACGGGAAAAAGTAGTGGTAGTGGGGTGCTATCACAGCCATCGACACACGCCATTGGGACCATGGTGGTGCTTGACACAACTCCTACAGCCCTGTTGGACCCAATGGTTCGAGTGGATCTCCGGTGGCTCTAGAGATATAGGACCCAGTGGACTGGTGGATCAGGTAGTGGAGGAAACACTGGAGGGAACCAAGGCTCTGGTTTAGGACAAGGACCCCAGCCACCACCTCAAGTATTCTTTGAAATGTCTCTACATTTTCCATATTATAGGGGCATTGAGGATGCTACAGAACATGTTCACAAGTGTGAACTGCTATGGCATGCGTGCGAAGGGTATCACAACCCTAGAATGAAAGGCTAGTCAATTTATGACCACATTGCAAGGGCATGCGCATAGCTGGTATAGAAAGTATGACCCTCATTAAACAGTGGTAGACTACAATATTTTAAAGAATGCATTCTTGGCAGAGTTCCACATTCTTGAGTTCGAGCAGAAGAGCATCAAGCACTTCAAGGAGATTCAGAAAGGAATGGCAGAGAGTGTGGGAGTATGATGTGCATTTTAAAACTCTCTTGTCTAAATTATCATATGATATCCACCCTTCACAAAGATGCACAAAGTGGTTTGTTGGAGGATTGATCACCCCTTTTAAGGGCCTTGTCTCATAAAGTTTTTACAAATCCATGCAAGAGCATTAGAAGTTGCCTTGCACGCCGAGGCTATTGGTAGTATTGATACTGGTGTTAGCCCATTCTTGAGGCTCATATTTCTGCTATGGCCAAACAATTATAAAAATTGTCTGCGAACTCACCAGAGACTCACAAAGTGGTTTTGGTGCACAAATTGTGAAATAGAGGGGCACGTTAAGGATAATTTCCCAGAGGATGGTACGCGCTATGACACATAGATTATGAGATTTGTTATGGGGACCATGATGCAAGTAGATGTCCCCTCGCTACAAACATGTGATCAAGAAGAATGTATCTTGTTATTGTAAGATTTACACCTCCACAACCCATGATACTAAATATTGTATGCTTATTGACTGCATCCATGAGGCCATTTAAGATGGGGTACGCCAAACCAACATGGCCATTGGTTCTAAAAATGATGATCACCATTATGAAGAGCGTGTAGATGGAGGCATGTGTGGAAGAGGTTTTCGAGGAGGATTCCATGGATGAGGTAACCGTGGAGGAGGAAGGAGTCGGTTTGCACGTGGACCATGTTTCAACTGTGGATCTACAGAACATTACAAGCGTGAGTGCCCAGAACCTATTATAGTGCTCATGGTGTGGAAAGAAGCATAAGTATGAGGAGTGCTCAAAATTATTTGAGCATATGAATCAGAACACCGGAAGGACAAGGGTGCTGCAATGGTCAATGATCAAGAAGGAAGACATACAATGGATGCCTCGGGTAACATGGGATGAAGGTTTGGAGCATGTCTTGGTAACAACAAGGGTAGAAGCCACACGTGCAAGAGAGGTACCAAGACAGAAGACCCTAGTTATGAGGGAGGAGGTCATTCATGGAAGTATCCATACCCCGTGCATGAAAAGGAGATATATCAAGACACCATGGATGTTATTTGAAGCTTACAAGGGGAGATCCGAGTGTCAAAGGAGAAATCCAGAGGTGAGGAACAAGGGAGGAGAGTTGAGGCGTAAAAGGATGACCCGGATGAGGTCAAGGAGGTGTGTAAAATGCTAAAGCAGAGAACAAGATTCCTTTGCTAGGATCCTAGTTGAGAGAGAAGGTACCACGTGTTGGAGAAGAGCGTGAGAGACAAGGTTTTGCATGTGAACCTTCCCCTCATAGCCTTCAACTATGACAAGGAAATTATATTGAATGCATTTGTAGATAGATGGCTTCTCATCCATATACTCAATGACACTAGTGTGGAGGTTAATGTTCGACTTTGGATGCATGGCATCGATGGGGAAGACCTCGCATTACAGCCATATTTGAATATGTTGTATATGGAAAAAAAAACTAAGGCAATGCCCATCGGTGTCTTGAAGGATGTAGGTATTACGATCTAGGAAACAAGTTTCTGGGGACTTGAAGTCTTGGCGATCACCGAGGTGGACAATTTCCCAAAGACTACTTGGGTGCCTTGGTGTTATAAGAATAATGCGTACCTTTAGTTCAATAAAGGGTACATCAAACTTCGAGAACAAAGAGGAGTGGGTCATTATACCCCCAAGTTGATGGGAATTCGACACCCTATATTGAACCATTGGGAGAAGAAGTTCGACAGGATATATGTGCGCTCAATCGAGACTCCACGAGATGATACACCCTACTAACAGGGGTTATCCAATTTGAAGATGCTCGTCAAGAGTGAGTGATACCACCACCTAGCATGTGACAATTGGGCGCATGGAACTTCTGAAATTAATAGGACGACAGTTGAGAGGGTCGGTGACCAAGGTAACGAAGGTGCACATGGTTTGGCATCTTAGAGGAAAGAACTACCCAATTATTCTTTCCCTCTAAGGTGCACATGGTTTGGCATCTTAGAGGTAAAGATGAAGAGCAGCCCCAACTAAATATTGCATTTAAGATAACAACATCAAAAAGGTTCTTATGGGAAAACATTATCACGAGGTATGGATGCCCATTGAGTTTGACCAGTGATAGGGGTACCCATTTTCTAAATGAGACCGTGAGGATCTTGTTATCATAGTTCATGGTGGCTCATCACAAGACTATGCCCTATCACCCACAAGCAAATGGAATTGCGGAAGCATTCAACAAGATACTAAGTCATACCTTGACAGAGGATTTGTGATGTCAAGAGACTTTATTGGGATGACAAAGTATCGATAGTTTTATGGGCTTCTGAGAACAACATATAAAAGAATAAATAAAGCCACACCTTTTCAATTGGTGTTTGGCACAAAAGCCGGTTTATCGGTTGAATTTATGTTGCCTTCTCTACAAATAACGCGCATAGGAGGATTAGCCGATCAACAAGTGTTGGAAGAAAGGATTGATGAGCTAATGAAATTAGATGAGATATGATCACTTACCCGATGGAACCAGACGGAGAAAAGGCAAAGTAAAAGGCTTGGCATGATCACCACATTAGAAACAAGAAGTTTGAGGTTGGGCATATGGTGTTACTATATGATTCCAAGTTTCTGCGCCATCCTGGAAAGTTGAAAGTCCATTGGTTGGGTTCTTATACAATCTCATACATCCTCTATTTGGGCACATGCCAGTTATAAGCGTTGGGTGGGACTGTGAACACGAATCCGGCACTCTGATAATATTTTACTGGGATCTCCTCATGCTATGATTATTTTAGTAATGCACAACTTTTGGTTTGGTGGTAGTAATCTGAAACACAAAAAAATATAACACAAGAATACCACATTATGACAAAGAAAAGAATGATGAAAAATCTGAAATACAATCAGTAAATATATTATTAACATGGAATTATTACACTCTCACCCATGAATTATTTCAAGTTTTACCAACTCCACTTGATTCTAATAATAGTTATGGGAGAAACTTCACAATTACTACTCTTGATGACTTCCTTAACACACCTTCACAAAGAATCCTTTATTCATAAAATAATTATTACAACTTTGCTCTATGATGAATGAGAGGATGGCTTCTCCATTTATAGGAATTCAGGCTTATCCACCCTATCTCTAAAATAGGATAGGAAATCTCTTCCAGCTAATCATATTCCATGCCTAAACTCTTTCCTATACATGTAAGATTATCTTTTAAGATAAGATAAACCTTATCATTTCACATGGGTTCCACATTTTTAGAATTTTTACAAATAAAATACAAAAATATTTATGACCTCACTCCTTGTCCTTATTACCAATATAATATTTCTAATTCCTAATCATGTAGACCCTACTTCTCTACTTACCCTAACTTTGACATTTTAAAATTACCTAACCACTTACGACAAATATTTACTTTTTACCATAACATTCCTATTGTACTTTTGACTATTACCATACTAGACATTATTGGCGGTGTCATACCGACAATGCCATTATATTCTATTGACGCCACTACTAATTATACTTAACAACATCCTATTCCTAATACACACATTAATGAAATAGAAATTACGGAGGAAACTTTTAGAGTCGACATCTTCCCCTTCCTAGCTTTTACTCCATCCTCGAGTAGACTCTTATGGACATTCTAAAAGCTGGTGCCTGGAAAATGTTTAACTTGTCATGGTTGACCCATTTCATAATGGGAGTACCATCCAATTCCTTAGCCGGTATGCACCATTTTCATGCACAACCGCTATTTTCATTTTGTAGGGCCCCATCCATTTTGGAAGAATTTTTCTCTTCTTTTTTTATATCTCGGAATCATACACTAGAACCAAGTCATTCACATAAAATAGAGACCAACGGATCTTTTGATCAAAGTAATCCTTCTACTTCATTTTCTTCTTATAGCTTATATCCTTCGCTATTTCCCTCATTTCCTCTAGCAAATGAAGATGTACCAATCTTTCTTTTACTAAATCAATTTCATCCATCCTTTCATTTTTCATAACTCTCATAGTGGGAATATCAAACTCAATAGGAATAGTTTGATCAATGCCATAAGCCAACTGAAATGGGGAGTATCATGTTGCAAACTTTGATGTTTCCTATATGCCCACAATGCTTTGCATGAATCTTTTTATCCCACTTATGTACCTACAAGGTCATGCATCTTTTTGCTAAAATTTGACATAACACAAAATTTGTTCATTCCACCTATCCATTTGTGCTTGGCTTGTATGTTGTTGCCTTCCTATGCTTAATAGAAAACTTGTTGACTAGGTATTCTACCACCTCATTAATGAAGTGGCTTCCCTGATGTTAATGATGTCTAATGGGAAAACAAATCTGGTGACAATGTTCATATATGAACCTTACCACTTCATCC
>CM031241.1:338746513-338895515 GCA_018340775.1 Taxus wallichiana var. yunnanensis | reverse complement strand
GATGACACTTCGTTCAGTTACGTATTGCTAAAAGCAGTTGATTATATAAAATCTCTTCAGCACATAAATCAAATCTGACTTTAAAGACCATAAAAATGTGTATTTTCCAGCAAGTAGCCCTATATTCTCATTAAAAATTTATTCCCAAACCTAATCAAACGTAACAAATAGTAATACTCGATTTCAATAACTTTTTTTAATTTTTCTAAATTTAATATATATTTAAAACCAAAATATATACCCCGATTTCAAATTAAAAACAACAAAAAATAGAGTAGAATAACTCATGCATGTTCTCGTATACACCTTTTCTTGGTTTTTCCCATTTTTTTCAAAACCTAAAACTTCCCAAGCCCAACAACACTCCAAATCCAAATAGTAATAATAAATCCAAACTCTTCATAAAATATAATTTCATCAATGCACGCAAACCAATTTACTCTAACCAATTTCCATATTTTTCTCATACAACTTCCAAAAATAAAACCAAATGTCTAAAGCAAAAAAATATGACTAAGAGAGAAAGGAAAGAGATATCTTGTTTAGCAAGCTTCCACTTCCCCCCAAAAATGTATTTTTAAATAATGCCTTTAATGAATGGAAGTTCCACTTGTGAATTCCTCAAAAACGTATCCACTTCCTCCAATTTAAAATTTCCTTGAATTCAATGTGTATAGTCTAAGACCATGTTACACAATAATACATTAAACTATAAATTATTATATTTTCTTGTTAGAGTAGGTATTTACCTTAGCTCATGTTCACCTAGGTACTTGCTAGGGGCCCCAAATTATTATGTAAGTACTCAAATGGAAAGTATGCACGCGAGACCAAGTTAAGAAGGAGTACATGGAAAAGTGCGTAGACAAGGGTTTAAGAAGGGTTTAAGAGAAACAAGGGTGCACGTGCAAGGCAGACAACAAGATCTAAGTACTTAGTCATATCTCAGAATTCTAGAGGCACTTGAGGAAAACGTGACCCGACTAGGCGCTTTCAAGGAGTGGATAAGGTTCCATATTGGAACCTCGGTGGTCAAGAAAAGCACATCCCACGCAGGGAATATTCTCAAAGAAAACATTACAAAGAGTGGATGGCTCTCAGAGATAAGCATGCACCATCGAGGACCAAAATAGCACTTGGCATAGAATTTGCTTAGGAGAGAAGGTATAAAGAAAGGTGGGTCGAACCTATAAAGATAGATTTTAGGAAGTAAAGAATAGAGACCTAGAGGTCGAAATACAAAGAATGCATAGAGAGTTGAGAAGTGGAATGTTGCAAGTAGAGGGCTAGGGTTTAGAACATTAATGTTAATGGTTATATGGGATATAACATGCCTCACTATGAAACTAGGATCCTGTAATAAGGGTTGCAATGGGAGGGTATAGATAGAATATCATACCGGTGGAAGATCTCGTAAGAGATGAGTCCCAGCTTACTTGATACGTATGGTATGTGATGACCTCTTTTGGCCAGATTGTAATGTGGTTAACATAACTTCATGGATGAATATATATATGAGGGATTGTTTTGTATATCATTTTTAAGGGTGTAAACCATCTACTTGTATGTGACCTGCCATGACTCGTGATCTGATTTATCATGTGTTTTACAATGACACTTAGTTTCTTTAATACATTAACATGTGGGATCCGTAAGTTTCCTTTCCACTTTCCTTTTTATGAATATATTTCCCATTCTAAAAATCATCCCCCATCAATGCCAAGATCTTCTTCAATGTTCACATAAAGGAGGGGCCTGCCTCACGCATTCCTGGAGTAAGCACCCAAAGGCTCTGGGTGATAGGCTGATGCGCATGGGGTTAGAAAGTAATAAGGTACATAAAATGACTACATCTCGCTCCATCAGTTTAGACCTCTATTTAAATTTTTTGTGAGAATGATGCATGATGACAAATTGTTTGACGTTGGACAATATCGAAGCATTGTTTAAGAGCACGAAGGATGAGTTTTCATATGTAGATTTAGTACTTTACCCGAGTTTAATGCATGCAAATGGGTAGAATAACATCTATATCATGATCTATATGAGACTTTAGTTTTTTGTTTTCCTATAAACTTTTGTGAATGGCTTTAAGCATATGCATCTAGATCAAGATGGTACTATATATCTTACATATGGACCCAAGAGGAATATCACAGTCGCCGCATGATGTTGATCTTACTGGACACGTGTTGTTGATCATCGGATGGAGAAGAGAGGCTGACAATTATACCCTAATACGTTATTTCTATGTATTCTTGTCCTGAGGTTGCTGAGTTTGAGTTCTTAAGGGAACCTAGAGGATCATTTTTGTGTTTTATCCCTTTATCTATGAAGATCTTGATAATTACACAAAGTTTGGAAGCATTCCCTATGGTCAATGCTAAGATTTTTGAGGCCGGGAGAGGAAGCTAAGGTGGAAGAAGATGGTGGACCTTGCAGATGAAAAAGAGAGGGAAGAGAGATGACTCAAATATAATGAAGCTCATGGAAGGGAATTATTTAGACAACGTGAAGTTGTAAGAGTGATGGATTTATGGAGGTAGATGTCAGGTAAGGAATTGAGGCTCACACGGAGGATGTGGAGCATGAACAATGGCTGCTCTACCCCATCTTGAAAAGATAAGGAGAGAGACCCTTCAACTTCTAATGAGAGTTCATCACTTGGAGAAAGAATAGTTGTTAGGCTGCACATCTAAACCCACCTAGTGACCAACCCCTGGCATTTAGTATTACAAATCAAGAAGCAATTATTGCTAACCCAATTGGCATTAGGTAGAATCTGACCGATCTGCACCTAGAGATATACATTTTCATTTTGGTACATCTATGGCTGCACAATCATTCCCTGTGTTTAGAGGAATATTGTCTAAAATTTTGGGGCAAAAGTACTGCACGGTACGCAAAGTTTGGGTATCATGTCAGAAGCTTGCAGGGACACACATCTCAGAGAGGTGCAATATCATAAATCTTCATGAAGTTTAGTGGGACGTTGGGGACACTAGGCATGACCACTTCAAGCCCATTATCGACTATAGGAGGTGGATTTGGTGGAGTAGAGCTGGAGGACATGGTGGACCCGACGATCCGGAGGATCTTTAGTGGATCAAAAGGAATATGACCTAGTGGATCTGGTGGATCTAGTGGTGGAGGCAACACCAGAGGAAATCAAGGTTCTAGGTCAGTGCAAGATAAGGGCCTCAACCACTACAAGTAAAGTATTTTTTTGAGATGTCTTTTTGCACCTACTAGACTAAAAAGGTGTTGAATATGTCAGAAAATATACACAAGTGTGAATTGCTATGGCACAGGAAGGGGATCACTACCCTAGAGCTGAAGGAAAGTTAGTTTACAATGACGTTGCAAGGACGCACGCATAGTTGGTATCGAAAGTATGACCCCCATCAGATGGTGGTAGATTACACCGCACTTCAAAATGCTTTCTTAAGTAGAATTCCATATCTTTTGATTTTGAGAAAAAGAGCATTACAATGTGCAAGGACGAAGATTTAAGGTATGGTAGAGAGTGTGTGGGAATATGATGTGCACTTTTCAAGACACTCTTTCTAAAAACTATCCTATGACATTCATCCTTCTCATCATGCTCAAGGGGTTTGTTGGGGATTGATAACACCATTTAGGAGAGAAATTTTGCATAATACTTTCATGACCCACACGAGGCCTTGGAGGATGCTCTACGCATTGAGTTTGTCGAAGTATGAATACTAGTGCTAGCCCTTTTCTTGAAGCTCGATTGTTGCAATCGACAAGTAACTAGAGAAGCTATCTACGCAAACTCAATGCATGAGACTCGTAGTGGCCTATGGTACATGGATTCCGAGGTAGAGGGGCATATAACGGAAAGTATCCCTCAGAGATCGGTATGTGCCATGATAGTGGATTATGAGATCTACCATGAAGATCGTGATACAAGTAGGCGCCACTACTAAAATGCGTAATCCATAAGACTATGTCTTGTTATTGCAATATTTACACGTCTACTACTCGCAATACCAAGGATTATAGGTTGATTGACTAGATACATGATGCCATTGATATCGATGTACACCAAACTACCATTACAAATAATTCAAAGGATGATGGTCGCCACTACGAAGGGCACATGAATGGAGGAGCTCATGCAAGAATCTCCCATGGAGGATTTCGAGGTCGTGGAAACTACGAGAGGAGGAAGAATCAAATTCCCACATGGAATGTGTAACAAATGTGGATTTACGGAGAACTACAAGCACTAATTCTCGATCTATTCTGCAATTCTCTTAGTGTGCAAAAGAAGCATAAGTATGAGGAGTTTCCGTGAGCTATTTGAACATATGAGCCAACCAAATCGAAAGGACAAAGGTACCAAAGTGGTAAGCATAAAGAAGGCCAATTTGTAATGGATGCCAAGGGTGGCACATGAGTCGAACTAGAACATGTATTAGTTACGACGTGAGTTGAGGCTACACACGTGAGGTAAGTACCAAGGCAGAGACAACTAGTTACTTAGAGAAGATGTGATACATGAGAGTATCCTAACCCTACTCATTAGAAAGAGGTGTATCAAGAGACCATAGATGTAATTCGAAGCCTACAAGGAGAAATCCAATGTGCTTCAAAGTAGTAGTCAAGGTAGTTAGAGAAAAGAAGAGCACCGAGGCTCCATGTATGGACCTAGATGAAGTCAGTGGAAGTATGAAATTTTTGAGGCAAGAGAATATCATTCCTCGATAGGAGTGGTTACTTGGAAAGTTATTACATGCCAGAGCAGAGCACGAGTGATAGGTTTTGCATGCTAACCTTCCTTCCCATAGCCTTGATATGATAAGGAGATTACCTTGATTGTTTGTTATGATGGTTAACTTTGGAGAAATATTTTGATCAACATTGGTGCAAGAGGTCAATGTTCTCACTATAGATGCATGGCATCGAATGGGAAGGCCCCATTGTAGCCATCTTCGAATGTGTTGTATATGGCTGAAAAAATGAAGGTGATGGCCATTGGTGTCTTGAAGGATGCTACTATCACTATCCAAGGGGAAAATTCACTAGAGATTTTGTAGTCTTGGCGCTAGCCAAAGCGCAGACAACTTTTGAGCATTACTTGGGCGTCCCTAGTGTTATAAGAACAATGCTAACCTACAACTCAACAAGGGGCATGCGAGATTTTAGAAAAAGGAAGAGTGGGTCATCATCCCTTAACCGATGGGAAGTCAACACCTATACTTGAAAAATTGGGAGAATAATTTATTGATAGGATCTATGTCCACTTTATTAGGGACCCTGGGGTGATTAACTCTACGTAAGGGTTATTCAGTTTTAAGATGAACAATCCTGAGTGATACAACTAGCGTGCCATGTGACAATTGGGCACACGAGACTTATGAGTTAATTAGGTGATAGTTAAGAGGCTTTGTGACAAGAGTAATAAAGGCGTGCTTAATCAAGCACCTAGGAGGAAAGAAGTTACCAAGTTATTCTGGAGGAGCCAACCCCACCATTTATTACTAGAGATAGAGACCCAAAGGAAGAATGATATTGAAAGAAGAAGAATGCTCATCTATAACTTGCTTAGGACAATAGCACGTTGGTGGGAAACACATTGTGATAGCCTTCTAGAGTGACATGAAGTAATAATATTCTTCTCTGTTAGGTTTTCCGAAATTAATTCACCCACTATCATACAATACTATAATGGGAAGGAACCTTCCTTTGCTTCATGTCCAAGCATGTGAGAAGGCCTAGATGAAAGGCATAGAATCCTTGACACCTTATTTATGGGTGTATAAGTTTTACTCCATATTATAAGGTTACACACACGCATGGTATGTTCACTTAGAGATGTGTTGTCGGACAGGAAATCGGGTAGATTTGGCACTACCTCCTTCAATATTTGAATACCGAATTACTAAACCATCGGGATAAGGTGTTGCAGGTTTTTAAGAACCTTACAATGGGAGATAGTACCATGGTGGAGGATATAATACTGAAATTATTTGTTGAACCTAGTATGGATATGCACTTTGATGAGGAATAATTAGAAGAAACACAACTTGAGTGTGCATGCATGGAAAATGAAATAGGGAAAATGGTCGATGTGATAAATGGCGAAGAGGTGGAAAACCTAGATGTTAACCATCACAAGGCACGTGTGAAGTCACGAATAGTGTAGATGAGAAAGAACTCGCTGCCTACCATGAACCCATGAGAACAAAGAAGTTTAACATTGGTTCAAGACAAAAAAACCTAAGGAGGCTACAATGGGGACTATTGGTTACGTGAGAAGGAAGTCTCAAAGATCATTGATCTATTGTGTGAGTTTCAAGATTAAATCCCACTTAGGTACCACGATCTTAAAGGTGTTCACCACTCCTTGGGGAAAAGAAAATCAAACTAAAGGAAGGTGTGTGCTCGATTCGAAAGGCCTTACTTTAATGAATCAATCTTCATGTCAATGTCAAGGAGGAAATTGACAAAATGATGATGTCGAGCATCATTAAGGTTGTTGAAGAATCACGAAAGGATAATCCCCATGGTCATAAGAATTAAAAGGATGGAAGGATAAGGATCTCTATTGACACAGGGGATTTTATTGCGGTATGTTTCATCGACCCTTTTCCAACCCCTTTTATCAAGAAATCTTGGAGGGAGTAGTTGGGTGCGAGATCTATTCTTTCATGAGATGGATTCTCGGAGTTATCATCAAGTTAGAATTGCAAATGAAGACCAAGAAAAGACAAAAATTTCCACCGAATGTGGAATTTTTCCTACGCGTCATGCCTTTGACTAAAAATGCGCATGTTGTATTTTCACGTATAGTGGTCCAAGAATTTCAGACTTCATCCACAATTTTTTCAAGTCTACCTTAATGAATGGACAATGTATGGGTTAGTAAAAGATCACTATGACAATATCTGACTAAGTTTGAAATATGTCGATGAGTTATGGATATCCATCAACATTAAGAAATGTGTTTTTACTCCATTTGGGACCTGTTTGGGGCATATTATACGTAAGGAATGTTTGTTGGTGGATCACGCCAAAGTTTCTATTATTGTGGGATTATGGGAGCCTACAAGTCGAGTGCAAAGTGTGTAGATTCATTTGACATATGGGTTACTACACAAGATTTATTAGGGGATATACAAAAATTTCGAGTCATTAGAAGGATTAGTAAAAGACGGATGTCTTTTTCATTAGAGAGAGGCGCTAATGACAGATGGTGTTTAAAGCTTTGAAGGATAAGATTGTCACTACACCCATATTACTTTTTACTTCTTGGGATAAACCTTTCCATGTACATGTTGATGCCTCGCGACAATCATTAGAGAGTAGTGCTATCACAACCTAGTGAGGGGATTGTTGATCACCCCCTTTTCCTTCAAGTAGGAAGTTGACACCAAAGCAGAGCAGATTTAGACTACTACTACGAGCACAATGCACTATCAATGATCTACGGGATGTATAAGTTCAGAAGTATCTTTGGAAACACCCTTCATATTTTACATAGATCACATGGCATTGAATTACTTGGTTAACAAGCCCATTTTACAAGGGTGCATATGTCGATGGATCCTATTTTTTAAGAATTTGAGTTTACGAGTTGTGTTAAAACCAGAAAAAGTAACTTAGGACCTGATCACTTATCAAGAATAGATTTAGGAAAGGATGCACAAATTGTTGAGGATACAATGCCGATGCACATTTGTTTAGAATATGACGCGCGCCTCCGAATTATAAGATATTGTTATGTTTCTCAAAATGGGTGTGGTGCATGGAGGAATGAAAACCTTGAGAGGAAATAGTTAGCTATACGCGTCGTGCCCTACATGCTAATTGGTGGAGACTTATACAAGTTAGGTCGTGATGAGGTTCTGTGCCGATGCATGTTAGAACATGAGTGCATTGCAATCATGGAAGAAACACATGGTGGGATTGCAGGAGGGCACTATGTAGGAAATGCCACAACATGGAAGATTCTACTCATAGGGATTTGGTGGGAAAGTATCTACCAAGATTGTATTGAATTTTGCAAGGCTTGTGACCATTACCAATGCCTTGACAATACAAGAAAAGAGATGAAATGCCCTTGAGACCTATAGCCAGCGCATAACCATTTGAAAATGGGAAATTGATTTTGTAGGACCAATTTCACCTACCACCACGAAGGAGTGGTTTACGTTGTATCATTACTTGTACTTGATTACTTAAAAAGTTGGACAGGGCGCACTTACAAGGATTGCATAGTGGCGTCGCCTTCTAGATTCTTATGGGAGAACATAATCAACAGTATGGATGTCCTTTAAGCTTGACTAGTGATAGGGGTACACATTTTTGAATGAAACAGTTAGGATTTTATTGGCAAAATTCATGGTGGCCCATCACAAGACTACCCCTTATCACCCCCAAGTGAATGGAACTGCTGAGGCATTTAACAAGATATTAAGCCACACACTAACCAAAATTTGTGATGTGGGAAGACAAGATTGGGATGACAAGGTATCATTCATTCTATGGGCATACAAGACAACCTACAAGAGATTGAACAAGGCCACACTATTTTAATTGGTGTTTAGCGTGGAGGTTATTCTACTAGTTGAATTTATGCTACCATCATTGTGTATTATGCACATAGGAGGGTTAGTTGATGAACAAGTAATTCAAGATCACATGGAGAAGTTAATGCGAGATAGATGAAAGGTGAGCTATTTCTCACTGTCAGAGTCTCAAGAGGCACTAAAAGGCTAGGCAAAAGGCATGGCATGATTTAGACATTAAAAAAACAATTCGAGGTTGGGAAAATGGTTTTGTTATATGATTCCAAGTTTATATGCCATCCTAGGAAACTCAAAGTCCATTGGATGGGCCCATACATTATATCCTATATACTGGATTCAGGGCATTTGCCAATTACAAGCGCATTGGATGGAACAAGGTTTCTAGGTCATTTCAATGGGAGTAGTTTAAACTGCACTATAAATAAGTCTTCCCCTGTGTTCATAAATAAGGAAGTATTACCACCCAACCTAGGATTTCCCTTAATGCATTTCTTTTCCTTGTGTTTCCCTTTCTTGTTGCTTGTTCCTTTCTTTTTGTGTTGTTGTTTTATGCACCTTGTGTGCTAGTAGCCACTTATTATTTTCAAAAGTTTGTGTATATGCGGAGGAACATGCATCAACTTTAGTGTGGGGTGGAGTAGTGACAAGTGAAATAAAAGCTAGTGGTGAAAGTTGTGTTCCGATGGCCCTGGTTAAAAGATCAAAAGTGCATAAGGTGGAAGATCATGTGTAAGGTGGAAAAGGAATTTTGGTGTCAAGATAACTTTACAAAGACCATGTATAAAGGATGAGAAGCGTAGGAACAACATGAGGTAGGTGAGGGAAAAAAATTAGGTCAAGGAAAGAAGTGAAGTCCAACACTTTATGCAAGTGCACACGTAAGGATATTTGGTCATGGTAAGGACTTTTTCATGCCAAAAGGTTGTAGATATTTTTCACATGCAGATTGGGTGCAAGGGTAAGAGCACTTAAGGTTGGATTTAGTGGAAAAATCCACCTTTATTGCAAAAGTACATTAGTAGGTGGCATATTCGGGAGATGAGAAATATCTATAAGTAGAATTTCAGGCATATTATTATTTACCATGCAATTAAGATATCGAAGAGCTCTTACGAACTAGGGCATCCGTGAAGAAGATTTGTGAGAAGAATAAAAATTGTAAAAATTTCGGTGTGTGACTAGTGTGATTTGTAGACCGGATGTGGAAAGAGTACACGGGTGTGGAGAAGAAGGTTTAAGTAGAGTACGCCACCTTATGCAAGGATTGTCTAGGTTATGGTTTTATAGATAGGGCATGGGAGTAAAGTGATTTTTGTGAAGTTGAGCCACAAATTTGAGCGAGAGAGAAGAAGAGGAGAAAGGAAGAGTTTCGTTTTAGTAACCTAACAAGAAGATTGCAACAAATAAGGAAACCATGTCACCTAAGAAGGGAAAGAGAAAAGGGAAAGAAGTTGTTTATGCTATCTTCAACGAGGAATTGTATGCAGAGATGCAATACCCAGATGGTGTGTTGATCATAAAGGAATGGGTATCCCATGTCAGGAAGATGGTAGTGAGTGATTACTGACCATCGCAGAAGCACCATAAACAAAGAGATGGCATTGTAATTGGTTCATCGGATAGAAAAAGGACACTAGAAGGGATGTCGATCTATGATGATGAAATGAAGGTGAAATTGGAGAAGGCTGGGTTGTTGCAACTTTATGAGTTTCCCTATTTTGGAAAACTTGAGCGACCATACAAATGCCTCGATGTCACAAGGGCACAAGAACCATTTATACTTCACCGACTAAAGAATGTGTGTAAATTCAAAACTTAGCTCTAAGTTTACTGGCCTTTTTTACGAAGGGGAGCTGTTAGATGATGACTTGGAGGATAAGGAGGCCATTAAGGATACCGTGGAGATTTATGACTATAAAAAGGGCTCGCACTACTTCAAAATCTCTGATATCTCTGACCCTATGATGAGGATGGCCACATGCGTGGTCTCCAAGCTTAAAGGATAAGAAAGGTAGACTCGAGATCAACAAGTCATGGCTGCACATATGTAGTAAAAATTTGAAAGGAACCATATACAATATTTTTTCCTTCATATCGGATGAAATTGTGAACACCGCATGTGATGGGGAGAGGATTATGTTTGGAAATTTCCTCCTCATCATCATCTTTTCAGAAATTAGAGTGCATGATGGGCCATAGAAGTTTTTATGGGAATATCCAGATGAATACCCTTCCCTCACAAAGAGATTTGAAAAATACACATGTGAAACCATGACATCCATCCACAAGGCGTGCACGGAAAAATGGTACAAGCGGATGCGTGACACGTTCGAGGATGAGTGGAGGATACCCAAACAATTTCCATAACTAGTATAAGGAGAAGATGAATTCACTATATAACAACATACTTCATGTTAAGCGATTCACTTTATTGAGGACACCAAGAGTCCATGGTCCAAACCGTCTTTCTCTTTCACCACACAATATTTCCAAGTAGGATTCAACTACTTCAGGAAGCCAAAATTCTAAGGTTCGCCTTCAGCGAGGTAGACCACGACTAATGCGAACTATGCGGGAAGCTAGTATACCCGAAGAGTCAATCTTATGTGGAAAATTATGTCTCCTATGAGGTACACATGATAAAACTAGTGAATTGTTTTTATTTGGAACCACTTTGCGGTGATGGTATACATGCATTAGGCCGTAGTATAAGAAGGGAACCTACGCGAGAGAATGATGTATCTAACCCATAAGACCCCATCGAGAAGGAAGAAGGTCACACCAAGGAAGAGGGAGAGAGAGGAGGAACAAAATAAGAAGGCAGCAGTGTGCAAACAACATAATATGTGGCCATGTAGGAGTCGGGCATGGCCGAGCACATATGCATGGAGGAAGAATTCCCCATCAAGGAAAAATAAAAGACACTGAGGAAGAGGTGCAAGATTAAAACACACCTCATGCGGACTAAGAGTCGAATGCGAGATACTATTTTCATAGGATAGAAGAGGAAGAGTTTCCAAGGGATGAGTCACCAATTAAAAGAAACAAAGAGTGGAAGAGAAGGTGAACTCATAAAGAATGGAGATCTTGGAGGCTTACGGGAGAAAAAAGGATGAGGATGAGCATGAAGATGCTTAGGGTCATTCTTTATATGATGTGCATGACTACAAGGATGGGGGAAATGAAGAAAATGATGGGGAAGAAGAAGGCGCTCAAAGAAAAGGGAGAGTGAGGAAGATGCCATAGAAAGGGAGTAACGTACATCATAAAGTCTTTGGTGGAATAGAAGGTAGAGAAGAGTGCTTGATGAGGTGGTCAAGGAGATAGAAGAGGAGAGCTTACATAAGGAGTATGGAGCATGAGCGGAGCTCCCACAGCATAAGATTTCATAAGGTAGCGTGCCTGAAGAAAGAGTGTGGTAGTGGCGTAGGAGTACGGAATGAGTTATATCAACAATCTAAGTAAGGTATTGTGTGTGCATTTCCAGGAGTATCGTGCCTACAAACCAACTCCTTGCATGGTCCTCATTTGAAGAAGAGGGTTCTACCTAAATGCAAGGAAGATGCTATTTTTGGCATTTAAGTCCCATATCGATGAACTCGAATTCAAAGTCAACCAAGGGCATTGATGAAGATACCAGATTCTAAGAGATTAAAACCTCTGCGTGAATGCTCGGCGATTGTTAATTGAGAAAGTCTGCAATGCGTTCAACAAGGTGTCAGTTGAGGTAGAGACAAGACTCTTCGGGAGGAATGATAGAGTAAGAGTCTTGGATGAGAAACAAAGGAAGAAGATAAAATAACTCATTGAGAAGAGAAAGGATCGAAAGCAGGAGGAGGTGATCAACACACGGTTAAGGTGTGCAATAAGGGAGGAAAAAGAAAAGGTGTGCAAGGTCTATAAGAAAATAGAAATGATTACAGATGTCATTATCTTGAAGCATCAAGACCTGGCCCCACTTGAATGAAAATATGAGTCAACCTTGAAATTATTGGAAGACTTATCCTTCATCCTCACCATGGAGAGGTTGTCGCTTTCCTTAGAATCAGCAGAAGAGGCACTAACACGCCAGAAGAAGGAATAAAGGATAAAAAATCAAGGAGACAGTCACTCAATATTCAAAACTCCTTCATGTTGTACACACCACCATACGAATGGCTGAGGCTATGTATGATAATTGTCTTGATAGGGACAGGGTAGCAAGTATACTAGTTGCTACACATGAGGTAGATCTAAAAGCATTACAAGAAAAAAATATAGGAAACAGAGAAAAGTAGGATAAAATACTACTAGAGGTTGAGAATAAAATGGAAGCAATCGAAACCTTGCAGGTTCGGTTAAAAATTGTCTTAAGGAGTTGTACCCCTAGGTCACTCATAGAATGGATGGATGACCTTAGCAAGCGTGCTGGAAGGGATTATAGATATGCGGAACACTAAGGGCAAGAAATTGAGCTTTGAGGAGGTGAGCGCTCTAGTGGGTGACCTAATCCAACTCACGGGGTGAAGAGGATGCCTAGGAGAAGATTGAGGAAATAGTGAGGAAGGAGTTCCCACTTCTCTTGCACTAGTATTAAATTCTTTGATTCTTAAATATTTTTCTACTTCTTCCATTCTTAATTCTTCATTATTCTATTCTTTCATTCTCCTTTTAACTCATCCAGATCCCACCAATCTTTATTCTTTAAAGGAGTAATATGTTTCCGAGGATGGAGATAAAACTTAGTGTGGGGTGATGTTGGGCGCAAAATTATTTTCTAAGTACCAATGGGTGTGTCCATGCGTGAGACGAGTAAGAAGAAAGGCACATGGGAAAAAGCGCATATGACAAGGGTTTAATAAGGGTTTAGGAGAAACAAGGTCATGTGCATAAGGCAAGACAACAGGATCTAAGGACTTAGTCATATTCGACATTCTAGAGGTACTTGAGGAAAAATGTGACCCGACTAGGCATGTTGAGTGGATAAGGTGCCATCCTAGAACCTTAGTGGTCAAGAAACGAATATCCCATGTATGGAATATTCCCAAAAGACATCATAAGAGAGAGTGTAGGGCTTGTTAAGAGATAAGCATGCACCATTGGAGAACCACATTAACACTTGGCATATGATCTTCTCAAGAGAGAAGGCATGGCGGTTGGTGTAGAACCTATTTAAAGATAGATGCTCGGAAGCAAAGAAGAGACTCGAGTTTGGAATATAGAGAATGCATAGAGAGTGAGAAGCCAAATGTTACGGATAGTGCTAGGGTTTAGAACATTAATACTAAGGGTTATATGGGATATAACAGTCCTCGATGACACTTTGGGATCTGTAATAAGGGTTACTGATGGGAGGGTATAGCTAGAATATCACACCAGGGTAGATCATAAGAGATGAGTCCCAGTTACTTGATATGTATGGTGTGATGATCTCTTCTAATTTTAATGTGGCTACCATAACTTCATGAATGAATATTTATGAGATAGTTTTTGTATATCATGTTTAAGAGTGTAAACCCTCTTCTTATATGTGATTTGTCATGACTCGATCGGATTTATCATGTGTATTACAATGACACTTAGTTTCTTTAAGGCATTAACGTGTGGAATCTATAAGCTACCTTTCCACTTTCCTTTTAAAGTGAATGTATTTTCCATTCTACAAATCATCCTCCATCAATGGAAAAATATTCTCACAATTCTCACATAAAGAAGGGCTCGGCTTTGCACATGCCTCGAGTGATTTGCTTAGTGCTCCTAGCTGTGATAGGCGGGCATGAATGGGGTTAGAAATAATTAAGGGTACATAAAAATGACTCCAGTACTTTATTTACCTTTATTGTATTTATCCTCACCCACTTATGTGTGTGGATATTTCTTTTTATTTATTTATATATTAGGGGGATATTTTCTAGTTGCGAATATAGTTCATTCCTTGATTTATGGTATTGAGTGGTTCTATCCTTGATATATGGTATTAACTAGATACATAACACCCACAATTTTACCCACATGAAACCCAATACACACTAATAGTTAATTTAGAGAAAAATTACTTGAATAATTTTTTATTTAAAAAAAAAAATCAAATGCAACATTTAGCTATTCCTTGGTTAAGCAAATATGATTTTCATTAATAACTAATTTATATTATTCTATTTTCTAGTTTGGTTTAAAATCCTCGAGTTTATAATTCTCATTTAATTAAATAATATGGTTCAAGAGTCATTTACTAGTTTATTACGTTAAGGCTAACTCTAAAACACCCTCCTAATGATTAAATACAATTAAATTAAATTCCTATAATAACCATTTCCTAATTACTAAGGAGTAATTTGACTTAATTTACAAAGGTCATGGTCTTTTCATTAAAGGTCAACAAATAATCAAAAATGTTAGAGAATAAATTTAACTTCTACACCACTTAAGTGGCCCCATTCAAATTTGACGCATATACTTTATTGAAACCATTCTCACCTACTCTCACCTAGATTTTATAGGGATCATTTCTAGCCATTGGATGGATTATATCTAGGCCCTTGGATCTTACGAGATCCAAACTAACCCTAATCATATCTATGGGAAGATTTTATTCATTCAGTTTACTCATTTCCTCATTTTTGGTTTTGCAAGTTTAAGGGAGGAAGAAGAGAAGGAAGCCATGGATGAAGATGGAGCTTAGGGTGGATGTTCCTATTGTATCTTTTTTTTGTAATACTACTTCCATTTTACCCTCCTACTGTTTGATTGTAAATTCTCGTTTGATATAACTATTCATTGTTGAAAAATTAATTTTCTTTTGTATTTACCCTATTTGGGAAAATAGACATTTGCCCCACTTTTACAAGTCTAGTTTAAAAACAATATCCCTTTGATATATATATATAAATTTTAATTTCACATTTTAATATTTTTATCACATTTATACGTACAAATTTATTATATAAAAATATCAAAACCAGAAATTAAAAATTATATATATATATAACATTGTTTAATACTTATTCATGGCAAATACCATTAAAAATACCGATTGCACATATAACACCAACCGATTGTATTCACAAATAGTGGTGGTGTTTAATGTTAATGATTTAAATATTTTTTGGTGGAGGGGCCGACCCCACCCAACCAAACATAACAATAAAATAAAATTGATATGAAGTTTAAATTATAAACTTTAATAATGAGATATATACCTCTATATATATATTATTGAATTCATTTTTGTTAATAATAACAATAACAATTTACATTTTTTTCTAAAATCATTGGTTTATATACTTGTAATATTTTTAATATATATACAAAATAAAAGTATGCAATTATATATAATTTTAAAACTTAATAAATAGATATATACATTTTTATTGTGTATTTACAAAGATCAAAATTTATAGGGTAAGAAAAATACAATTCAAGGATTTTGGAGTTCTCTCCATATTCACTTAAAAGTAAACTTGGGGAAAAATTAATAAAAGATTTCATTCAATATGTTATAGCTAGTAAGGAGGAGATTATTCTTCTTATTAAAATTCTCATCAATTACTTCTTTTGCCTAAAATACTACAAAATGTAACTATTTCATTTCCTCCATAAGATATAAGTGACATGACCATTTCCAACAACAATAAATTTTAATCTTCTCAAAAAGTTTACAAATGAAAGCATATTACATTTGGAAACAATGAAACAAATTGAATTCAGAAAATGCATATCCATTTCAACTTATTTCAAAGTTCCCATTTCACCAAAACAATGTAAAACTTGGTAATTTCTTTTCACAAAAATAACACATTGTAAGATACAAAATTTCTCATTCAACACTCTTAAAAGGATTTACAAGATATAGGGGTTTCCAAGTAATAAAATAAATTACTTACAAATTTACAAGCATCCACTAAAAGTGGTAATAATAAAATCAACAATTTTCAACATAAATGCTTTAGACAAGGCCAAAATACAAGTCTCCAAATGCAAGTCTTCTCCCAAATGTAGCTCCAATCTAGCTCACTTCAATCTTTCACAAAAATGATCACAATACCAAGAAAGGGGGAATAGGCAACACTCTCTGTCCAACCTTTAATCCATTAAGATGAGAAGTCATCCCCTTAATGGCCCCGAGCCCCAACAAAAGAACCATAAGGGATCTTTAGCAACATTTTACAACTCTTAAAAAACATGGCTTCCACAAACAACATACATTTCAAAACAACTCAACATAACTAAGATGACATAATCAACAAGTTTGTAACTACTCAAAAAATACATAGGTTTGATACCAACCCAAATTGAGCAAGGACTATGGGAAACCACCTCCTTTTTCCTTCGAAGTGAAGTGGGAGCTTCACCCTAAGCCTCCAAGTGTCAAAACAAACAACAAAACATCCTTATCTCTCCCTTGCAAGTATGTAACAATATGACCATGATTTCCTTTTCACTCCTCATAGGTGAAACTCCCAATCACACTCCCACCATATGCGTGCCTCAAAAACTCCCTTTTCCCTCCCCAATGGTACCATAAGTCCATCTCCCACACCCAACTTAAATCATACTACCCAACCACACAAAAACACATTCACAAACTCAACAAAACTTAACAAGCACAATACTTCCACATCAACACACATAATAAAAAATAAACAAAGATGGAGAGCCTACCTCTCCATCAAGCTCAAAGAAAAATTAACTTCACAAGTCTTTCAACCTCCAAGCCAAACAAATTCCCAAAATCAACTCCAACAAGCTCTCGGTTTTCCAAAAATGCAAAGGAAGAAAATGAACAAGTAACCCCCATTCCATCAAAATACATCAATATTAGAAATGTAATGTGAGGATGATGAGGTGGCTCCATGTAGGATTCCACTTCATTATTCCTCCATTCCCACACTCAAGTCAAACACCATTCAAGAAGATAAATGAGCATGTAAGAACTATGATAAACCCACATGGCACTCAAACTTACACACCATGCCTTATAAGGATAGAATTTATTCGACAAAAAAGTGTAATTATTTTCACTCTTTTACACTACAAAATGGATAAATAAGTCAAAAATAAAATCCCCATACCATAGGTAGGGTTATTGGGTAAATTTAAGAGGCACGGGACAAGCTTAGCTTGTCCCACAAGCCTCCAAAACACCTCCCAAGTCAAAATCTGAAGTTTTAAGTTGGCCTGGAGTATAAGACATACAAAACTTTAAAAAAGACTACTAACCTCATAATTATCTATTTGTCACATCTCTATTTTAGTTAACCAAATAAGAAAGATTAGCTTAATTAAAACACATGACTACTTGCTAATAAAGTGACAACAATTTCAGAAATTTAAATACATATAACACAATTAAAACACACACAAAATTAAAAGAAGGGAAAACATATCACCCCATTCCCACACATGTGAGGTCACCCCCAAGGAAACCTCCAAACTAAGCATGCAACAACAAATCAACATAACATTACACAAGTTGTCAAATTTTGGCCACGATGCTCAACACCCGACATCCTTTCTTAGTTGGTACCCTATCCCCTTTTGATGTATGTGATAAAATGTCCTACAACACAAAAAAAATACCTCTCTAGCTTTTCAGGTGTAGTAATAACATCGATACAATATAAAAATAAAATTAATAATCATCATTTGACATTAGTGATTCTATTTTCTAACATCATACAATTAATTCTATTTTGGAAACCATTAAATCATAATTCTACTCAAAACATCCAACATAGGTTATGCATCCAAATTACGACATGTTAGTACAAAAATCAAAATATCGCAACTCAACATATATAACTGTCTATCATCACCATTTAGTGCATTTAATAAAATTGTAAACCACATAATGTCAATTGTCTAAATATTTACATAGTCCATCATCTACTGATAAAAATATAATACTCAAATGTTTAAGTATCAATTCAATAGTAACAACATCAAAAGGAAATAGTGTCAAAGAGGAGTGGGCACTACATCCCCCTCCCCTTAGAATCGAATTCCTCCTGGAAGTCACTAGAATAGATGAGGAAACTAGGCACACAATAAAGTGGCATCCTCCTAAGTGATTGTAGTCTCATCGTACCTATCACTCTGCAGCCGCACCTAGTCAATATCGTGACTTCAAAGACCCAAGGTCCTGCACTCGATGATGCGCACGAGCTCCACTAACACCTTTCCCTTGCTCCTAAACCTGCAATGTTTTCCAATAAAAAACATGAGATGGATTTGGAATTTATATCCTAAGTACGAAACATTAAATACATCATGGATGCAAGACAAGCTTAGTGGAAATGCTATATGATAAGCCAAAGGACCGATACACTCAAAGAACTCAATGGGAACCACAAACCTAGGAGCTAACTTAGAACATTTTCCATAATGGATAAGACTCTTATGAGTCTTGACATGAAGAAACACCTTCATGCCCACCTCAAAACAATGATCTGTCCTCCTTTGATCTACATATTTCTTCTAACTATCCTTATCGTCCTGTAACTTCTATCGAATCATGACAACCCGCTTGCTCCATATCCTGTAATAATGCCAACCCAAGAGAAAATATGTCCTCCAATAATTCCCAACTTAGCGATGTCTTGTACTCTATGCCATACAAATCACGAAAAGGAACCATACTAATCGAACTCTGAAAACTATTGTTGTAGGAAAAATCCACTAAATACAAGTACTCTTCCCACCTAGACTGATGGTCCATGACATACATCCACAACATATCCTCTAAGATTTGATTCACCCATTATATCTGTCCATCTTTCTCTAGATGATAAGTTGTACTGAAATTGATACTTTTCCTAAGGGCGCTTTGCATGGTAGTCTAGAAATGAGAGGTGTATAAGAAATCGCGGTCATTGATAATCTTCCATAGAATCCTTTGCAGTCTGACAAACTCATTTAAATATACTTCGCCATAGCACTAGCTGAATAAGTGGTCTTCACAAGAGAAAAATGAGTCACTTTCGTCAATCTATCCACCATGACCATGATGGCATCATGGTGGTATCTCGACATCGGTATCCCAACTATGAGATCCATGGAAATGGTGTCCCATTTCCACTCTGGTATATCATGTGGGTAGAGAAGGCCAGACTGGATTCGATGCTCGGCCTTTAGCCTCGACACTCTAAACAACGCGATAAAACTTGAGCTATATATCTACGTAGCCGTCTCCAATGGTATCGCTGTCTTAAGGTGGTGTGCATCTCCTTCACCCGTGGATGGGCTGAATAAGATGTGTGATCAGCCTCTACCAAGATATCCTATCTCAAGCCTCTATCCCTAGGTACATAGATCCGACCTCTATGTATGAGAAGACCATCTTCCCCTAATGAAAATCCATAAAACTTGTGCTCAAGGGGTCTCTGAGACTCAATATCATATCTGGTTGCAAGTTAGAAGTTTTCATGTGGAATTTGTTACAAACTCTCTTGCTCCACAAACATCCGTACCCACTAAAGTAGCCATAACCAAATGTCTCTGTCTACTCAGAGTGTATGCAACCACATTCTCCTTCCCCTTCACATGCTCTATCTCCATGTCATACTCACATAGAAACTCCATCCAACGTCATTGGTGAGCATTGAAATTGGGTTGTGTGAAGAGGTGACAAAGACTCAAATGATCAGTTTTGAGAATGAATCTCTTGCCCCAAAGGAAATGTCTCCATCTAACCAAAGCATGCATAACTACTACAAGATCAAGGTCATGAGTCGGATAATTGAGCTCATAATCCTTGAGTTTGTGAGACTCAAAGGCTACCATTTAGCCCTCTGCATCAATACAACTCCTCAATCATTCCAAAGAAGTATCTGTGCATACGAAAAAATCTCCCTGAGGACCTGGCAGTGTAAGAATAGGTGTTGTCATAAGGTATTCCTTCAGTATCCTAAAGGCCTGCTCACATTTATTTGATTAGATGAATTTCTTCCCTTTCTGCTGAAGGTAAATTTCATGGGGTGCTGTGACCGAGAAAAGTCCAGAATATTCTCCTCTAGTACTCCTCCAACCCCACGAAACTACGCACCTTGATCACACTAGTAGGTGTTGGCCAATCCATAATGGCTCTAATCTTGGAAGGTTCGACTATGATACCTTCCCCAAAAATAATGTGACCCAAATACTACACCTCTGACTAAAATAATGCACACCTCTCTAGGTTCCCAAAAGTTGTTGCTCATGAAGACACTATAGAACCTTACGAAGGTTGAATTCATGCTCCTCACGCGTATAAGATAATATAAAAATGTCATCAAGGAACATGAGGAAAAAGTGGTCTATAAAGTTCCTAAACACCCTGTTCATCAAACTCATGAACATTACGGGCGTTCCTCGGCCGAATGCATGACTATGAACTCATAGTAACCATATCTCACACAGAAAGTTGTCTTGTGGACGTCGCCTTTGCAATCCTTGGCTGATGGTATATGGAATTAAGATCTCTCTTAGAAAAGATAGTTCCCCCATTCATCTGATCAAAAAAATCATCAATTCTAGTAAAGGGGTAACGATTCTTGATCGTTACTTTATTCAGCTAACAATAGTCCACATGTAACCACAAGGATCTTTCCTTCTTCTTCACAAAAATCATTGGTGCACCCCAAGGGGATACACAAGGATGGATTAGACCTTTCTTGAAAAGGCCCTCTAGCTACAAGTGGAGTGCACAGAGCTCAAGTGTGGTTATCCTATATGGATCGCGTGAGATAGGTTTTACTCCTAGACCCAAGTGAATATGAAAATCTATCTCACATGAGGAGGCATCCTGGTAGCTCACTAGAAACACATCGAAAAACTCCTACAAAATTGGGTGATCATCAATTGAAGGTCCACTAGCCCCATCTTCCGACCTATCACTAATTGTAATAGTATACAACTGACAACCCCATCATACACACCGCTTTAGCTACATAGTGGAAATAGTGTGAATAGAGATGGGTCTCCTGACTCCAACAATCACTAACTCCACTCCTAAATCATCTACATAAGATATAACCTTGTTGTGACAATCAACTCTAGCTCTATGTGTAGACAACCAATCCATGCCTAAGTTAACTCCATACAAGCCCAACGGAAGGATACAAAGGTCCAAAAGTAGTGGTAAAGGGTCCTAGGTATACTACGCACTCCTTGACTAAGGATTCGAATGAGATCTTGGCTCTAGAAGCCATCTCAACATCCCAACTAAGGCCTTGCTTAACTGCCATGAGCCTTCAACGCTCTACTAAAGATGGAGAAATGAAAGAATTTGATGAGCCTGAGTCAAATAAAATAGGTGTAGAAATACCACCAATGCTACCCATGGTCTCTATCAATCAGCCTTGGTGGTGTGCTGGCGGTTCTCAACTGCTGCATATATCCTATGGCTCCTAGCCATGTCACCAACCGTAGGCTCAAAAATAGGTTTCTTACCATGATTAATAGGGTTCTTAGGGCACTCTCTCCAATGATGTCCATGCACACTACATCCATAGTAAGTACCTGGTCCTCTCCACTGAGTAGATAGTCCTTTAGGTGGCCCAGTATTATGTGTTCAAGAACTTGATGATCTTGTCATAGATCTTTGTTGGTGCTATGGTGGATGTACTCCTGTTGACTATGCTCGAGGTAGATCCTAGGTCCTATTGGGCCCATTATCTAAAGGTCCCATATTACACTCCTCTCGAGCATCATGGTGCTATGTGGATTCGAAAGGGTGTTCATGTCTACTACTGCTATTACTAAGGAGGTGGAGGAGGCCGAAAGGAAGACTGTTATATACAGATCATCACTCTGTCACAAGCCTATTGAGTCTTCCCCTTGGTTTCCTCTGCAATATAGGCCTTCTTCACGACCTCTGATAATGTCTATAGGAAATAAATGTGCACTGTCCCACCCAAGTCTAATTTCATGCCCCTAATGAACCTGTGAACTCGAACATGCTCTTCCTACATGTAATCCATATACTGAAGCATATCTAAAAACCGACCATTGTACTCTGCCATTATCATAGAAGCCTATTGTAGATCATGAAACTCATCGATACGCTATTGGATGAACCTCTTGGATATATATCTACTCTTGAAATGCTCCTCGAAGAGCTCCCAAGTAATTGTCTTTGAATCCACATGGAGCTTCTTCTCCTCAGTCCTCCAAAAAACTCCATCTCTGTCTCTCAGAAGGTGGATGGAAACATAAGCTTTTGTGTTTCTAGAACAAGGACATAGCTTGAAGCATCTGCTCAAGCTAACCAACCATGCCTCTACCTAAAATACCCCTGTGTCTCTAGCAAAATGAGGCGGATGTAACTTTAGTATCTCTCTAATGTGATCGATGTCGTCGATTGTCGACCCCTAGATCTCTCTCTATGATCATCTCTCGGCCTAGGGCTCCTAGATCTATCTCTATACCTCATAGCTTTATCTTTGTGCTCCCTAGGAGGTGAACCATGCCTAAGTGACTCCACGTGGGATTTCTATGCCCTATCCTCCATACTAGTGATGAGAAGGTACATGAGCCTCCACTAATAGCTCTTTGTCCTTTCTACTAGGTCGCCCTCATAAAGATCCTCCGCATATAGTGGCATTAACACCCTGTAGTGTCTCGTAATATCTCGAGGCAAAATAACTACTACATCTGATGTGGGGTGGTATATCTAGGTCCACATATAGGAACCCCTCCTCGATCCAAGCCATCTGCACATACCAAGGTGAGAGTTAGTTTATCATCATCTAAGTTTTCGGTTTCAGCTTTCTATGTTTAACAAAATATCATCTATTGTTGTGTGTTCTAGGTTTAGAGTTGCGCTTAGATTTATTTTTATGTTTCATTTTTCAACTATGCCCGGGGTCCAAGCGTTGAACCCACAGCTCTGATACCAAGTGTAATACCCACAATTTTACCCACACCAAACCCGAGATAAACAAATAGTTAATTTAGCATAAATTATTGAATAATTTTTTATTTTTTAAAAGAACGAAGGCAATGTTTAGCTATTTCCTTGGTTAATAAAATATCATTTTCATTAATAATTAATTTATATTATTCTATTTTCCAGTTTGGTTTAAAAACATCAATTTTATAATTATCATTTAATTATTTAATATAGTTCAAGAGTCATTTAATAGTTTATTATGTTAGGGATAAGTCTAAAACACCCTCCAATAATTAAATATAATTAAATTAAATTCCTATAATAATTATTGCCTAATTACTAAGGATAAATTTGACTTAATTTATTACAAGGGTCAAGGACTTTTCAATAAAGGTCAACAACTAATCAAAAAGTTTAGAGAATAAATTTAACTTCTACACTACTTAACGGCTCCATTCAAATTTGACCCATACATTTTATTGAAACCATTCTCACTTACTCTCACATAACTTTTGTGGGGATCATTCCTAGCCATTGGATGGATTGGATCTAGGCCCTTGGATCTTAGGGATCTAAACTAACCCTAATCATCTCTATAGGAAGCTTTTATTCATTTATTTTACTAATTTCCTCATTTTTGGGTTTACGAGGTTTAAGGGAGGAGGAAGAGAACAAAGCCATGGATGAAGATGGAGCTTAGGGTAAATACTCCTATTGTATCTTTTTTTTCCTAATACTACTTCCATTTTACCCTCCTAGGGTTTGATTGTAAATTCTTGTTTGATATAACAATTCATTGTTGAAATTAATTTTCTTTTGCATTTACCCTATTCGGGAAAACGGGCATTTGCCCCATTTCTACAAGTCTAGTTTAAAAAAGAAGATCCATTTGTTATAAGGTATATATATATATATATATATATATATATATATGTGTGTATATATATACATATTTATTATATAAAAAAATACATAATTATATAAAAAAATCCCGAAATATATATATATATATATATAAATATACATTGAATTTAATACTTATTCATGGCCATGCGGCCACTAAAAATACCGATTGCACATATAAGTGAAGCCGACTGTATTAGCAAACAGTGCCAGTGTTTAACGTTAAGGGTTTAAAGAGTTTTCGAGGGGAGGGTCGCCGACCTTCCCCCCACCCCAATCCCATATTAAAATGCGGTGGGGTTGGTTACATTTAAAACCAAAAAAGGCATAGCCGCCTAGGCCACTTCCATACCGATTGAATAAAACAAAATAATTAAAAAAAAATTTGATATAAAGTTTAAGGGTTATTAGCTCCCATATTAAAATAATGGGGTTGGTTACATTAAAATAAAAAGGCATATATATATATATTAAAAAAAATATATATATATTATATAATGGGATATATATATATATATATATATATATATTTTTATTGTTAATAATAACAATTAACAATTATTATTTCTTTGTCTAAAATCATTATTTTATATATTTGTAATATTTGTAATATATATATGAACTAAAAGTATGTACTTATATAAAAATTTAAAACTTAATAAGTAAATAGATATATAGGTTTTTACTTTATGTATTTACAAAGATCAAAATTTATAGGGTAAGTAAAATCCAAGTCAAGGAGTTTTGAAGCTCTCTCCATATTCACTTAAAAGTAAACTTTGGGAAAAATTAATAAAAGATCTCATTCACTATGTTATAGCTAATGGGAGGAGATTATTCTTCTTATTAAGAATTATCATCAATTACTTCTTATTCCGTAATGCTATAAAATGTAAGTATTTCATTTCCTCCATAAGATATAAGTGACAACCATTTTCAACAATAATAAATTTTAACAAGCTTCTCAAAAAAATTAGAAAGTGAAAGCATATCACATTTGCAAATAGTGAAACAACTTGAATTAAGAGAATAAATATCGATTTCAACTTATCTCAAAGTTTCCACTTCACCAAAACAGTGTTAAACTTTGTAATTTATTTTCACAAAACTAACACATTGTAACATACAAAATTCCTCATTCAACACTCTTATAAGGATTTATAAGATATAGGGATTTCTAAGTGATAAAATAACTTCCTTTCAAGCTTACAAATTTACAATCATCCACTCAAAGTGGGAATAATAAAATGAGAAATTTACAACATAAGGGATTTCAAAAAGGCCAAAATAAGTCTCCAGATGCATGTCTTCTCCCAAATGTAGCTCCAATCTAGCTCATTTCAATCTTTCACAACAAGGATCACACTACAAAGGAAGGGGGAATAGGAAACACTCTCCACCCAACCTTTAATCCATTAAGAGGAGAATCCATCCCCTTAATAGCCCCGAGCTCCAACCAAAGAACCATGAGGGATCTTGAGCAAAATTTGACAACTCTTCAACAAACATGGCTTCCACCAACAACATACGTTTGAAAAAAATTCGACACAACTAAGATGACACAATCAACAAGTTTTATAACTACTCAAACAATACATAGGTTTGAGACCAAATCAAATGGAATAAGGAATATGGGAAACCACCTCTTTTTTCCTCCCAATTAAAGTGGGAGTTTCACCCTAAGCCTCCAAGTTCATAAAACAAACAACACAATATCATTATCTCTCCCTTTCAAGTATGAAACAATATGACCATGATTCCCTTTTCACTCCCCATAGGTAAAACTCTCAATCACACTCCCACCAAATGAATGCCTCACAAACTCACTTTTCCCTCCCTAATTGTCTTATAAATCCATCTCCCACGCCCCAAATTAAGGCATACTACCTAACCACACAAAAAAAAACATTCACAAACTCAACAAAATTTAATAAGCACAATATTTCCACATCAACAAACATAATAAACAAAGAAATAAAGGTGCAATCCTACCTCTCCATAAAGCTCCAAGAAAACTTCACTTCACAAGTCTTTCACACCTCCAAGCCTATCCAATTCCCAAAAGAAACTCCAACAAGCTCCCAATTTTCTAAAAATGCAAAGGAAAAAAATAAACAACTAACCCCCATTCCATCAAAATCCATCAATAAATAGAAATGGAATGTGAGGATGATGAGGTGGCTCTATGTAGGATGTCACTTCATCATTCCTCCATTCCCACACTCGAGTCAAACACCATGCCCAAGACAATAAATGAGCATGTAAGAACTATGAAAAACTCACCTGGCACTCAAACTTGCACACCATGCCTTCTAGGGACAAAATGTTTTGTGACAAGAAGTTCGAGTGCACTTATTTTCATTCCTTTACACTCCAAAAAGGAGAAATAAGTTAAAAATAAACTCCCATTACCATAGGTAGCATTTTTGGGTAAATTTAAGAGGCATGGGACATGCTTAGCTTGTCCCCAAGCCTCCAAAAAGGCCTCCCAAGTCAAAATCTGAATTTTCAAGTTGGGGTGGAGTATAACACACACAAACAAACACAAATTTCACTTACAACAAGGACCACCTAAGATCATAATTATCTATTTTTCACATCTTTATTTTAGTTAACTAAATAAAAAGGATTAACTTAATTAAGACACATGATTACTTGCTAATAAAGTGAATTTTTTTCCAAAATTTAAATGCATATAACAAAAATAAAAGACACAAAAAATTAAAAGAAGGAAAACATATCACCCCATGGCCACACATGTGAGTTCACCCCCAATGGGAAACCTCCAAACTAGGCATGCAACAACAACACAACATAACATTACACAAGTTGTCAAATTTTGGCCACGTTGCTCAATACCTAACATCCTTCTATGGTTGGTCCTATATACCCTTTTGATGTATGTGATAAAATGTCCTGCACCACAAACAAAATACCTCTCTAGCCTTTTGGTCATATTAACAACATCGAGACAATATACATATAAAATCAATAATCATCATTCAACATTAGTAATTATATTATCTAGCATCATACAATTAATTCAATTTTGGCATCCATAAAATCATAATTCTACTCAAAACATCCAACATAGGTTATGCATCCAAATTATGACATGTTAGTACAAAAATCATAATATCATAACTCAACATATATAATTGTCTATCATTACCATCTAGTGCATCATAATAAAAATGTAAACCACATAATGTCAATAGTCTAAATATCTGCATAGTCCATCATCTACTAATAAAAATATAATACTCAAATGTCTAAGTATCAGTCCAACAGTAACAACATCAAAATTAAATAGTGTCGAAGAGGAGTGGGCACTACAAGATCCTTGATGTCTAGTTCTCTCCTAAATCTATGGTCTTGACTAGTTCTTTGATGACTGGTTATTTCCTTGATTTATGGGTTGATCTATGACCTTGATTTGTTATTAGATTGTTATTCCTTGCCTATATAAGAAAGGCCCATTCTTATTGTATTTCAGTGAGTTCCATAATAATATATGATATTGTTGCTCATTTGTTTGCAAAATTTTATGTAAAGTTATTCTAGCGAATTGCTTTCATCTTATTGACCGTGGTGTTTGATTAGCATCTGAGTTCTTGGCTTGGTACGATCTGGTTATCGTTCCTTTTATTTTCATGGTCGATGACCATTCCACAATAATAATTAATACTTTTAAACTTTATTTGTTTTCTTTTACTTTGCAAATTGGTCGTTGGCCCCCTTAAAACATCAATAACAATCATCAATTATTTTTCCAATGGTTTATGAATGAATTTACCAAGTATCAACCAATATCTTTGCAATATGGTATAAGACTATTATATAAAAATTCAATTGCTCTCATGATCTATGACCATTTTAATGAAATCTAAAATTTATAATTACCTTACATATGGTCTATGACCATTATTCTCTATGCCAAGGAGAGTCAACCAAAATTAATACATTTAAACAATAATCATCAAGTAATTACCATATAGAGTTGTCTAAGATATGTTCATAATAACATTCAACTTTAAAACATTTTGAAGTAATGGGAAACTTAAGCAATGCAAAGTAGTCTAAGGCCGAGTAGGGATACTATTAATAATAACCATTAATAAACTTATGATGTTACCTTAAACAATGTAAGGTAACCTTAACCATCAAAAACATTATTAATTAATGCTAACATTATTAACTCTATCAAATGGTGATGAAGTCCTACTAACCGTAACAACATATAACAATGCAAACGAAACGCAATTGTCATGCAAATTGAACAAAAGTTATCGGTAATGAATATATATGGATACATATACATCTATATACATGTATGTGTATGTTTTTGCATAGACATATATGTATATATCTGTATATATAACTATATATGCCTACTTAACCAGTAAAGTTCATCATTAATTTAGTCGTTATCAAACATTTATTGCGACAAAACCTTCCACTTTTATGGGGTTTGACATTCCATTTCTAAATGTTTGAAACTTTCTACTCATTAAAATAAAGTCTTATTTTTCTAATTAAATATACATATTAATAATTTATATTTCATTAATATTAATTAATTATTAAATATAATTAATACTAATTAAAATTTACTATTTCTTTAATTACGCCGAAGGCGTTCCCCCTATGGGAAAGGCTCTTGCGGACGTTTCTCCGACTATCTTAAATTTGACGGCCTCCCGGACGTTTTTTCTAATACAAGGCGTTCATTCTCAAGAGGGGTCTTCTGCTCGATTTGAGTAACGTATTGCAGAGTTGCAGAGTCCCGAGAGACTTGCGCAACCAGGGCACTAGGCCGGGTCGTTGTTGCTGCTTCGGACAGTGAAGCAGAGATGTAAATGAAAAGAAAGAGCAATGAAACTGAGCACGACGACATGATAATCAAATCTGGTTAATGTTAAGGCGATGAAAACAAGTGGCAATGATAAGAGGGTAACTAGTCGAAGTTATTTATAGGATTCCGCAGGGTATTCTAGAATCCCGGTGCAAATTATGCATCGCAGAGTTATATCGCCATCGAATTTGAATAATATTTTGAGTTGAGCGAGCACGTCGGGTGGGGGCGAGTCGCGAGTCATCACTATTCACTAAATATCAGGGAATGTTGCATTGAACTGCTTTTTCTAACCTTATCCTCATTCCAAAGTTTTGAGAATCGTGGCCGCCAAACCCACGACTCTTTCCTGATGGAATTTAGATGTGGTAGTGGGCGTGGACGTGGCCATGGAAGAGGTAGAGGCCGAGGTCGCAGAAACCAAGCACCAGAGAATTTTGTGGAGGAGCTTGATAAAGAACCGAAAACCTATCATGCTGAAGCCATGCAAACATCATAGAAAGTGTTATTTCTACTGATGAGTAGCTGCATTTGAGCCTGTGGGAGTGAGGTTCCATTTCTTTTGTTGTGAATTTTGTCCAGACTTTATGATCAATTATTACACATATACATGAAAGGCTCATGCTGCATTCTACACATGGTATGTGCGGTATGGGAACTTGCCTTATGAGTCTTAATGGATGTACTTTCAACATAATCTTGTTCTACGATAAGGTATTTCAGTCTCTTATAGGGAGGAAGAATAGAACAGAAAATCCAAAGTTTGTTCAAAATGCCTGATATCAGTATTAGAAAGTGAAGAATATTTGATGCATTTCCCGGTCAAAAAAATATTGATAAATATATATAACTAGATCTAATGGCCAGTTATCAATTAGACATTGCAATTCTAATTACACCTAGAGGTGTTTAACAATGGTAGGCAGGGTGGTGGTGGTGTGCTGTAATATGTGAGAGTTTTCATTTTTAATTTTGACTTTGAACTTGACATCTATTTGACAGTCAATAAGAAGTTTTTCATTTATTCCTTCTGAAGTCGATCAAAAAAATTGTAATATCATTGGTCATATGGTGGAGTTTAGAGCCCTTTTCTTTCCCACACATTAGTACAATGTAAGATTATTTAGGGTTTTTATGTTAGTGTGTCCGTGGATCTGATCTATTTATTAAAATCCAATGCATCTGTGTTTTTTTTTGTTTGAGGCAAAGGGTATACTGTGCCGGCAAGTATGCAACTCATGGTCAATTGACAGATAAGGCGGATGTGTACAGCTATGGCATGCTGGTTCTGGAGATTGTGAGCGGCAGAAAGGTCAGGGATCCTAAACTTCCGCCCGAGATGGAGCTCCTTCTACAATGGGTAAGACTCGAAACTTCATTTAAGATCTTTCTGGATTACTTGTTCTGAGGGGCATCTTGAAGAATCCTTTGTGTTTATGTACAGGCGTGGAGTTTACACGAGAAAAATGAGGCATTTGAGCTGGTAGATAGAAGAATTGCAAAAGGAGAATCTGAAATTGATAAGGAAGAGATAGTAAGGGTAATCCACATTGCTCATTTGTGCACGCAAAGCGCTCCAGAGATGAGACCATCAATGTCGAATGTTGTGTCGATGTTAACTAGTAGTACAAAGATTTTGGTTTAGCCCACTCCACCGCCTTTTATTGATGTCGGCTCCAATTTGGACTCCATTAATATCGGGTGGATGGATTCTTCGATGGTTGCATCAACGGAACCCCCCCTTTCCATTTCTCTTTAGGCGCATTAGGGGAAAAGTGGTTTTACATATTATTCTCACAGGACATTTAGCGCATGGTTTTAGTAATTTTATGGAGGCATCACTTTATGCATGCGTTATTAAGTAGATGTAACTTTTTAAGCTCTTGACTCTCTGTCAATATATACTGAAAATATTGTAATATTCGAACTAATTAGCCAGTAAGATGATATCTAATTTATTATTGATAGGTTTTAAGGTTGTTGTTAAAGAGATGAGTTTTTATCCGATTTGACATGTGTTTAATAGTTAATTATGTTTCAAATCATCTCATTTCAAAATGTTGTAACTATCGTTGTGAGCAATAAATTTCCCATGTTTTGTGGATGGATATTCAATGACATTAAAGGATTTGTACTATATTTAATGATTTTCAAGATACTTATGAGATCCAGGCTCAATTTTTTTAAAAATAAGTTTTTTTGGATGGGTTCAATTTTCAAGTGTAAAGTGTCAGTATTTTTAAAACTAAAAAAATGTTTTTAATTAACCTTTAGGGAGAGGGGATGCCCATTTCAAGTTGTCCCCCATCCCCGAATTGCTCAGGATGTCACTAAATTCTTGGGGAATTGTTTCCATGTGACACCGGTTTAACTCTTATCATTTATGCCTTTGTTTGGGTTACATTTGCTTATTTTTACTCTAATCAAATTTTAATTTCGAACGCCTCCTACACACTTGGTAGTTATTTGAACTAAATTATTATTCATATAGTTCCAATGGTTCGAGATGAACATATGAAACTCTTGGTAGCAGTCTAAAACTTGTGTTGTAGTTTAATGATTTAGAATATTTATAGTGTCACTTTCAATCATTCTATATAATGGTTAGGTGTGCTTATTGTATATGCAACATAGATTGTAGGATCCTTTTAAAGAGATTTTTCCCTAGATTTATGAAATGGAGGTAGTGAAAAATGATATATGTTTGAAATGTAATTATAGAAGTTCACAAAGTCTGTATTCAAGGAATAGGGCACTCATATTTTTATAGCTTGCCTTGAATAATGTATTAATAATTGTTTTATAAATATAAAGAACCAAATCTTATAGGAAATCATGGCTATTTTTTATGTGAAATATCGAGTACTAAGCTTGCATGTTCACGGTCTTTAGTTTCTATTCCTGTGGTTTTGACATTTTAAGGTCCCTTTACTCTTTCAATGATGTCTAGTTTTAGGACTTGTGCAAATGTCTGATTTGACCCCGGACCTAGTGTTGTGGGTTCTACTTTTCTCCCTTCAAAGATTTAAATGGTTCTGTAAAGTAGTTGTGCAACAACCTAGCACTATTTCTCTAGAGGGTTGATCAAACTCTTTCTTTAGTAGATTGTATTCCAAGTACATCTCCTCAGCCAAAACCCACACCTCTACCTATGTTATGGGTATTATTGGTTACATTGACCCTGACTATGCAAGAACATCAATGCTTAATGAGAAATCTGGTGTATACAGTTATGGAATTGTTCTTCTGGAGTTGCTGACAGGAAGGAAAGTTGGGGACAATGACTCAAATTTGCTTTAGTTGGTAAGAATTTTGTTTGTTAATTTTCTTTCGGAGCTTACATTGAACACTGATTAATTACTTTTAAGGTTTGTTGTCTAGAGCATGAAGCAATCAAATGTGGATGGAGTTATCTTTGACATTGGCATGTGAACACAGATTCTATCAAAAGCAGACAACAACACAATCATAGAAACTATTGATACAGAAGTTGTAGCAACCTGCAGGGATCTTGGGATTGTAAGAAAAATCTTCTAGGTGGCTTGGCAGTTTGTGTTGGAATAAGAAAAAATGATTTCTTTTGTATTGCACATTACTTTGCTTTGATGCGTAGTGTTTGATTTGCTTGATTTCATGCTTGGATTAGTTAGGTATTTCTTGTTTTGCGTCATGAGATGTCTGGAATTCGTGAGTATTGTTTATTTAACACGGAGATTTACATTCATACATGAAAGCCTTGTGGGAATTGAATTTTGAAAATAAAATTTCAAAGCTTGTGTCATGCTCGGTTGTCTCGAGTGTCTTTGGTCTAGATGGTTCAGGCTTATTTGATTGATTTAAGGATGATATTCCTTGGATCATATGTTAAATGCCTTCTATGTTTTTCCGAGTGCTTGTCAAAGTTTTTATTATTTGAGGTGGCATGTAGGGATCCTGGGATTATAAGAAAAATAATCCAGTTGGCCTTGCTTTGCACTGAGAAACAACTCTCTAATCGACACCCCTTATCAACATCAACTATAAAAGTAATGACTAACCCTATAAATCAAATAACATATACCGTTCGGCGTTCACATTGCATTGTGCATATGCGATTGCTAGTATAATTAGTTCTTATATTTGTGTATTTAAAACCACTTTCTTCATTGTTAAGATATATGACTTCTAAATCCATTGGAAAACAAACAAAATTAAATAACACAATTAAGAAATACAAGTGAAGAAAAATAGAATTGTGAAATACATTAAATTTGTATTGATTGTGTTTGATATGTTACACGTTTCCAACGTGGACTTGTCCAATCTAATGCATTTGATAATCTAATAGTATTCAATATGATCATTCATATCGACCCAAATCTAAATTCCATTCGCATATCCATAACTAACTCGATTAAACGGGCAATGAGATTCACTTTTAATAAACTATTTATTGAAGCTTATAAAAAGACCATTGATGGAGGAGATTGAAAACATTATCGTCTATTGGAATCAATTAAGGAAGAAAATTTGTACTAACAACTTGAAGTTCCACGGTGTTTCGTTTTCCTCGCTTATTATTGGTATCCAAGCTACACCAGGTTACGAGTATAGTTTTATTTTTTAATTCAATCCAAAATTTGTAGGGGTTAGCTGTCCAAAATTCTAAATATTAGTTGTTAAATAATGAGGGGATTTTATTTAGTTAAATTTTAAATCATATGATATATGTCTCTTTTTTGTTATTTGAAATTTTATTATTATTATGTCAAATTTCAAATTGTATGATCTCTACCTTATTTCTTATTATTTGAAAATAATTACATAAGTTTATTGTTCTAATTTATTGTGTGTGTGTGTGTGCGCATGCGCATGCCCATCATATTCACTAGTGTTAATAATGAACACATTCTAAAAGAGCTATGTAACAAGTCTTTGGCACTTAGCACCTTACACTTGTAATAATAACATGTCAAGCCAACATATTCGTGCCTTAACTTATTTCCAAGTTTCAACCCGCCTTAGCTCGGTCTTCTTAACACTAATAGGTACCTATTCTTGAATATCCTATTGAATTTCCCAAAACAAAAATTAACAAAGTCAGAAATCGCAACCTTGAGGAGCCCATCGTCTACCTAAGCAATGATAAATATCTATTTTTTCTCCTTAATATTCTATGATAGTTGAACTTTTATATATTCGACTCACTTAAATCTTACTTTGTATCATTATTATTTTTATTTTAATATTGACACGATCTTATAGTGTTATGATTACTCTGGTATTTGACTTTGAAATCGATCCTATTTCTAGAGTCAATGCTATTAATCTTTGAATTTAGTTTTCCTTAGTGATTTAGATTAAATAATATTTTTTGGGGAGAGAAGGGTTCTCAAAATGGTAATGATGCCTAAGACTAGTTACTTTGTAAGTGCTTGAGACATTTGTTCCTTTATAAATTGTAAAATTAATTTTGTTTATCACCACTCAAGAAGTAATTGTTGAACAAATTGATGTAATTTCTGAATCAATGTGTTATGTAAAAACTCTAAAATAGGCACTTTGAGCTATATTTTCCGAGATATGTGAATTTAAGATTTTTAATCTAGTATAATGAAATTATTAATTAATTTTATATTACATTAGCGTTTGTGTTTGTCGTTCTTGTTGTATGTATGTATGTATGTATATGTATATGAACACAACACACACACACACACACACACACACACACACACACACACACACACACACACACACACACACACACACACACACACACACACACACACACAAACACAAACACCTTTTTATTTTTGTTTTAAAATGCATGCTATCAAAGGTCTCACATTGTGGAAAACCTTCACAAACCCGAAACACAATATTTGAGTTTTGGTTTCTCCAACACCGTTACGAAACCTCGCATACACAATCAAAGTTATAGGCCTGCCGAACACCTTTGGAATCCTGAAAACACACAGAGCGTGGATTGTAATTTGTCAAAAAAATCTAAAACATTAACACACTACGTCAGAAATTTACAACTCGCGAACACATGAGAAACCCCAAAACATATTGTCATGGTTTTGGTCTTGTCGAAAAAGTCGTGAATCCTGAAATAGAATTATGGGGTTTTGGAGTTGTCAAGCAAGTTGTAGAACTTGAAATTTCTTCAACAATCGGAAGAATATGGAGCATCTCAAGTAGATTTCAGAACTACACACATGTCAAATAGGTTGAAAACCCTGAAACACTGTGCATTTATCAGGGATCAGAAGTTCGACTATAAATCGCAAGTGCATGTTCAGATGCTGAGATGCTTCAAAGTACCGAAAACATGAAACACTACACATTGAATAGGGCTCGGAAGTTTGACCACCCTTCCAAGTTGTGTTCAAATGCTTAGATGTTCCGAAGTCCCAAAATACTCGAAACACTTGGCATTGAACAAGATTTGGAGGTTTGACTGCAGTTTGTAAATTTTATGTTCATATGCAGAGATATCCCAAAGTCCCAAAACCACGACACATTGGGTGGATTTGACGACATGTTGAACACCTTGATAATCCTGAAATGTACTAGAGGATATTTTTTGACTTTTTAGACACATTGCGAATCTCGAAACACATAAATGATGAGAAAAACACAAGAAAAATCCCAAATCTAGAAAAAATAATGCGTTTTCCACAAAAATGTCAAATACCCATCAATTGCTTTGAAAAACACAGATAAAACCATAATGATTTTCTATTTTATTTTTGAGCTTCGAGACGATGTGAATAAAAAAAAAATCTATAAAACCCCCATAAAAAAGATAAAATCACCTGTCTCATAACAAGGTCAAGTTTACTATTAAACCTAGTGTTTTGTCCCCTTTTGAATTCAACGGTGTTGTCTCTTTTTCACGTAGAGACTCTAGAGAATATATTTGCATGGATTTCCTTAAAATCCCACCAAACCCTTGAAAACTAAAATTTATGAAAAAACAAGCATTGAATGAGTTAGAATGCTAGATCTTCCAACAAAGGAAATGACATTCAGATACCATATCATCTTTGATACCATGTCGAGTGGTCCAAAATCAAGGATTGGCACTAGGTCGAATCAATGCACAAAATATAAATTTATGTGGAGTGGTGAGATCCAAAAACTCAAGAAAATAATAAATTGTTCATTCATTCATGTACAATTCAATTAATCAATAATATGCACAAGAGGTTTCATTGTATAGTAAGAAATTAGGTCACCCACAAAGGTAACCAACTCAACTCACAATTAGAAATTGAGTTACAATGACATTCCCCTAATAAGCTATGATCAACTTAAGCAAGCTAATTACATTGTGTAGTTGAAGTCTTCACCAAGAATACAATCCGTAAATCTGTCTCTCCATCCTGAAAGCACTCGAGACTTACAATTACATGTTACGTTGTTTTTATCTCCTATCTTCCACTATTGCTTTTGTTTATTTAACTAGATCTTGCTTGAATACTATTATATCTATCTCGATCAAGAGTGTCTTGACTCAATGTTTAAATTTCATTAAATCATTTCCCATAGTTTTCATATAAAAATATTATTTAATGTAGAGATCCAAATCAATAAATTCATTGATCATTGAAAATTTTCCTTCTCCACAAAAACATGAACCAAAATTTAATGCCATATTTTCTGAGAAAACTATGTACACAAAATTGAAAACGTACATAAAGAGGAGTTGAGTTTTGCGATTATTAAACACATGGACATATAATACAAAAACCTTCACTTGTTAACACCCTTCTAGATAAACATATATAAAATACTAATCTTCCATTTTATTGTGTTAACTTGAATGTATATAATGTAATCACGTACTTCAAGGTTTTGTAACTTCACATACAATATCATTATATATATTCTTTATTTTTTCATGAATTATATTAATCTACAATCAATGAAAACATTTCGAATGATGAGAAAAGTTATAACATAATCAATTAGATTATTCCCACTTAACAAGGTGAATATTAGGCGTCCTATAAAATTGTTGGAAAAGGTTGTCGTTGCTTAATATTCCTTCCCAATTCAATATGAAATATCATTAGAATGTTATTTAATTTTCCTGTGTACATTCGGTCATAAAATCATTTGTTAATGTTTTAAGATGAACTTGTAGAGCATCATATTGTTTCTCAGCTCCATACATTACCATACTACATAACACATTACATCATTATATGTTACATTACATAACACAACAATATTACAACTCGTATGTTTAGTTATCTTATATTATCACACTATTACACCTCCATATATATTTCTGGTTGTTTGACACTTTCTATTCATTGAAATAAAGCCTTATTTTTCTAATAAAATATGTATTAATAATTTATACTTTATTAATATTAATTAATTCTTAAATATAATTAGTACTGATTAAATTTATTATTTCTTTTACATAATTAATTAATATATCTGTATCTTGACAATCACTTTCTGCATTGTCAAATTGTTAGCAATCTAAAACTATTGGAAAACAAACAAAATTAAATAACAGAATTAAGAAATGCAAGTGAAAAATAAACATTAAAAAGATTCTGAAATACATTTAAAATATTGTTTTAATTGCATTTGCTATGTTATAGGTAATCAACAGGAACTTGTCCAATCTAATGCATTTGCTAATTTAGTAGGTAATCAATCAGATGGACCCAAATATAAACTACGCTAGCATATCCATAACTGACTCAATTAAAATCGGTAATAAGATTCGGCTTAAAAAAACTATGTACCGAAGCCTATAAAACGACCATTGCTAGAGGAGATTGAAACCATTGCAATCTATTCGATTCAATTCAGGAAGAAAATTTGTATCATCAACATGAAGTTCCAGATTGTCTGGTTTTCTCTGCTTGTTATTGTTATTCAAGCTACACTGGGTAAGTATTATTTTATTTTTTCAATTTAATCTAAAACATTTAAGGGTTAGGCATACAAGATTCTTATTCTTAAATTGTTAAATATTTAAGGGATTTCATTAGGCTAAATTTTCAACTGTACTTTTAAATCATTTTATATTATTAGTTATCTTATTGTTATCATGCCAAATTTCGAATTGTATAATTTGTACCACATGCCTTGTTATTTTAATTTCTATAATTTTTGTTTTTCTCTCTCTCTCTCTATATATATATATATGATTTTGGAATGCAGGGCGGTCGTGTGGTATAACTGACATATTCTACAATTTCCAGCTGATGGATCATGAGACATCATTGTCATCCTCCCCAACGTATAGAACTCCATATAATGTTACAGTGGAAAATCGCTGCAAAAATTGTGTTGCAGATAAGATTTCATTACAGATGATCAACTACCAAGTTATCAATCAAACAGTGTATATGAAACCGATTCCTCCACGAAAATTTGTCTGGTTTGTGTATCGTTCGATGGGTACACTCATAGATATGAAAGTTCTCACTGTAAACTTCGTCAATTGTCATTGATTTCCGCCAACAACAACGAATCTATGAATTATTTGTTTGCTACGGAGATTTGGGTGTCATTTCCCTTCCATAAATAATGTAGCAAAGGATTCCTGGTGCTTTGATTTTTGTTTCAGAGCAATTGAGAAAGGATAAAATAAAAAGTCTCAACTTTAGAAGTTTTTGAAATTGGAATTTTAGTGTAGTTTGAATTCAGCCTTTTTATTGGATTAAATAGGAAATACTGTTCGAGATCCAGTAATTTATACAATTGTATTCTGTTTTAACCGGAAATTCTGCTACATATACTTTTAAATATCTAATCAATACCATCAACCTGATTTATGTGAAAGGCATTACATTTACAAAATGAATGATTTTTTAATGTCTATATTACAATCACCTAATTTGATTTGATTTGATTTTTTGAATGTCCATATAATCACCTAATTTCAGGCCACGTACGCCAATTTCTAACAGGGAGCTGCAAAACACTGCTTTTTAAAATTTATTATTTAGGCTAAAATAGAAATATTAACTGAGGTTATTCATGTTAAAGATTTTGCACAGCTCTTTTAAGGAAACATCTGCACATGTACCAACTTTATAGTCTACACTTAATTCATGTTTAGTCTGCTAAGGAAAATTGGGCACTTTAAATGGTTGACTTCACAATCACATACATTCCCATGTTTCCTACATTATATTTACACGTTGGTGTCCATATTTGAGTTTGTAAATTTCCGAGTGTCCGCTATGGCTATGTTGGGCTATGTAAAATAGTATTATATTAAAATTAAAATAAAAAAAAAAAAAAAACAGTTTCAGAATATAATATTAATTTATGATTTACATTATATATTAAAACAGAATTTTAAAAAATTACATTAAGTTTTTAGAAGTATGATAAATTTAAATGTAAAAAACATATTTTTCTTTTGGTATGTTAAATTTATTACACATTCATAATTTATACCAATTATAATAATAAACAACCTTAATACACTATGAATCACTAACAATAATTTCATTTTGTGATCGAATTCTACTATATTGTAAGTTGTATAAACATTTACATTACAAAGCTACACATCTCATGTTGTTACATTCAAGATAACTTCAAAGATATAATACATATTACTTGAGTCTAAGAAAATATCTCACCAAAAATGCTTACCTATTAACTATAAATCCACACACTATATTAGGAAATGACATCCACCACTATTTAAACTTGTCTCCTATACTAATCGTAGCACGTCGGCGTAGACTTGCTCCTCTAAGAGAAAAGGCTAGTATATCATTGAACGGGTTAACTACTTCCATGCAAAACTCTCATATTAGTGATAAGATAAAATATGTAAATTCTTCTACTATATAAGAGAGTGATATTCCACTTTATACAAAATTATAGTGCAAACTAATCAGATTAAGCAACAGTCACGATCTAGCGGCGTAGAACCTCTTAAGCATGGCACATAGACTTGTTGTATCTTGTCTCTTTCCAGCTTGCTTAACCTTTTTGGTTACTTCGGACATTAATTTTTTAAATTAAATTAAATTAATGATATACATCAAATTAATAGAAAGTGATATTCCATTGTATACAAAATTATAGTTCAAATTAATGATATACAACAAATTAATGATATACGGTGGTTGATCATGAAGGAGCAAGTTTACGTTGTTAGGAAGAAGGAACATTTTTGAGAGAGAGAATATCATTATATAATTTATACCTGAGTATTTGTAAGCGTTGATGAGTTGTATTGGAATGTATTAATTATATTGACGAGTGTGATAGTATGTGGAATACTTATGAAAATTTAAATATAATATCATGTGTTTTTTACATATCATAAATGTTTAATAGTTAAAATGTGTTAATCTGGTACCCGTAACAAATTGTTGTGTCAATGGGCATGAATGCGGGTGCGAATGAGACTGAGAGAAAATAGGCAGAAATGGATCAAAACGGAAGGCAAAGCAGAAAGAAAAAGATGGACTGAAACTGTTTAAAAAATAACCCCAAGAACCCTTGCAGAGAATAGATCATGTTTGGGAAAATGACACCCCTTGTCTAAAAGTTACAGATCCGGTGGTGGACAAAGCATTTGGCAAGTTAAAGTTTCCCTTGATGGAAAGATTTTCTTAGATCAAGCCAAACATTGATCAAGTAAGAAGCTGGATTAGGAAGAAATGGAGGATTTGGGGTAAGTTTCCACATTTTCCTTGTCTAATTTTTATTTTTGTTTTTTTTTTTCTCTCTTGAGGAAGATATTGTCCATGTTCTGCAAGGAGGGTCGTAGTTATACAGGAGAACTACTCTCTTCGTTATTATATGGAAGTCAGGATCCAAGAATCATATCCCTTATGTATTGTCAGTTTGGGTTAGGCTTCTTGGACTGCCTCTGGAGTTCTGGGAAGTTGATGTGCTAGCAGGAATAGCAAAGTCTCGTGGGGATCCGATATCTCTGGACCTGACTAAAGCTGCCAGATCGCGCTTACTTGTAGCCAAAATGTGTGTTAACATTACTACAAATTCCTTTCTTTCGGAGACAATAAATTTGGTGTCTCGTTACGGGCTTTGGATATAAAATTAATATTTGAAGACTCACCTGTCTTCTATGGAAAGTGCTGGAGAGTGGGACATGCAGCATTTGGATATAAAGAGGAAAAAACCTCTCGAATATTTGGATAAAAATGATGCATTACAAAATTATTTGAAGAAGATCGGGTGGAAGCAGAGCGGCCTAACAGTGGAAACTCCATTACAACCAGATCCAACACAGGACGAGGAGATGGTCGTTGAGTTGAATTTCACTGTTGAATCGGCGAAGGAACAAAATGAGGAAGTGTTGAAGACCCCTGCATGCATTCATGATGACGTGGAGAGCAATTTAAATTTTCTCAAGGCAGGAGACAATCCATTGGACAATTGTTCGACAGTTGTTGTGGATGAAATCCCGCTTAAGGAACTTTCAACTTTACTCTCTAATTAGACTTTGAATGGAATGGTTCAGAGAGATGTTAAGGCACATGGTAAAGCTTTGGGTGGTTGATGAGTGGGGCTGATCCATTCATTAAATGCAAATAAATAGCTCCCAGTTGTAGATCAGGCTATTAATGTATCGTTTGAATGGCATGGTAACTAAAGATATTGAAAAACTATATATGGTTGATAGAAACATTAATGACTACATTTATGAGAAATCCCATCAATATTTGGTTGGAACGATGTTGAAAAATGACCCGCTTGCTAAGCTATGTAAAATTAACAAAACATCTATTGTCTCTAATAACGAAGAGATTGCAGCGTGCAAAGAAGAGGAAGAAGGATGGACAAATGTCAATAAGAAAGTGTCACGATATTTATTTCACCCTGCGCCCCCTTCCCCCACCCCCTCGAGAGTGATGATGAGTCTTAAAACTAATGCAAAATCCTGTGTGTTTTTTCCCTATTCTAGTTCAGGATTTGTAGTGGTTTTATGTTGGTTTTACCATCCCTGAAATGGATTTTTTAGATGTTTGGAATTTGGTTTCATGTTGATCTTTGAAATGTTCATTTCTTTATCTGGATAGTAGATCCTGGTATGTAATAAGGAGGGGACCCTGTAAAAACCCCCTATTTACCAATGATCAAAAAACAAATTGTTTTGTCAAAGTTGAGAAAAGAAAATTTGATCATTGACGTGGATGTCAGCACCAAGTAAATGAAGCATGTAATACAATAAAATTTTAGGTGTAAATGAAACAAAATATGAAAACATTAAGTTATTGGCTTCAGTATGATATTTAGCCCGGGTGCATTCTGAACATGAATCAACGAGGAACAAAATTTTGAGTACTTATAAGAGTGTCATATTTCATAAACTTAGTAGACGAAGCCAAGAATATATACTTTACTTGCGAACAAGATAGTTTTTTCATCTACTAAACTTGGAAATTCATTGGTGCTTGTATTACAATTTATAGTTACATTATTATAAAAGTCTACCACAAATAATATCAGTAACAAACATATTAAACTTTCGAACTTGTAGAAAATACTTTTCTTTTTAACTATTTTAAAATCGTTTACCTATAATTACTTATATTATTTCCATTTTAAACAATGAGAGTGTACCCATGTCCCTTTTAACAACTAGCAATCGCATGTGCACAATGCAATGTGAACACCGAATGGTATATGTTATTTGATTTAGAGGGTATTTTATTACTTTTGTAGTTGATGTTGATAAGGGGTGTCATTGATTTTGTTAAGTGTAGGAATATAAATGAAGCATTACATTTAAAGGTTATATCTCTACATTTCATGTTTAGTTCAAATAAACTACTCCACATAATGTGACCACTCATGATATAAGATTTGCAAAAAAATATTCCCACAAAACGCTACCACTCATGATATAAAATCTACACATGTACGAAAGTCTTCATGTATACATGTTAAGTTCAAACAACCTACTCCACAAAATGCAACCACTCATGATATAAGATTTGCAAATGTATATGTACTGAATTTGTAACAAGTTTTAAATGTAGACAAAACCTTTAAATGAAGTGGTTCATCTATATTTCTACACTTACAAAATCAATCACACCCCTTATCAACATCAACTACAAAAGTAATAACTATCCCTCTAAATCAAATAACATATACCATTCGACGTTCACATTGCATTGTACACATGTGATTGCTAGTACTTAAAGATACATTAATAGGCACATTTCATTCTAGACTTTACCAAACATGCAATAACACACACACAAATGACCCTGTGTTTTCAAAATTCTGGATTTGGTAGAATGAGCACCCCTCACTTCTTGACACTAAAATGCAAAATAGGTAGGTTTATCCTTGAATCAAAAAAGAAAAAGAAAACATCTGGATTAGACACTCCCATTAAATATGCCTTCTTATAAATCTTGCAAGATACAATAGGGTAAATATAGGTAATAATACATTACTAAATAAATTTCCAAGACCACTCCTCATGGGAAAACTAATTATGACACCAATATTTTTTATAATATTTTTTACTGATAACCAAACCACAATCGTTTTAAAAACCTTGTGAAGGCTAGAGCGACAAAGACACTATACACTATATGAAATCGAATTCAATGGAGCTTCACAACCAAATGAAGGAAAATGTGTGGAGTAGTCTCAATATTAACTCTATTGGTCATGTGGTTTTAGCTTTGGTTTTAACTTGAAAACACCAACAGATAATATTGCAGAGTATAATGCTTTAATTCAAGGTCTAAATCTGGATAAAATCTATAAAATCCCTTATGCACATGTAGTCAGAGACTCTATGCTAGTAATTCAGGTAATGAAAAAGAAAATCCATCACAATCGGAGATTAAGAGGTTTGATATAGAGGCCACCACTCCCAAGTCCATAACAATTCTTTCTAATTGATATCGACAAAAAATTGTCTGCAGACTGGTTGTCCAAGGGTGTTCGAGCAAAATAAGCAACTGGTGAAATGCTCTAGCTAACTCCAATAAATCTTCAACACCTTTTAGATAAGCTCCAAATCATTGTCACTCATGAGGCGAGCTGCCATTAGTTGCAGACTGAGCCCCTTGTATTGACCTTTCACCAAATTGACTTGGTGGCAATTTTGACAAGTGTCATTATGCCCAAGGGTTAGCTTAATTTCATAATGGATCCTCTAAGAATTGAATCTCGTCATATTTTATCAACACAGAGGAATTTATATTACACAATTCAAGATTTTTTTCATGACATAATAGGGTGAAAAGGTGATGGAAGGTGATTTGAGAGGTGGTTAGGTTGATATGATTGGATTAGGTCACCTCCAATGAGAGATTGAGAAAACCAAATTCATAGATTGTGCCTGGTACAATGACATGATTGCTTCAGAACGACATGGCCCTCATGTTGTATGAGACCAGTGCCTAACTCATTTCAACATTAGCCATCTAAATGAATCCTCATCTTCCTATTCGATGATTCACTCATTACTTAGAATGGGGTGTGCTATGACATGCAGTTGGCAGTCCCTCATTTCTAACTTGTGCTGTCACTTGATTCAGATGCATGCCATATCAGACAGACAATACACTTTCATTGATGAGGTTTAAATTGAGGCCTTAACCTGCGTACCATTAAGTTTTATGTGAGCTTTCAGATCTGTAAACAAAGGAAAGGAAGCTTAGTTGGAAAAGGGAGACGAGATCAATTTAGGAAGGTGGAATTTTCATTCTAATTTTAATTATGTAGTATAGGTGGAATTTTGGAGAATTGCAGTAAATACTTAAATAAATAATATAAAAACATGGAGCATGATAGTGTTTAAGAGAAAGTACCTTTCCAAGCTTTGTTTTACACCATCCGCTATGATGTCTGTATAAAATGTATCCCATGTACACCACCCAAACCAGTTTAGCATCTCAGGAAACTACAAGACAAACATACCAAGGATAAGATAACAGAAACAAAACATGAATGAAACAACATCATAACAGAGTAACAAAAACCCCTGTTTGATCATTTGGATGGCAAAATTCCCCTCCCACATCATTACATACTTCGTCGGGGAACACGCTACATCAAACAACAAAAGAAAAATTATTGAATTTAGACTCGGCGAGAATCGATCCTGCACCAAAGAAACCCTTCCTAAAACAAGAAAAAGTAAAAACTGTAAAATGAAGTGAAGAATTCTACGTCTTTGGAGAGGAATTATAATATATGTATTCTCTGTAAACATCCTTTGTTTTGGGAGAGTCTTTCGAGGAAGAAGAGGAAGACTCGGGATTGAGCTTCACTTCATATCCACACGCCCTTATGCCATAGGCACAGAAACATTCGACAATTCAAATACCCGAAAAAGAAAAAAAATTGAAAACGGATCCCCTTTCCTCAACTCTTGTTAAAGTTTTTACTTGATTGAGTTACCACATCAATGGCGTGGATTTGTCGGCAGTGCGTGACAACCGACTGTCGTAATTTTTAGTGATTTGTGGAGGCTTATGTGAATCTTTGGAGATGTATTCATATCTGACGCATCTCGATCACCTTACGCACGAAAATCCCACATTCGAACCATGTTCAGGGAATGGATTCGCCCTCTTCCGCCGAGAATTTTGATCCCCATGTTGGATCCCGGTGTAGACGGTCCCTGTACACCGCCCTGAATCCGCCCTTCCCGAGTATGTGCTGAAGTTATTGGTGGTCGCTTTCAGCTCTCTACGTAATAGTAAGGGGCCAATCTAAAACTTATGCTTTTGAACCCGTCATGGGTTCGAATCCGTGTAATGCATCGGAGGAAGAAAAACAATAGTGGCTAACAAATGGTGGCGATTTGATACACCGATAATTTACGGGCTAAAAGAAGCGAGAAGTAGAGTTTTTCGCTTCTTGGTGTTGTGGCAAACTCCGATGTGATCCAATGAAGGAATTTTGGGCTTCTTTCCCGTTTGCAGAGACCTTCACATACATGCAACACGTTACGATTACGGAGACCAAAGTGTCCCTTCTACAATATCCCGTACTAATACACACAATTCTAAATTACTACGGATTCAAAAAAAAAAGTAGTTAAAAATATGATCTTAAAAATAGAAACGAATCAAAAATTGCATGCACAGTGAAAACGACATGCAAATAGTTGTCAAATTTAATCCCGTTTGAAAAACGTCTAAAAGGCTGTCAAATTTAGGACAGTCGTAGAAACGTCCGGAGGTCCTCTACCATAGGGGAACGCCTTGGCGTAATAAAGTATACCTATTTTACATAATGTTTCTAATGTATGTTACTGAAGATTTTCCAATATAGAATTTTTTTCTTGGAACCACCTTTATATTAAATTATACAAAAATAATACTAGAAGTATTACATAGTAAGGGGGTGGATGGTGAGTTCACAACCTCAAAAAAGGAAAAAATGTCACGTGCGCAAAAAGCGAAAACAAGCCACGAGGGAAGCAAAACCATGCCACTTTGGGCTATATATAACGACCAACGGAGTCGGGAGAGAGCACCAAACACTATATCAAAAGAACACGGATTTAGGAACATGGAGCCATGACACCCAGAGGAGGAGGTAGATCATCCCGAGGTGGAAAATATCCAAGGGAGAGCAGCTCGTATGAAGGTAGATTGAGTAGCAATCCCTCCCGATCGGGCATTAGAACAATCGGTGAAACCATAATACCCCACCCAGGGGGTGGTGAGCCACCAAACTGGAAAGCCCTTCCATGCGGAGAGCCCCAGTTGGAAGAGCTAACCACTGTCTTGCCACACGCTTACGGAGTCTACCCAAGACCGGAAGAGGAGGGCCTTGGTCGAGCCGGTAGTGGACAAGGTAGGGCGCTTTTGGAACGGATGTAGGATCATCCACGATGTCTATGAGGTGGTGGCTATGGTGGTGGGGGCCATTCTTCATAATCATCTGGAGGAACGACTTATTTTGAAAGGTACGCTACCCTAGTGATCAAGCAGTTGCAGGAGATGAGAAAACTCCATCGCCACCTTCTAAGCTTGAGCCAATCTGCATATGAACAAAAGACAAAATAGCCACCTTTTCATTAATGGTTAGTTCAGTAGAAAGAGTACAATGCTCAAATAAGGAAATATTCCTAGCTTTTTAGAGTTGAAACAAAATAACATGAAAAGAAATGCCAAAGGGAAGAAATGTAGGAAGGTCGAGAAGCATGCTCCCCAAACAAGGAAACTTTCCAATAAAAAAAAGTGTGAAATGGATGATAAAGGGAATGAATCTAATGCCAAACATGTTGTGCACCTAAGAAAAACCAAAATACATGTTTGAAAGACTCAGGGTGACCATAACAACTACAGACTGGATTAGGAATACCAATATGACTTAATCTTTCCCCTAATGGTAAGCCCTGATAGATCTAGATACCAAAGGAAGAAATTAAACTTTGGGTCAAAAAGGGGGTTCCAAGCTCATTTGAGATGCTTTAACCAGGTAACAGGAGAAGAATGTAATGACCATCTGGTATTGAGCTTGTCTAAAGTCGGCGAGGTAGGAGATAACAAGGAATAGATAACTCTGAATTGTATTGTAATAGTGGAATGTCCACATTCCATCACTAGTCTTTCCACCAAGCCTTGGGTTTCTGAAGGCCCAACTTGTGTAACATAACATCAGAAAAAAACAACCGAATCATTAAAAATGAAGGTAGATCGAGAATTAGCCATGTTGTTTTTTTGTTTCAGCTCCGGCCAAGGAAGTTAATCACAAGATGTAACTAGGTCCCGGATGATGGAAATGCCTTTACGAGCTAACCACATTGCTTTAATATTGGGTTGTTCAGAAAGCGGGAGATCATCAAGAGAAAAAATAGGTGACCACCATAAATTTTCCTCATTGAAGGAGAGACCAGTTCTAAATCCATCACCAACCCACCACATGAAGGGCTTGACCATCTCAAAAGCTTTCCAGATGCTTTTGACCACAAAGGTGCTAAGTATTTTAACTAGAACTTTAGTAATTAGCAAATTATGAAATCCTATATTTTTCTAGCATTTTTTACCATATGGCACTCCTGAAGAGATACAATGCCTTAACAAAATATGCCAAGCTTGGTTACCCTAAATACAATGAACAACCCACTTAACATAAATATAGATGCTCTTACTATAGACATCCACAATGCCCATACCACCCTGATCCCCAGGGAAGAGTGCAAACTTCCCGAGGCAACACGCTTAAAGCCACCACGATTATAGTTAGACCAAAGATAATACCGCAAAATCTTATCCAGTTTTTCAAAAGAGGCACGAGAGGGACACCAACAAGCTACATAGTAGACCTAAGTGGTAGTAAGAATTTTAGTGCAAAACTTAAACTTCTCGGCCAAAGATAACGGATGAGAGATCCATTTATGCACTTTTTTCTCAACTTGATCAACCACAAATTGCAACAAGAAGGAAGACTCACTATCAAAGTCAAAAGGAATTCCAAGAAATAAAAATCATTCTCCTCACTGAATCTAGTGCCAAGGATGGGATGCTAACCAATTGGGCATAAGCCAAGGACTTTGGCAAAAACCCGTGATATTTGGAAAACTGAACTTTAGAGCCATATGCTTTACAAAAAATATCCATGCAAGAAAGCGCCTTCTGAACATACTATTTCGATTCAGCTATAGTGAGAAAAGAGTCATCTGCAAAGTGGCCATTAATGAGTTGGGACTGATAATCTGGAAAATATATGCCTCTTACTTGACCTTGAGCAATGTTTTTGGAAAGAACGTAACTGAAAGCATCTGCCAAGACAAAAAGATGCAGAGCCAAAGGGAAACCTTACGTGATCAATCGAAATAACCCAATGGTAGAAGATTAGCGTTCATTGATGGTGAGACAATAAGAAGCATCAACAAAGAAAGTGTTAAGTACGTTGAGGAAGAAATCACCAAATCCCAAAGCTTTAAGCATGGCAAGAATGAAAGGCCATTCTATATAGTCATAATCTTTTTAAAAGTCGATTTTGAGAAAAAAGACATTGTTGGTACCCAAATTTGTTCTCCTATTCAAACCAAGCAACAACATGGATTCAACGGGAGCTTAGAGACAGATAGGTCATAAATGTATGTCGTTTTGTAGCCGGGGAAGAATCTAGTTATCCCTTTGTTACTTGGATTTGTGGAGATATGGATAGCACCTCAAAAGGATGTGATCTTTTCCTAACTGTTTTAGGTTGTGCCATTGAACCAAGGTAAGAGAACCTATTGTGTAACCTCTATTATTTGAAAGGAGAGACAAGCACCTTTATTTTCCATAAATATTATGGAGAGGGCCTTGGGGAAAATATGATCAACACACTAGATCTAACTCTCACGAGTTGTAACTTACGAGATCATGGTGTGTGCATGTATACTTTGCTTAATGATAAATCAAATGAAGCAAGAACTACCACCTAAAATAGTTCTACAATTTAGCTAAAACAAAGCATAAACACCATCATGATAAGAATTAAACAAGGGTTAGATGCTAGCATTCATCAATACAAACTTTGAAACTAACAATGCTAAATATCTAAACTCCTCTATTCTCTAACAACAAATAAATGAATGGACCTAAGTAAGCTCCATGGCTATCAAAATAGTTGTCCTTAATGTTCCAAGAACCTAGGAATGGGGGCTAATCAAAGTTGGGCTACAAGACCCTTTTGACACCTCCCATATGACCCAAGCACTTTAAGAAAGAGGCTTAACTCTTCAAGATGATGAACTCTCAAAAGGGCAAGGTGCAAGCTCTTAGTCTCTTTGCTATATGCTTTGCATTTGCTCTCTTAGAAATTTTAGGTGTAAGTAAAAAGGTAGGTGGAGGGCTCTTTATATAGCCCAAAGGATAAAGGATTCAACACATTCTCATGAATGTGGGATAAAGGTAAAACATGATTAGGAATGGATAAGGTTGCTTTATTAAAGGTAACCTTACTTTAGAAGAGTTTAATACATGTTTAGCAAGTCATGGGAGTTGGGGGGTATTTTAATTAATCAAAGGTGATTAATTAATAGGTAGGTGTAAGCTTATAGAAGCCAATTAGAAGAATATTAGTGCGATTTAGGCTATTATAAGGGGATTAAATCAATTAAATATTGATTTATTGGTTAAATGGAAGGGAAAGCTAATTAATTAATAATTATTTATTAGTCTAGATAGAAGGGGTGATTTATTAAAGGAAGGTCGTTAATTAGGGTATTTGTTGGATAGGAAACTTAATTAATTAGCTTAGTGTAATTAATTAATGATGATATCAGGGAAAATGAGTGCTTTTGATGATATTTCATTGATTTGCGAGAAAGAGGATAATTAGCGCAATTTAAGTATTTAAATTGCTTAGGCATAATTATAGGTGTCTACATTTGCCCCTCTTTGGGGTGGCGTAAGTGATGCCACTTCAAAGATAGTAGATAGAAGATATTTTGAAGGGATAGAAGAAAAATTAGTAGGATGGAGAGATGCCCCCTCGAGTGTCGATGGGGTGATGAAGGAAGTCGATCGACGATCGAAAAATATGAGAAGTAGGCAGAAGAATGGGGACGAGGCAGGATGCCTCGATGAGAGGGAGAATTAGGGGTGAAAGGGAAGTGGTGTAGAAGAAATATGGATGAGGGGAGAGAAGAGCTTAACCTCTAGCTGCTTATTTGTTTGGAACCAATTTGATGTCATCATATTGCCATAGGAACTACATCATCGGTGCTTACGAAAAATATAAGCATACGACAAAGGTAGAATGACATGAAAAGCCATACTACAAACTACTATGTGCCAAATGTGTGCATGTATACTTTGCTTAATGCTAAATCAAATGAAGCAAGAACTACCACCTAAAATAGCTCTACAATTTAGCTAAAACAAAGCATAAACACCATCATGATAAGAATTAAACAATAGAAGAAAGGAGAAGAAGAAAAAGAAGGGCTGGGGCAACAAAAGTGCCCTAAGTGGAAGAAAAGAGAAACAAACGACAAATAATGTCCTTGTTTAGTGGAAAAATTAAGAAAAAATAATTATTTGAAAAATAATTATTTACGAGGGTGTGAAGAAGAATAAAAATCGCCAGGGAGCAATAAAATTGTTCAGGGGAGAAGAAAGGGGTATTGGACAAAAAATGCCACAATACAGTGAAAAATAAGAGAAAAATGATTATTTAATTAAAAATAATTATTCCATAGTGAACAGAGGAGAAAACGATGAGCTAAACGGGTGTCCCGTCCATCCGATCAGTGAAAACATGTTAATATACCCCCCCAGGGGGGGTAAAAACATCGCAATCAGTTCATTTTAATCACTCGGTTTAGAAAACTTCTTGTGAGGCTCGACACTTAGGAGTGATGATGATCTCACGGGATCTATAGACTATATCAAAAATATTGTTTTCAAGTGTTATTTTGATATATATGGTCGGGATGATATGATGATATTAGTGCGAGGGGATAGATTTTTAATTATGCGCACCCCTCTTGCCCCATTGATGATATGATACGTGATGATTAGCTTAGCATACATGCATGATGTAAAACTTAGCATTTTGTTTTATATATGATGTATAGATGATGCTAGATGTGATGATAGTGATGGTAATGTGATGTGAATGATAACAAAGCAGAGCACTGCAAGAAACATAGCCAAATGCTACAAAGAATACAAGGAATTAATCAATACACCATGAATCACCATGCCTTATTAACAAGTAATAAAACACAACCAAATGCATTAAGAAAGAAAGAAATAATTAACACACTAGCAGTTTAAATCCACTACAATATGCACAAGCAAGAATGAATCTAATCTAAGAAAGAAAAGATAAACTATGACAAAGTACACCCAAGCAACAAACAACTCAAAAGCGAGCACGCAAAACACTATACAAGCAACAAGCAAAGCAAGAAAACAAGACAATGCCAGTAAATGTTTTTGTAAGATATGTTTTCATAAACTTATTTTCTATTGTTTAGGTTTTTGTGAAACAATTTTATATTGTTTTGGTGTTTTGTGAAACAATTTTCTATTGTTTTTGTGTTTTCTTGAAACAATGTTCTATTGTTTTTGTGTTTTCTCAAAACAATGTTCTATTGTTTTTGTTGTTTTAACAGTTTTCCAAAGCTATGTGTAGGTAACCAAGAAAGCATGGATGCCCCCAGCGTTAGGTGGGGAATATACAAGGGCAGAAGCCACGCGCTTATGAACAAGAAGGTGAACTCGTTGAGTTGCCCCTAGCGTAAGATGGGAAATAACGAAAGACCACATCCCTCACAGATGAATAGAAGAAGGCAAAGCCAGATCAAGGCTGGACAGAATGGTGTGCACAAGGAAACTCGAAAGCAGAACTAGGTCCAGGCCAAAGACAACTACCCTTCTAATACGAATGCTTGTGAACAACGAATCCTCCCGAGGCGCCGAAACCGGTTTTCACCCAAGGACTTGTCCAAAGTGCCACAATTGCGTGGTTTTCACTAGTGGACGACCTGTTTTCTCTTTTTCTTTTTCTGATTTTTTATTTTATTATTATTTTTTTCTTGATGTTTTTGTATTTTTGATTTTTTTTTGATTTTTATGACTTTCTTGTGCCATGTTTAGGCATAAAACCTCTTAAGATGCATGGCATTCATGGGCTCTGAAGCTCATCACCATTGGGGTGAGCCAACTTGTATGCCCCTGTGCCATACTTGGCAACTATGACATAGGGTCCTAACCAATGTGGTTCGAACTTCCCTTTCTTTTCTCGCTCTGCTCTGGTGTTGAACTGGTTCTCCTTCATAACTAAATCACCCACCTCAAATTGGCGAGGGATGATTCTCTTGTTGTAGTTGCAGGAGATTTTGTGTTGATATATCTTCAGGAGATTAAGAGCGCGAATGCGCCTCTCATCTAGGAGCTCTTACTCATCCAATCTTTCCACTCGATAATCTTCATCCTTATCCAAACAGTCCCGAAGAGAAATTTGCAGGGATGGGAGTTCAATCTCTAAAGGGATGATAGATTATGTCCCGAACACTAGGGAATATGGCGTTGCACCCGTAGGAGTGCGAATTGATGTTCGGTAGGCCCAGAGGGCTGGGTGGATTTGTAGGTGCCAGTTTCGACCAGTTTTGCTAACCATCTTCTCCATTATCCTTACCAAAGTCTTGTTTGTTGCCTCAGCTTCTCCATTACCCTGAGGGTAATATGGCGTGGACCATTTTAATCTAATTTAGAATCGTTGGCAAATAATTTTCACATTTTTGTTCTTAAATGACTTCCCATTATCTGTGACAATGGATGCAAGGATACCATATCAAAAATAATGTGATTCATGATGAATTTAGAAATTTGTGCTCCTGTGACATAGGTTAAAGGGACAGCCTCCACCCATTTTGTAAAGTATTCTGTAGCTGTGATGATATGTGTATGACCATCAGATGAGGTAGGAGTAAGCTTCCCTATTAGATCAAGTCCCCACTTGGAGAATGGCCATGGGGTAGTGATTGGTTGCAATGGTTGTGATGGAGCATGGATGAAATTTCCATACTTTTGGCAAAGCAAAAATTTTCTAACATAATTACAACAATCGGTTTCCATGGTGGGCCAATAGTAACCTACTCTTAACACTTTCTTAGCCAAGACCATTCCGTTTGTATATGCTCTGCATACTCCTTTGTGTACTTCTTTAATTGCACGGATTGACTCCGTCACATCCGACAAAGTAATGCAATTCCCGTCGTAGCCATGCTTTGATAAAGTGTACCTCCTAAAAGGGTGTAACGGGCTATCTCGGAAAATCGGGATTTACTTTTCGAAATGGGAGATATTAGGAGGGAATGTGCTATCCTTAAGATAGGTGAAGATGGGTTCGTACCATGGAGAATGGGGACCAACAACCTCACAAGCCGAGCAAGATTCGACATGTCATACGTGGGCCATAGATTTTATACGAAGAATGTCATATCATTGTTCCTGGCGGAAGACGAAGCATAGATCCCACCGTTTCCATGGCATCCACTGATCTATTCTGTGCTCTTGGAATCTGCTCAAAGGTGATGCGCACAAAATACTCCTTTAGAGTTTCCACTAGCTTTTTGTAAGTTATGAGCTTATCATCCTTAAATTTATACTCATCATTAACCTGTTTGATGATTAGCTATGAATCACCTACAACCTTAACATGTTGAATATTCCACTTGATGGCTAGCTTCATCCATGCAATGAGTTCTTCATATTCCACAATGTTTTTCGTACAAGGGAAGGCCAGGCGGAAAGCCTGCGGTATAGGATCACCCGAAGGAGTAATAAGGACCACTCCTGCACCTGAACCATGAAACGTAAAAGATCCATCAAAATGTATTTGCCATACGATAGATTCTTCAATGTAGAGCAAAGATGCATCTGGCAGATCTAGACTCAAAGGTTTTGTGCTTTGCAAAGGTGCTTCCACTAGTTGGTCAGCAAGTACTTGTCCTTTAACTGATTTTTGATGCACAAATTCTATATAAAACTCATTGAGTAGAATGATCCAATTAGCCATTCTACCTAGGAGGGCAAGTTTGGACAATAAATACTTGAGTGGGTTGACCTTGGATATGAGGTTGGTCTTAGTATTTAGCAGGTAATGGTGAAGTTTCTGAAAGGTAAAAATGACGGCCAAGCAAGCCTTTTCAATCTGAGGATAATTAAGTTCATAGGTGATGAGGGTGTGACTCAGATAGTACACCGCTTTCTCTTTATGGCTAAGGTCGTATTGGGCAAGCAACGCACCAATAGCGTATTGTGTAGCAGAAATATAGAGCAAAAGTGGTTCTCTTGGAGTAGGAGGCATGAGGACAGGTGGATTAGCCAGGTATTGTTTAAGAAAAGCAAAGGCTTGCTGCTGCTCGAGTCCCCAAAGGAAAGCAACGTCCTTTTTAAGAAAATGGGTGAATGAGTGACATTTATCTGCAAGCTGGGAGATAAAGTGGCGAATGGCTTGAATTTTCCCTTACAAGCTACGTAGTTGCTTGATATTCTCAGGTGGAGGCATTTCAGTGATGGCAGACACTTTAGTGGGATCTACCTCAATACCTCGTCTCGACACAATGAAGCCCAATAGTTTCTGGATAACACACCGAAGACACATTTCTTTGGATTCAATCTGACTTTGTATTCACGCAGGCGTTCAAAGATACGCCGCAAAATGATAGGATGATCCTCTCTTGTTTTGGACTTTCCCAGGATGTCGTCTACGTAGTCTTCCATGATGTCATGAATCATATCATGAAAGATTATTGTCATGGCCTGCTGATAAGTTGCTCCCGCATTCTTAAGGCCAAATGGCATCACCTGATAACAGAAGGTGCCCTAAGGAGTTGTGAAAGTTGTTTTGTGTTGGTCTTCCTCATCAATCTTAATTTGATTATAACCTGAAAAGCCATCCATGAGTGATAGCATTTCATAACCTGCGGTTGAGTCAACAATCATGTCAATGTTGGGAAATGGAAAGTCATCTTTAGGGTAGGCTTTATTGATGTCCCTAAAATCTGTGCAGATTCGAATACCGATAGGTTTCTTCTGGACAGGAACAATGTTCGATATCCATTCAGAATAATCAATTGGCCTGATGAATCTTGCTGCAAGTAACCTTTCCAACTCTTCTTTAACTAACAAGGCCACTCTTGGGTGCATCTTTCGGAGCTTCTATTTGATAGGCTTAGCGTCTGCGTGCACAACTAGGTTGTGCATGACTAAAGTTGGATCTAAGCCGGCATGTCTTTGTAAGACCATGCGAACACATCAATAAACTCTCGCAGTAGCATAGTGAACATCTTTTGTTCTCTGGCCGAGAGTGATGCTCCCAATTTTACTATCTTGGGATCTTCTTCGGTACCAATATTGACATCAATGGTTTCTTCAACTAACAATTTTGATAAATCCTCCATACGCGTAGGATCGGGAGGTAGGTTGAGATCTTCATCCAAGGATGTCTCCATGAGATTTTCATCCTTGCACGTCACTTTGTTTGTCCTTTGATTTTCTTATTTGTTTGTCGGCCCGGTTCCTCAAAGAGGTTTTCACCATGTGACTTGGACTTTGATTTTGCCAGGCTTTTCTTTAGAACTCTTTCCCTCACTTTTCTTTAAATTTTTCGACCACGAAGTTCACCTCCTCGCCGAAGTAGGCACAGTGTCTAAGTCGATAAAGAAACCCTTCTTGTGATCTCCAATGGAAATTATATCCCTTATGCCCATGAAATCTACAATAGCCTCGTCGTTCTCGAATAAATATAGTGGCACATGACGTTGTTTGTCCCATTCAACAAGGGAATGGTACACAAGGTCAAGGGTCATTTCCGTGGGGGTTATGGTTAGGACAACATTGTTCATGAAAAGGTTCATGGAGGCCGAGATCCTCATATAGGCTACAATGGGAATCTCAGATCGTTTTCTAGGTACTCGGAGCTATCCTCATGCTCAAAACAAGTCACATCTTGATCATTGGGGTGTGCTCCATAAGGGCCAATCCCAATGCCATATATTTCTTTCTTGAAATGTGGAAGAGGGACTAGTTCTCTTTGTCCTTGTCCATTCCTCCCACATCCTAGGCCTTTGTAGCCCATGGAGTACATCATTACGCTAGATTTTTTATATTGCGGGGTTTGATAACAAGATGGTGAGTGTCCTCGGGGACCCAGTAGTAGGTGGATCAAGCAATTTTTCCTCGGCTAACAAGCCTCCAGGTAGGAACGCCCCAATAGTGTGTTCTTCTCTAGGTCTCTGAAGCGGTAGTTGGGTCAACCTCTAGTCTTGGGCAACAAGGAGAGGTCGAAACCAAGAGTGCTTGTTGTACATTATACTCCCCACACCATATTCCATAATTTTCATCTCCCATGAAACAATTAGAGATGTGGAAGTGGACGCCCCATGAGTGTAAGACCTAGAGAATTTGAATCCGTCGGGATTCCATAGCCTCAGGCCCGAAAAGGGATAGCTATATCTCAGTGGAGGGACATGTGTATGTACCCTTCTATGCAAAGCTATTAAGATCTCTACAATGAGCAAAGGGCTCTGAATCCCCGATATTGTAGCCGTATGTCCCTCATGCTTGACTTGATGCATTGATGAAATGTTGATGGCACGGCCTGCATGGCATGAATCCATGGTCGACCTAGAAGCATATTATATGGAAGTTCCAAGTCTAGGGCGTGAAACTTTGTCGATGGAAAGTGGGGCCCACCTCCATGGGCAGCGTAATGGTGCTGCTTGACTCTCTTTCCACGTTGTCGTATGCGGTGATAATGATGATATGGGACTCAAGATCTGCCTCTGTATGTCCCAATTGTTTGACCAACTTAAGCGTGAATATATTCAATCCCGATCCATTGTCCACAAGCACTCGTTTGATTTTCTGCGAGTGACAACTACCTCAATGTATAAGGGAAGATTATGTGTAGGATTCTCGGTAGGGACCTCCTTTGGTTGAAAATGAGATGCTCACTTTGGTGCAATATTTTCCACCGTGGCTTGAAGGTACGCAGGATCGACTTCTAAAGGCACTCCCGGCCCTGAAGAGTTTGATACAAAATTTCCTTATGCACATTGGATATCTTGAGAAGATCTAAGATCGAGATCGTAGCAGGTGTCTTCTCAAGTTGTTCTAAAAGGTTATATCTACCCGGTTTGCGGGGTCAATAGAGAGGTTTTTGGAATCACAAGGTGAGCACGCCTTGTTACTGCAACGTAGTCCTTTCCCTTGATCCGGATGGTATGGACACGGTCAACAGGGGAGCGAATACATCGATAAGTGAATCGTAATGATTGTTATCTCTCTTGGTTTACAAGTAATTCGTGGCTTTATAGGTTTGGGATGAATCTCCCGATCCGGTTTTCCTTTTCTAACTTATCATGCTTGGGAATGATTCCTTATAAATCCCCATTTTCTCCTTAGGTGTTTGCATGTGGCAGGGTTATCCACCTCTATCTCCCCATTGTCAATGACATCTTGAATATAGTGGCAAAGTCGCAAACATTTGTCTGTTTTATGACCTTTAACGCAATGCATTTCACATATTCATGATCCTTATACCATGAAGGTTTAGGAATGTTGTCATCAAACGGTTGCGTTGTAGGATAGGTCATCATGTGGGCCGCATCCAATTGTTTTAGTATGCCGGACAATGGTTCATTGAGGAGGTGAATGTTTGTCACTTTGTGGTGGTTGAATTGGGCCATTGGTCGGTTTAAAAGGTTGACTGGGTTGGACTGTTTGAACACGTTTGAATCGGTGATTCCGTCTCCCACCACGTTTTTGTTTTTGTTAAAGATCTTTGGCTTTTCAGCAGGTTTGAAACTTTGGTTGTCTTTAGAGTGGGTTTTGAGGGTGCCTTTGGCAATAAGAGCCTTTTCTATTTGAATCCCTCCTCAAAGGTTATTGTGCCTTTTACCTCCACTTCGAAAATGGGCCCACACGTGTCTCGAGGTGGGACCCCAAAGGAAACGTGGAGAAATTCTGCCATTTGAATCTCTTTTAGAAAAATGGAAAATTTTCCAAGTTTTCTCCATGACTCCATCCTTGACAAATACTTTTGACACGTGTCCTAGCGGAACTACGCTTCCCCTTTTACTTTTAACTCTTTTTTCTCAAAAGGAAAATTTTCCAATTTTCCTCCGCGGGTCCGCACCTCCGCCGTTGACCGGGGAAAAACATTGACTATTTCCCATCAGGCGCATGAGCCATTTTTGCTATTTTAACCTTTATGAAGCAAAGAGGTGAAAATTTTGAATTACCTCCAATGGTCCACCTCCCCGCCCCTTATGACGTTTCAAACGCCACGTGTTACCATGGCAAACCTTGATGCAGGTCCCAAAATTTGATACCTTATACGAGCGCGGGCATGCCACGTGTCTTACTCCGGATAAGTTTTTATGAATGTTTGAAGCTCCGCAGAAGGCACCATGTGTCATGCTCTGAGGTAGTCTTCTTTTGGCCATTGAAAAGTCCAAGTAAAATTCAAAGTGAACAGAGTGCTCCATGTGTCCTCATGGTGCTTCTTTACAACAAAACTCAAGGGCCGGTCCCCCAACATGCACGGTTCCTCCATGTGTCTCCATGGCACAAATTCAAGATGCTTCCCAAAGTAGAGACCTTGAATGAGTGCAAGCTCACCACATGTCCTATTTCACCAAATTGTTTCCATCTGCATAAAAATTTGTCTAAGTATGGGAAAGCAGCAGAAGCCTCCATGTGTCCTCTCGACGCTACTCCAAGGCAAAGCCCAAAAGAAAATATTCAAATGAGCATCATTCCTCTATGTGTCCTCGACTTCCCAAAAACCTTTTAAAAAATTTCGAAGTATGGGAAACCCGGCAGAAGCCTCCACGTGTCTCTTTCCCCGCCACCCTCCATGTGTCCTTCCTATTACTTGAAGCCAAACCAAAAAGTTGATTCTCAAATGAGTGCCATTCCTCCACGTGGACACATTTTAAAGTTGAGGATTTTAATATAATTTTTCATGTGTCCGGTCGATCCGCATCTAACCAAAGGATGCAATGTTTCCCTGTTGATACAAGGATGCAAATTTGATAGGGGGAAATGCCCGTCAAACCGTAAAGCATAGAGAAACAACCATTTGAGCCTAAAAGTGAAATTTCATTCAAGGACTGAGATTTTGGAAATGTTGCAAGACTCAAATACATTCCTTGGGGACACATCAGTTCATTTCTCCTTGAGTATTTAGGTAAAAAAAATCGGGGACAACAGATCTTGACTGTGAAAAATGGAGGAAATGAGAAAATGTGAGTCTTGAAAGAACAAAACATGGGAGACCCAAAATATAGAGATTTTTTAGAGGAACAAAGGAAAAAAGAGAAAAATAAATACCCACACATGATCCTCAATCCAGGAGTAGACTAAAAATGGAAATAATATCGACCAAGCACCATACGGGGAAGGATAAAATAACGAGAGGTCGTGAATGAAATTTTTTTCAAAGGCGGATATGGGGTGACACCATTTTGAACACCAAGATTTTCTCGACTCAGGATGGGTACTCCTGCGAGTGCCACAAGTACAATAATAGACCAAGTTTAAAAATATCCATTGGGTAGTAGAGTCATCTTTGCAAGGCGAGCAACAGAGCCATCTCCAAAATTAAACAGAGAAGCTAGCAAAAATAGGTCACCGAGGACCGTAGAACAAACCAAAACACAAAATAGGAAACAAACAACTAACTATACACTATCTGAAGACTTTTTCTTAATTTAAAGAAAATAATCAAGGAAACAATTCAAGCACCTGTCATCCTGGATATGACCATGCCAAGAGGTCCTGATATGTTTTCATCAACTGGAAGTAGACCTCATTTTCTTCTTTGTTCTATCTGTAAACCACCCATCTTCTCTAAAGCTACTCCATTGTGTTTAAGTAAAATTATTTGACACTCTTCAAGGATGAAACATAGACCAAATTACCGAAAAAACAACATACTTAGGAGCTTTGTTTTCAACACTCTCATACTCCCTAAAATCCACAAATCTCACAAATTTCTTAAGATCAACATCTGCTTGCAAAACTTCATAAGATGCACTACTTGGGTCTTCAATCAGGTACATCATCCTCTTCTCTCCATACAATTTCAAAAATTTTCCATCAGTGCGGATAGTTGCATAATACATGTCCATTTACACACTACCACCAACAATTGTTGCCCACTTTCTTAACAACAACATCCCCCATTTGGCAGAGTAGTCAACAATGACTACATCAAGCTTTAAGTTCCTTCCAGGATAAGATGCAAGTTACACTTGCTAGATATTTGACACACCCCACCACTAGCACCTCTCTAGAGTCCATGGCAGTGCACTTCCCATATGTTGTTGTTACTTTGATACCTAATTCATTCATGACCTCAAGAGGCATGACATTACATGAAGCTCTAGAATCAAACATACAGTTATGTAAAAACTTGTCTTTGATAACCAGGGTAGTGAAAAATGGATCCACATTCAGCTAGGATTTAACTAAATAAGTTCCTAAATAAACCTCTGGTGGTTCCCCCAACTCTTCAAAGGTAAGGGGAACCTCAACCTTGTTTACATCTCTGCCTTGTATGATCTCTTCCCCTTTGAATCCCAAATATTCAAAATCCCTCTTCTTGTGCTTAGGGATCCTAAAAAACTCAACAATTGGGACAGAGACTTTGATTTGACTTAAAACTTGGGCAATGTCATATGGAGCAAATTTGGGTAGAGAAGCACTAGGGGAAATATTGGAAAATTCATCAGATGGAATGGGATTATTTTCATTTTGGGCATGGGGAGGAACACAAGTTTTGCTTGGGGAAACAAGCTCTCTGCCAGATGCATTTTTCTTTGGGGTTTCTTTGGTAAGCACTAGAAATTTTGACTTGGCTTGTGGCCTCTTAGCAACTTTACTTCTGGTATTGTGCTCCTTTTCTTTGGCAACTACATCATTCATTAATAGCTACCTATCTTCTTCTAAAGGAACTCCTCCATCATACTTTTCAATCATTAATGCCCTCAAGTATTCAAAATCATTAGTGGGCAATTCAAAAGCTTGTACAGTGTCTACTTCTAAAGTATGAGAGGGAGGAAGAAGAGGTACCTGATGGATGCAATCCCAAAAAGTGGCAGCATTTATAGCACTTATTACCTTAGTTGAAGTTGCTTCCCTTGGTGAACTCGTAGGGATCTCCATCATGCAGGAATCATCATCATTATCATCATCAGTTTCTTCTTCTTCTTGTTGATCTTCTTCACAAGGAGCATGGGGCATGAAACATCTATCACACCAATCAATGACCTTTGTTTCTTCCACAACAACAACTCTAGCAGCCAAAGGATCGGGTACCATTCTACTTTCTTTGACTTGAGGATGCCTATTCCCAAATGCAACAGTTCCTTTCCCTCTGTCATCGCTTATTTGATGAGTTATAAATCTATCTTGGCATTGTTTCTTTCTTTTTCCTTGTGAGCTCGCCCAAATTTTCTCATCTCAGGCTAGTTTGTATGCGATCTCCTTAACAACCCCTGCCAAAGTTTTCATAACCTCCTCCAAATCAGCATCCTTGCTTGTCGAGGTTTTTCTAGGTTGATCATCTTAACACCATCCCTCTTTGGAGGTTTTCCAATTTCCTTCATATTATTATCTATTTGTAGGGCCATAGTGAATGGTTGCCTCAATTTTGTGGGGTTCTTGTCTCTTAATTAATATGCAACCTTTCTATCAAATGCATCGTATATTTTATTAAGCATGATTCATCACAAGGCCTTATCCTAATAGGAAATCTCCTCAAGGTCTTACTAAACCTTGTATTAAAGTCATGTCTTGGCTCATTGGGATTCTTCTTGATGTTTTCAAATTCGGATAGAGGAAACCTAGGGTCATTCCTATCACCGTATTGTAATATAAATGCATTACTCATCTCATCCCAAGAGTCAATAGAGTTATCTGGAAATGCTTTGTACTGGACCCTTGCATCGTCCTCTAGAGTGTGAAAAAACAATTTGATGTATGCATCTTCATGCTTAATCTCAAAATCTTCCATCATATTGAGGAATAGCTTTAGATGGTGGTCACCAATTATGGCATTGTTTCCTAGAACTTAGGAAGTTTGTTCCTTACATCTTGAGGCACTTTGTATTAGGGTAACCAACCATTCCCACAAAATTTATAGGTCCAAAAGGGTTTACAACAAATGGAGGTCTAGGTTGATCCATATTGATTCGAGGAGGTGATCTTAGAGGGGTGACAAATTGATGAGGGGTAGAGGGTCCTTCGAACACGGTGTATAGTATTCAAAATGGAGATCCCCAAAGACCTTGCTTCTTGGTAATGCCTATCTACTTTAGAAAAGATAGGTGCGAGAATGTGAAGAAAATCTTTTAAAATAAAATGAAGGCCCTTCCAAAGTGGAGAATTCAATTCCATAAATAGGCTACCCGATTGAGTCACTTGAATGGCAGTCTTCAATTATAGGTCATTCACTTTCATCAATGAAGATCGCTTTTCTTATCTATTTTCTCCCATAACTCTCCATGTTTTTCTTCCTTCGAATTTGCTTTTCTTAACTCGAAACAATGTCCTACCAAGATCCCTAGAAAAAAGATCTTCTTCCTTCTATTTTTGCAAATATTGGTAACAAATTTTTCTTGACAGAGGTTTAAGAAACTGGTCCTTATCGAATCGGATCAACAGGGGAGTCGCCACTAAGGATTTTCACCTTAGTTGTGCAAATGCACTAAAATTTCCTATCAGTGTCTGTCGGCACTAGAAGCTGAAATGAAAAATTCTGACCTTTATTTACCAAGATTTATCAATAAATACCATTGCAAAATTGTGGAAACTGGAGAAGTTACATATAGCACTTGGAGCATACAAGAAGTGTTTTACTAGGGCTTGAATGTGAGATGTAAAGGCCAAATAGATATGAACTAGTAGTGAATTAACAAATTAGTCTCACGATTCAAAACAATTCTCAATAATGGCCCCACAAGTTGGTGTTGTTGACCAGTCAAATACATATGGATTCAAATATGTGTGCACCTGGATCAAATTGAACTAAGTCCCCAACAACAACGCTATAAGTGTTGATGATGGGAAAAATGGATGTGAATGGACTGCAGTTCAATAAATCAATTAAACTCAGTTAACAAATCCCGAAAGCGGTGCCACAAGTGTTGGTACACAAATTTGTTCTCCTTTCCAAACCAAGTAAACATAAATTCAATAGGGATCTTAGAGGCGAGATAGATAATAAAGGTATGTCATTTTGTAGCGGGAAGAATCTAGTTATCCCTTTGTTACTTGGATTTTTGCGAGAGATGGATACCACCTCAAAAGGATGTGATCTTATCCTAACTATTTTAGGTTGTCCCTTTCAACCATGGTAAGAGAACCTATTGTGTAACCTCATTTATTTGCGAGGAGATACAAGTATCTTTCTTTTGCATAAATATGATCAAAACACCATATCCGACTCTCATGAGTTGTCACTTCTAGATCATGGAGATATTTTCACAAGAAGGCAAAAGGTTACTAAAGACATTTGAGACCTTGATTTGTTCAAAGCATATTTTACTAAAAGGATTTTCATTTTGTGTGGGTATACTGAGAGAAAAACAGGGGGTAGTATGGGTAGGATTAGTTGTTTTAAATAGATTTTTTGGTGGGAGGAGACAAGATGAACTTGACTCACCGGATCCTTGAGAGATTATGCAAAATGGAAAGATTCAATCAACAAAATGCCACAAAAAGTTACATTGTTTCCTCAACTAGAATATGTGCTTGATGGAGGCCCGAGATCAGCACTCTTTCACATAACTTTTGTGGGATACTATCATGAAGGATCGATTCGAGAGGACCCAATAAAGCACAAAGATTTAAACCAAGTCACACTGAGGTACACCCAGAGGATTACGAGAATCTCTATCAACAAAATGAAAGAAAAGTGATTTTAAAACATTTATCCCACTCCCGGATGAAGGCTCTTCGAGAAATGAAATTACGAGATGCCACTAAACTATCACAAGGACTGAGACCTATGTGATTAGACTATATTGTGTACAAGATTGCAATAGAAACAAGGAAAACTACGTGTATGCATTCGAAATGAAATAAATACACTTTGATCAAGATTGACACGAGAATAACTCAAAGTTTGATCAAATTTATCGGCAAAAGAAAGTTTCTAGGACAATCTCAAATCTTTTCAATGGTTGTACACTTGTAACCACCTTGACACAATCAAATTTGACACTAAGAGAGATATACGAGGCTTCTCTGAAAGCTTCTCAAAATGGATGGGCTTTGTTAAGATTTTTACTGTGGAGAAAATCGAGTCCCCCAAATTCCAACCTCCCAAATTTTCCAAGATGAATTTTTGCCATTTATAGCATTTCCAATAGATCCCCTTCCTCCCAAAAGACAAAACGGTAAATGCACCGGTGCTCACCTTGATTCTTTCATGATTCACGAGTCCGATCTATAAAAGTCTCCAGTGCTCGAGGGAAAATCTCTTCATTTCTTCCCACATTCAACTCTTTTCTTTGGCAAAACATGCCTCCAGCCATTCATGACCACTTTAGTCCCATATCAATCAAATATGGCCCATTGAGTGGTCGGGAGAAGAAAAATAGAAAACCAGATTGGGCTTTAGAGTTAAACCGTTTTAATGGTGACAGACGTCTCAGAGATCTCTCCCACAATTCGGATATCAAAATTAACTTTCGCTCCTCTATTTGGCATGTAGAAAATAGCAAGAAATAATGAAGACTATGCTCCCAAAGATTTTCATAGAAAAAGTGAGAGAAAATCATATTTAGATGCTCAACAATTTGTTGATCATTGATTTTGAATGTGGTCCGTCCATGTGGAAGATGTAAAAACAGGCTCGGGGCTTCCTTTGACCTTATTTGACCTTTTTAGAAAATGGAAAAATTTCCCATTTTCCTCCGCACTTTCACTTTTAAAAATAGGCTTGATATGTGTCTCGAGGTGGGCCACTAAAAAAGAAACATGGAGAAATTCTTCCATTTGACTCTCTTTTGGAAAATGAATTTTTTCGAGTTTTCACCATAGCTTAAGCCCTTGAGAAATACTTTTGACACGTGTCCCAATGTGGGCCGTGGCGGAACTATGCTTCCCCTTTTACTTTTAAGGAAAATTTTCCAATTTTCCTCCATAAGAATCCGCACCTCTACCATTGGCCAGAGGCAAAACATTGACTATTTCCCATCGGGCTTGTGGGATATTTCTACTATTTTAACCTTTATGAAGCAAAGAGGTGAAATTTTTAATTGCCTCTTAGATGGTCCACTTCCCCACCCCTTATGAATTTTCAAAGCGCCACGTGTCTACATGGTGCACCTTGAGGCGGTTCAAAAAATTTGATAAGCTTGAACAAGCGGGCTCATGCACGTGTCAGCTCCGACTAAGTTTCTCTAAATGCTTGAAGATCCACAAAAGGCGCCACGTGTCATGATCGAGGAAGTCTCATTTTGTCCATTGAAAAGTCCAAGTAAAATGCAAAGTGACCGGATTGCTCCCGTGTCCTCATGGTGGTTCTTTAGTACAAAACTCAAGGGCCGAGTCCTAACATGTGTGGTTCCTCCACATGTGTCCATGGCGTAACTTTAAGATGGTGCCTAAAGCGAGACCCTAAATGAGCGCAAGCTCACCACGTGTCCTATTTCACCAAAGCTGTTTCCATCTAAAAATTTGTCTAAGTATGGGAAAGCAGCGGAAGCCTCCATGTGTCTTCCGGGTCTTTACTCAATCTGAAAGCCAAAAAAAAGATCTTGAATGAGTGTCATTCCTCCACGTGTCCTGGACTTCCCAAAAACCTTTTGAAATTTTTCTAAGTATGGGAAACCCAGTGGAAGCCTCCACATGTCTCTTTCCTACCAACCCTCCACGTGTCCTCCTGGCACTACTTCAAAGCCAAACCAAAAATTTGATTCTCAAATGAGTGTTGTTCCTCCACGCAGACACATTTTAAAGTTGAGGCTTTTATAGAATTTTTAAAGTGTCCCTGAGCCCACGTCTAACCAAAGGATACCACATTTCCCTGTTGATAGAAGGATGCAAATTTGACTAGGGAAACACACATGTCAAACCATAAAGCACGAGAGAAACAAATTCTCAAATACCTTCCTTGCGGACACATCAATTCATTTCTCCTTGTGTATTTAGGGAAAAAACGGAAGGCACGGTATATCTTGACTATGAAAAATGGAGGAAACGGGAAAATGCAATTTTCAAAGGAACATAGCATGGGAGACCCAAAATATAGAGATTTTTAAGAGGAACAAAGGAACCATGAGAAAAATATAGACCCACACATGATCCTCGACCCAGGAGCAGACTAAAAATAGCAATAAGACCGACCAAGTACCATATGAGGAAGGATAAAATGATAGAGGCTGTGAATGAATTTTTTCTCAAAGTAACAGATGGGGCGAGACAATTTTGAGCACCAATAGACCTTATGAAGAGAAGCACAAGCCCATTCCATTCCTTTACAAACAATAATATGATTATCCAAGATGAAATGACCTTTGACAAAACCCGGAAGGTTGAAGTCAAACAATTTTAGGAAGCAAATAGGCCATCCGAAGAAAGCTCCTTCACGAGAATCATATAAGAAACATTGAAAAGTGTTATGGGATGCCATTTGGTTATGACATCTCTATTTCCAACCTTAGGAATGAATTTGATATTTCCTTTATTAATGCAACTCCCAAGGGATCATCATTTCATGGCTTCCTGATAGACCTATAAGAGATCTGGCCAAACAATGTGTCATGATGAATTACAAACTTCACAAGGAAATCTGTTAACCAAATAACCCTCTCGGCTATTTGGATGACTTTTACTTTCACTCTAGCTCTGATGCTTTACATTTCAGGTTGTGCACCCGCAGGATTTCTCATTTGGCACCATTTTTATAGGTTGTAGTCCTTCCGCACACTCCCCATGCCATGCAATTCTTCTACGCGCCCCTCTGCAGATGCCTTCCAAACTGGCTAAGTTCCAAGTTTTCATTTCATGCACATTCTTTCCTTTTCTGCTTTGTCATGTGCCCTTCCTCAGTTGGATATTCACACCCCACTTCCATACTCTCCTTTCACATTTTCTCCCCTTCCCATTTCCCCCCTTTCGCATCTTCCTCCCACACGTGCACTTTCTTCTCTTCCTCCAACATGATCGTCTTATTTTTTTCCCCTCACACCCTATGCACATGCATCCTCTCTGCTTTCCTCTCTCGCACTTGCATCTTTCCATGCACCATACTTCCTTGTTGCCTTCTTGTTTCTTCCTTTGCATTCTACTCTCCTTCCATTTTCCATCTTCCATCTAGTAGGCAGTGTTCAATCGAGGCTGAATCGGTTAAGTATGAAAAAGGCTAGTGGAAACCTCCACATGTCTCTTCGGCACACTTTTGATATGGTGCACAAAAGTGGAGACCCCAAATGAGCGTAGGCCCTCCATGTGTCTAAGGTCCACAAGTTGCTCTAAATGGGTGGAAAAGGTAGAATCGATTGTTGAAAATTCTAAGGCCAACGGAAGGTGCCACGTGTCATCTCGGCACAACTTCAGGGGTAGAATCCAAAGGTAGTCCCAAAACGAGCATAGGCTCGCCATGTGGTCAGAGCTCGAAAAGATAGAACTAGCCGTTGAAAAGTCCAAACATGGGAAGAGCTAGCAGAAGCCTCCACATGTTTCATCGACACAACTACAATGGTAAAACCTAAAGTGGGTCCCCAAACAAGTGGAGGCTCTCCACGTGTCTAAGGCTTGAGAAAGTTACATCGGCCATTGCAAATTCGAAGCAAAGCAACAAAACCATATTAAGGCGTCATGTGTCAGTTTAGCATAACTTCAAAGGTAAGACCCAAAGGAAGGTCCCAAATGAGCATGGGCTCTCCACGTGTCTAGGGTCTAACGTAGTTTTTATTTCCAATATTGCCCCTTTGGAAAAATTAATCAAACACGACCCTGCACAAAAGAAAATTAAAGATTCAGTTCAGTCATGCGAGCCCACATTTCAAAACTACTAATAAGGTTACAAACAGGCTTGCTAATGGTAATCCAAAATGATTCAACCCTAAGCAAAGTAGCGGACTCACAAAAGGCACTAAGTGTCAGCTCGGTATAATTCCAAGAGTGAGAGGGAACGGTGAAATGTAAAACCCCAACCACAGTGGGAATTCCATGTGGAGCCAACAATGAGGGACCCGCTAAGAAAGTGCATAAAATTTGTTCACTCGAGGCCTAAATCAACTAAGTATAAAAGGGAAAACGGAAGCCTCCACGTGTCTCAATGGCACAACATCAAAGGCACGATAGAGGAGGAGTCCCCAAACAAGCACAGGCCCTCCACGTGAGTCCGAATCCCAAAAGGTTTCACCGAGTGTAGAAAAGTCTAAGGACCGGTGGATGGCTCCATGTGTCTCGTCCATACAACTTCAAAGATAAAATATGGAGCAAGTTCCCAAACGATCGTAGGCTCACCACATGGCCAAAGTATGAGAAAGGTTTCACTGGCCATTAAAAATTCCAAACTCAAGACAAATTAGCGGACTACGCCACGTCTCCCATCGGCACACCCTCGGGGTCGAATCTAAAGCGCGAGTTCTTAAATGAGCGCCAACCCGCCACGTAGTCAGGGACCAAAAAAGGTAACAGACCTAAATCGGCTAAGTACAATAGGGTCAGCGGAAGCCTCCATGTGCCTCATCCATGTAACTTCAAAGGTAAAATCTAGAGCAGTTTCCCAAATGAGTGCCAGCCCTCCATGTGTCCCAGGTTCAAAAAGGGGATACCGGCCATTGAAAATTCCAAGCTCATGACATGCTTTGAAGGAAGCTTCCACGCGTCATTTCGGTCAACTTCAAAGGTAAAAAATCTAGGCGGTCCCTAGAAAAGCGCGGTCTCACCGCATGGCCAAAAGTCAAAAAGGGGACCAGGGCGGCCATTGAATTGGCTAAGGAAGGAGAACCTACAGAAATCCCCACGTGTCCCTTCAACACTCTTTTAGGGGGTGAATCCAAAAGCAAGTCCCAAATGTGCCCGAGCCTCCACATGTCTCGAGTCGGCACGGTGTCTCTGCCAGTCGGGGGTGGACTTAGCAAAAACACAAATAAAATGACCGAGGCCCACGGGCGAGGCCAAGTGTCCAACCATCGCAATTTTAGGAGTGAAGGAGGTAGTAAAATATTAACAATACGCAAGACTCCATGCAAATCTCAAGGGATAGACTCCAAATCCAAAGTATGTTTGGAAAAATATTTGGTGAATCATAATTCCCGCCAAGATTTTTAAATGCTTGGATCTTGAAAATATTGTGAGAGCCCGCGTTGGGCACCTTACGACCTTGAGATGACCTCGACTACGATTTGGAGTAAACATGGGCTGCATTATTGATCTTTGTCACATTTCTCACCCACCACAATAATGAGGTATTTCTTGCCCAACAAGAAATGGTAATGGAGGTGTGGGTTGTGTCATAAAATCCATTGATTTCACATGTGGATTCAATGCATCTCTTGGGTGATTGAACAAGAGTCTGGATTTCTTCTACATCCTTCTCTCATTCTTCCTATATATTATAAGGAGAATTTTTATAAAGGTTGGAAATTTCTTCTTTGCACCCTCCCTTCTTCTCTTTCCCGTAAGTGGATTATTGGAGTCTAAGCCTCCCATTCAAGTTGTGATGCAAGTTCATGCCTCTTGGCCATTGTAATGCATTGTATCAACTTTTAGAGCGATAATGCATGCCTGGGGATGATTTTCAACCCTCTCTTAAATTCATTGTATCCTTTCGATCTCTCATTACACTCCTATTTATTTGTGCATGGTGATCGTATTGCATTTCTATGGTTTATGTTTATTGCAAAGCGGGTGTTTCAGCATTCCTTTAGTACATCACCATTGTTAGTTTACATTTTATTTTCTTGTATCTTCTTAAGCTTGTCCCCTTTGCAAGTTCAAGTAGGTTTTAGAGTAGATCCTCCGCAATATGAGCGTGTGTACTTGAACAAAGGAATAGGAACGGCCTTCATCGAGAGAGCTCTCTCGATTTGCGAAAACCCACACTTTGAGAGATGCTCCATGTTATGCGATCAAACTAAGATGCTCAATCCATCAAGTTACAGATATTCGGGGGTGTTGTGATTACACATCAATAGTTTTAGCACGCCCAGTGGGACCAGAAGTCTTCATTTTACTATAGCAAGATTGATGTGCACTTGTTGTGAGTTCCTAGCCTAGAAGGAGCTCTAAAATTACACATTTGGTGACTCTAAAAAATGGAAGGGTCAACTGATTTCAGCAATCCAAGCCTAGTAGATTCGGAGAAGAATCCAAACAAGGTCAAGAACCGAGAGAAGAGGGGATATTTTTCTATCTACATTTATCCCCCAGGATAGAGCAAGGGCAGGGAGAAGAGCTCAAAGATCTCCATCTCCACCAAGTAGAACCTTTTGAACACCTCCACCTGGTAGGCCTTTCATTCAATCAACTAGAGTTCTTCGACCAATCCGGATAGCGACCAACCGGCCCCTATGTAAAATTTATTGGCGAAGTAACCCACTAGCTCTCAATGCAAAAATCCGATTCTAGTTGCGGCATTGAAGAGCGTTTCATACTTCACTAGAGAGAACCATAGAAATCCGATTGACCACATCCATACATTGCAAATGTTTGTGTAATTCATGAGATTGTTGAAATGGAAATTACTATTAAGTTATTGGCATCCTCCTTTAAAGGTAAAGCTTTGCAATGGTTTAGGAGTCTAACAATAAGGTCTATCCAAAATTAGGATCATCTTTGCACAACCCTTCATAACCAATTTGGAGAAAAGGGGGACAATCTATCCTTGTTAGAACAATTGACAACCATCAAGAGAGCTCCTAATGAGTAGCTGACCGAATTCAACTTTAGATTTCAGAGGACGTGGGATAGGATTCCGTTGGCCATGAGACCAACAGCTAAAGGTTCTTTTCTATACTTCCTTAAAGCTTTAAATTCTAATATTTCCATAATGATTCAATCAATGGGAGGTATAACTATACCCACAGCCTATAATATTGCTATTAGAGCTGAAAACTGCTTGATTCAAGCTGGTAAGCTAGCACCTAGGCCACCTATGCCTCTATATCTAGAACTAGGATCTCCTACAACTAGCCAAATACTAGAGTTGAATCCCATTCCAACCCCTAGGAATCAAAGCAATAGTGAGGCTTCTACTTCTTCAAGCACCTCAAAAGAGCTACAAGAGGTTATGAAGCAACTGCAGAACCTAGGAAATGAGCTAGTAACTATCAAGAGATAATAGGTTCAAAGTTCTAGGCTGTATCAACCTCCAAATTAGTATCAATCTAGACCCCCATACCAATAAAATAGACCACCAGCTCAGGATGGAAATCAAAATCAGAGCCAAGGACACCCTCAAGATGCTAGGCCATTCTGATCATATGATCCAAACATGGCTTCAACATCGAGGGCCTTGGTTCCAACAAAAAACAACATGGCTCAAGAATATTCTTTGGTGTTTCCCATGCAATCAACCTCATAATCATTCAATGTCTTTTAATGGTTCCTTGAGTCAAGCTCTTATGGTAACATTGATGAGTGTAGAACAAGAGAAAATCTAAGAAGGAAATAAGCGGCGGAATCAACTCAACAAGAAGTACCTCCAATTGAGACCACACTTGTCAATTGGCGGTTTTGCATTTTTAGGGTGTGAACCAAGCCCCTTCTCAAAGTGTAGTGACCAATACATGGTCCAAGAGAAGGAATATTGGAGAAGGAAAATCATCAAATTTAAATGATCTGCAACCTCTTATTACTCCACAAGGTATTGGTAATCAAAGTGCAGTTCCTAATGTGCAAGGTCATCCCAAACCACCTTCTAAACCAGCCCAAGTGCTGTTATATAATAGCTTATGCACAAGAGAATACGGTGCAAGGCAAGGGGCAGAGAGATATTTCATCTCCATTCAACATCATTGAGCAGATGAATAAAATGAATGTAAATATCTCAATGTGGGAGTCATTATCTATCCCAGGAAAAAGAGACCTATTATGCAAGTGCTTTATGGCAAACCGGTCACTTCAAATCAGCCACCCAATCAATAAGACAAGGTACTTACCAATGCAACTCAACAAGGAGCATCAAATAGAGGAGGCCATCAAGGTAAAAATTTGAAGCCCCCTCCATTCTATATCTCTGTGATCATAGGAGATAAGTTGATACATAATTAAATGATTGATTCGAGAGCAAGTAGCTCAATTATGCCGAAACAAATAGATGACAAGTTAGCTCTTCAATATGAATTCATCTCCAAATGTGTGGTGCAATTGGATGAGACAGTGGTAACAACAGTTGGAGTAATCAAATATTTGAGCCTTACATTGCATGAATGTCCCAATGTGACTGTCTTGTAAGATGTATCAGTCATAGACTTGCCACCTCTCTTTGCATTGTGCTTGTCAAGAGACTTCATGCTAAAATTAGGGCCATTTTTCTATTGATTGGTCACGAGATCTTATTCGAGAATGAGGTATGGGGCTAAGGTCACAATAAGATCATATCACATTGCAAAATTTCACATAGAGCCTCATGTACTGAGTCGAATTAATGCGAATTGTTTAGAATTTGATCAAGAGGATTACCCAAGCACCTATGAGGAAGATACCAAGGTCAAGTATTCCATACTTGACTCTCGATGAATGGGAAAACAAAAGGCATGATTTTGACCCTTACAAAGAAATGGAAGAATTTGAGCTAGGAGTCTATTGTTTTGCATGAAGAGAATCAACCTCTTCCTAGCATCACCAAGCCATACCACAAGGATGATAATGAAGTATGGCAATTATTTTTGATGGCTCAAGGAGTAGATAAGGCACATGAGGAGGAGCTATGCTCATTTCACCCACAAGGTATGAAATATTACTCAGCTTTCTGTTTCTAGTTTGCTTTCTCAAACAACACAACTGAGTATGAAGCCTTAATCCACAGATTACATTAGGGAAGAAAGAGAGGCATTAAAAATTTACAAGTATTTGGTGATAGTGAGCTAATTGTGAATCAATTTAGAGTAAATTTTTTGCAAAGAATGACCTACTCAAGAGCTACAAGAATGGGGTATGGGACCTAATTGAAGACTTTGAAGCTTTCAACATTGTGTCCATACCTAGGAAAAAGAATGAAGTTGCAGATAGGCTTGCAATAGTTGGAGAAACATTTGATGTGGTTGAAAGTATCAAAAGAGGCAAAACACAACCACATATCCATGTGATTGTAAGGCCAATAGTTCCAGACAATAACTCAAGCTGGCAGGTGTTTGAAAATGATCAACAAATCATAAATTTCCTATAAGAAGAGGCTAAATTATCAGCTAGGAATTGAAATAAATTAGAGTAGTAGTACGGGGATCAAGTAGTACAACTATGGACCAACAAGCTTCCCAGAGGTTTTGTGACACTTTGAAGTCAATATTCAATCCTAATGACCGGTTTCGTAAAGAAAACAAACATTAAGGTCAAGGGAGATGGTTTAGAAAAAAAAATTTGGGGAAGGAAAGGCACTCCAAATTGGCAAGGTGACCACTAAGCAAGAGAGATATGAATTCATACAAATTTGCCAAGAATTTCCAGGACATTTTCACCTAGAGTTATGAAGACTGTGAGGATTGAATCAAAGTTGGCACAACATACAATAGAAGCTGGATCAGAGAGGCTTGTCGACACTAAAATTTTCCTCTGTAATTTCTATTTCATTAATGTATGTATTAGGAATAGGATGTGGTTAAGTATAATTAGTAGTAGCGTCGATAGAAGATAACGGCACCGTCGATGCGGTGCCGCCATAATGTGGAGTACGGTAACATCAAAGTACAATAGGAATGTTGTAAAAGTAAATATTTGTCGTAAGTGGTCCGGTAATGTTAAAATGTCAAAGTTTGGGTAATTAGAGAAGTAGGGTCTACATGATTAGGAATTAGAAATATTATATTAGTAATAAGGACAAGGAGTGAGGTCATAAATATTTTGTGTATTTTATTTGTAAAAAGTCTAAAAATGTGGAACCCATGTAAAATGATAAGGTTTATCTTATCTTAAAAGATAAGCTTACATGTACGAGATAAGAGTTATGGTATGGAATATGATTCGTCAGTGGATTTCTTATCATATCTTAGAGATAAGATGGATAAGCCTGGAATTTCTATAAATAGAGAGGCCACCCCCCTCATTTAGCATAGAAGGAAGTAGTGAGAAATATTGTAGGAAGTGTGCGAAGGAAGCCATCAGTTAAAGGTGTGTTGAAGAAGCCATTAAGAGGTGTAATTGTAAGTTTCTCCCATAGTCTTGGTGAAAGGCAAGTGAATTCAATAACACTTGAAGTACCTCATGGGTGAGATTGTAACAATTTCATGTTAATATTATAATTTACTTTGATATTTCAGATTTGTCATCATTCCATCTTATCATAGTCGATGGTATTCTTGTGTTATGTTGTTGTTTTGTTTCAGTTACATCCACCAAACTAAAGGTATGCATTAGTAAATAATCATAGCACGAGGAGTTCTCGGTGAAGAATTATCATAGTGCGGATTGGTGATGACATTTTGGTTCCATTCATTGCAGGACCATTCCTCGTTGGTGGATTTTACGGAGAGATATTCCCACTTAGTCAAAAATCAATTGGAGGGTAACCTTATTTTTCTTGTGCATAGTAGTTACCATGGTAAAGTCATTTTTGCCATGAATAGTAGTTACCATGGTAAATTCATTTTTGCTTTGTGAATAGTATTTATCACAGTAAAGTCACTTTTTACCGTGAATAGTATTTACATGATAACTTCACTTTTTACTTTGTGAATAGTGTTTACCACAGTAAAGTTAGTTTTTACCGCATGATAAGTCAAGTTTTACCATAGTTTACCGTGGTCATTTCTATTTAGAGAAGGTGTAAAGTCACTTTCTAGTATAGTGATTCCAATTATTTGTGCACATAAGTCTTGTTGATTGTACTTGTGGGTTGGTATTTCACGGTATGGTTACTTTTGAAAATGGGAAAGATTCTGTTTTTAGCTCAATCTAATGAAGATGCTTCTTCTTTCATTCAAGAGTTTAAACGATCTTGTATTTGTAATGGCCTCATAAGAAGGAACAATGGAATGAATTTTTTCCTACCTTTTTGGATGGTTCGACACTTAGGTGGTTTGAAACACTAGGTGATAATGTGAAAAATTCATGGGATTTATTAACTAAAGTTTTCTTGAAGAATTTGGTGAACAACGAAGAGATATGCGAGATCTCATGATCGATATCACAAAGCTATCCCAAGGAGAAAGAGAAGATAAGGGATTATCATGCTCGTGTTCTAGAGCTAAGGAGGAAGCTCGATGCCTAGATCGGAAGGAAGGATTAGCGGATGGGTTGATGAATGGCGTGGATAATCTCCTATGTAAGCACTTCATTCTTGGGATGAAGCCAAGAGATCAACAATGAGTGAAGTATGACCGCCCGACTACCATTGAACAAGCAAAGGAGATTGCAAGAAGGCAAGAAGAAAGCATGGAAGAGGAGCCCAAAGAAATTGTTGCTAAAGTAGAGCCTACACCAGCACCTTTGGTCAGAATCCTGACCACTCCCGGTGAGCACAAATATTTCTCCTAGTACATCTCTGAGTATGAAGATCTGCTCAAAAAAAGATGGGTCGATTAACTATTAATCTTCTTGAGGAAAATAATTTAGTTCTCGGGGAGGAGATAGAGGTCCAAAAGAAATATTTTGAAGTTGTATGTTATGGTTGTTATAAAAGGGTCATTATAAGTATAATTGTCTAGATAGAGCTTCTACATCGGTAAAGGAGATAATGATAAAGGAAAAGCACACATGAATTCTTTTGATGTAGTAGATAAGAGCGAGAATAATGAAGTAGATGTGTTTATAACAAAAAGAAAGAAAGAAAAAGATAATCAAGATGGAAATGATCCTAAGAAGATGAAAGGAGAAACTAGTAAGAAACATAGGAGAAGAAAGTTGGGTGTGCGGGATTTTCTGATTTCACGGGGCAAGGACCATACTCCATCTTGGAAGATCTTTCCAAAGGCTTGCAAATATTACATATGGTCAACTCTTGGCTATGTCTTGAGAAGAGGCGGGAGGCTGCGAAGTGGACTCAATGCTCGGCGAAGAAAGGAGGTTGAGGTCCTGTTTTGGAGGTAGAGGCGGATCCCTATGCTCCACAAGCTGAGGTATTATGTAATGGTATTTCAATTCATGATGTCTTAGTTGATGGAGGTGCTGCGATTAATGTAATGACCAGTGTAATGAATATGTTGGGTTTAAAAATTGATCGCCCTTGACACTTATGTTAAGGTCATTAAATAAGGGAAAAACTAAACCGAGAAGGTGTAGTTTCAAATGTGGCAATATCTGTTATGGGTGTTGTATGTGTGGTAGACTTTCGGGTGATGAAAAATGAATGCTTTTGCGTACCCAATCTGCTTTGGGAAGACCATGGCTAAGGAGAGTTCATGCAAGAAACTCTTTGGAATGAAGGTTTCATGACACTTGGATGTGGTAGAGAGAGGGTGAAGATAAACGTGATCCCTCGACATCATAAAGCGTACACTGTGGATTCAAGTGATGAAACCCCGATGATTGGACATCCTCTGATTACTCTAGTACCAGTGAAGTGGACACTGAAGATGAAGAAAGTGAGGTTGATGTTTCAGTCATGGATATCCTTCCAGTCACACCAACTCATGACCCCATAAAATTATCTGAAGAAGAATTTGATGATCGTCTCCAACAAATAAAGATTGGTGATGTTGTGATGGAGAGTGAGAAGGAATCCTACCTCCAGCTCTTTTGAAGGTACATACACCTATTCACTTTTGATTACAAGGAACTCCGTCAAGTAAGTTGGGTAGAACATTCTATTGAGTGGTAGATGGTGTTAAGCCCATAAAGCAAATGCCATATAGAATGAATCCTAATTTTTCCAAGACTGTAAAAGAAGAAATAGATAAGTTGCTTGATGCAGGATTCATATTTGCTGTGGAGAATTCAGAATGGGTTTCTCCCATTGTGATCTCAATAAAAAAGAATGGGAAGCTACGCATTTGTGTTGATTACGAGAAGCTCATAAGGCAACAAAGAAGGATCATTACCCTCTTCCATTTTGGATCAGATCTTGGACAAAGTAGGCGGCGAGTGCTTTATAGTTTTGCTTTGATGGATATAGCGGCTACAACCAAGTTCATAGCGAGAGAAAGATCAGGTGAAGACCACGTTCACCACTCCTTGGGAGCGTTTGCTTATAGAGTTATGCCTTTTGGGTTGTGTAATGCTCCGAGAAACATTCCAGCGTTTGATGAATAGGGTGTTCGAACCCTACATTGGGACCTTCATCGAGTATTTACGGATGATTTTTGCATCTATGGGAGCAAGTTGGACCACTGCACCAAATGGAGACAACATTTCAAAGGTTAGATGAAGCACAAGCCTCACTAAACCCTACTGAAGTGTGTCTTTGGATGTTAAAAAGGCGTTTTGTTAGGGCATGTTGTATCCGAGAGATGGTATTGGTGCGATCTGATAAAGTTTCAAAAATCAAAGATTTACCATTTCCTATGAATAGAAGTAAGTTGAGATCATTTTTAGGCCATGTGGGTTCTATAGAAGGTTCATCAAAGAATTTCTCAAAGATTACCTGACCACTAACCCGATTCTTGAAGAAGGATGTTACTTATGAACCGGGAAATAAGGCGCATGAAGCTTTTGGACAAGCGAAGGAAGCCACAGTGTCTTCACTGTTTTGAAGAATCCAGTTAGAGCAAGCCATTCATTGTGTATATTGATGCCTCGGATGTAGCACTAGGAAGTACTTTGAGCCAAAAGGATGAAAATGGGAATGAACATCCAATTTACTTTGGGAGCGAGACAAATGAGCGATCTTGAGGTAAATTATCTTTATGGCTGAAAAAGAGGCTCTGGCTATCATTTTTTCTGTAAAGAAGTTTAGAAATTACTTGCTAGGGCAAAAATTTCTAGTTGTAACAGATCATCAGGCTCTAAAATATATTGTAAATAAGCCTAACCCATCAGGGAGGATAGCAGATGGATAATTTTGCTACAAGAAATTTGAATTTGATATTATAGATAGGCCGGGAAAGAAGCATGTCAATGCAGATGCACTCTCTCGAGCCTATGATGGTTTAGGATCATCTTGTGATGATGATGATTTCCCCGATGCAACATTGTTATCCCTTGACACAATCCCTAGTGAATACATAGATATTTGGAATTATCTGAATGAATTCAAGTTTCCTGATGGTGCCAATGCAAAAACTAAGAAAAAGATTACTCAAGCCGAGTCATCCATATTCTATTACTGCATGGAGTATTATTTGAATAGGACACGATGGAGCAGTCTGAGAGGGCGATTGGGCGTGATCAAGGAAGGAAATGCTAGAAGAATTCCACAATGGTACATGTGGAGGGCACTTCTCTGGACAACTTACAGCAAGAAGGATCTTGGATGCAGGTTATCACTGGCCCACTCTTTTTAAAGATTGTTATAATTATTGTAAGACATGTGATATTTGTCAAACACATGGTAACCGTAAGACTTCATCAGCTCCATTATGCCCTATTCTTCCACTTGGTCCCTTTGAAAAGTGGGGAATAGACATTGTAGGTCCACTTCCAACTACCTCACGCCAAAATAAGTATATTGTAGTTGCCACAGATTATTTAACCAAGTGGGTTGAAGCTAGGCCATTGAAAACAACTTCCATGGATGAAGTGGCAAGGTTCATATATGAACGCATTGTCACCAGATTTGGTTGTCCATTAGAAATTGTAACAGATCAAGGAAGCCACTTCATTAATGAGGTGGTAGAAGCCCTAGTCAATAAGTTTTCTATTAAGCACAGGAAGGCAACAACATACAAATGAAGCACAAATGGACGGGTGGAGCGAACAAATTTTGTGTTGTGTCAAATTCTAGCAAAAGATGCGGCCTTGCGGTACATAAATGGGATAAAGGATTCATGCAACATTGTGGGCATATAGGGCAACATCAAAGTCAGCAACATGATACTCCCCATTTCGGTTGGCCTATGGCATTGATCCGATTCTTCTATTGAGTTTGATATTCCCACTTTGTGAGAGTTATGAAAAATGAAAGGATGGATGAAAGTAATTCGATAAAAAAAGGTTGGTACATCTTCATTTGCTAGAAGAAATGATGGGAAATAGCAAAGGATACAAGCCATAAGAAGAAAATGAAGCGAAGGAATACTTTGATCAAAGATCCGGTGGTCTCCATTTCATGTGAATGACTTGGTTCTAGTATATGATTCCAGATACAAAAAAAGAAGACAGAGAAAATTTCTTCCAAAATGGATGGGGCCCTACAAAATAGTAGTTGTGCATGAAAATGGTACGTACCGACTGGAGGAATTGGATGGCACTCCCATTACGAAATGGGTCAACCACGACAAGTTGAATATTTTCCAAGCACCAGAATAAGTCTACTCCGAGGACGGAGTAGAAGCTAGGAAGGGGGAAGATGTCGACACTAAAATTTTCCTCCGTAATTTCTATTTCATTAATGTATGTATTAGGAATAGGATGTTGTTAAGTATAATTAGTAGTAGCGTCTGATAGAAGATAACGGCGCCGTCAGTACGGTGCCACCAATAATGTGGAGTATGGTAACAGTCAAAGTACAATAGGAATGTTGTAAAAAGTAAATATTTGTCGTAAGTGGTCCGGTAATGTTAAAATGTCAAAGTTTGGGTAATTAGAGAAGTAGGGTCTACATGATTAGGAATTAGAAATATTATATTAGTAATAAGGACAAGGAGTGAGGTCATAAATATTTTGTGTATTTTATTTGTAAAAAGTCTAAAAATGTGGAACCCATGTAAAATGATAAGGTTTATCTTATCTTAAAAGATAAGCTTACATGTACAGATAAGAGTTAAGGTATGGAATATGATTCATCCGAGTGGATTTCTTATCCTATCTTAGAGATAAGATGGATAAGCCTGGAAGTTCTATAAATAGAGAGGCCACCCCCCTCATTTAGCATAGAAGGAAGTAGTGAGAAATATTGTAGGAAGTGTGTGAAGGAAGCCATCAGTTAAAGGTGTGTTGAAGAAGCCATTAAGAGGTGTAATTGTAAAGTTTCTCCCATAGTCTTGGTGAAAGGCAAGTGAAGTCAATAACACTTGAAGTACCTCATGGGTGAGATTGTAACAATTTCATGTTAATATTATAATTTACTTTGATATTTCAAATTTTTCATCATTCCGTCTTATCATAGTCGATGGTATTCTTGTGTTATGTTGTTGTTTTGTTTCCATATTACATCCACCAAACTAAAGGCTATGCATTAGTAAATAATCATAGCACGAGGAGTTCCCGGTGAAGAATTATCATAGTGCCGGATTAGTGATGACAGGCTAAACCCATCGGAAGAAACAAAGACTAGTCAGCCCACACATTGACCCTCTAATGAAGAAAGAGTTGAAAAAAAAAAAAAAAAGCTGATAGAGGCAAGCATTACATTCCCAATCAAGAATTCAAGATGGGTTTCAAACTTGGTACTGTTAGTGCAAATCACATCACCCCACGGATGCGAGATCGGGCTTTTAGGTTGATGACTCTAGCATCCAGTGTGATTGCACAACATGGAAACCTCTCTCCAAGTGTGGGACTTGTGAAACCGAGAGAGGAATCTCCAGTTAGAGGCTAGTTCCTCAAACTCCTCTAATTTAGATCTAATGCTTGCATAACTACGAGAGGTTCGAGATCCTAATCCTACTCTAACTTGCAGAGAGGAGACGGGGGTAGAAGTGCAAGAAATTGAAACTAACTAAAGATGGTGATGCACCAAAAGGAGTGGTGAAACATTTCATCCAAGACACAGAGACCAAATTTTACAACATGAAACATACACATGACAACATAAGATATAATTTAATTTAGAAATGAAGCAAATAATACAAACAAATGATGAAAACCATTCACAGAGCTTGCATTATCATTTTTAGTGTCAAAACATGCATTACACCCTAAGAGAGGTAAAAGAAAATTGATAAAATCTTTGGAGAGGTCTGATCCTTGCTTCGAATCACTTGCTGGAGGTGAAAGAATAAGTTCTTTATGTCAAAAATGTTCCCCCTTCGAAATGAGCCAAATCGGCTTTTTAAGTGCAAGGGTCGAGCTCGGGGACGATAAACGTACAAAAACATGAGAGCCCATCCCTTCTTGATTTGCAGGTGCATTAAAACAGCATGGGGACCTTACAAACCCATACCTGTCATTTTGGCCGGATTACGGGAGAGTGCGACCCATTACGCATTAAATCGTCAGCGGAATGTCACTTCGGCCATGAACACGTGTCGAGCTGTTTCTCAATTTTCTCTCTCTCGAGAATACACCAAAACCCAATATTAACCCCAAATCATGTATATAATTTCACAAGATTTCCGTTGATATAAAGAACGTGCAAATCCGAGCTCTGGATCAAAAGATATGTCAATTTGAAGATTTAGGGCACAAAGCAGTGAAAACAGTTTTTAAATTTCTTCCGCTCTGCCACCTGGATGACACGTGGCATGCATTGATTGGTCGCGTGATTCTCTCTCCTTCCCTACTTCATTATACACGTGTCCTCTTCTTATTGGCTTGGGACAGTGCTTGAAACCACGCCTTTTGACTTTTTGACCTTTTCCCTTATGACACGTGTCATGATTTGATTGGTCCGCGGGCCTTCCGGTTCTTTCGCGCCCTTTGCGTCTTTATGTCCCGAATTTCCCAATGCTGTTTGGGACAGAAACCTTCGATCCACCCGAAATGGGCTTCCTTGTCCCTTATCTGCCGATGACACGTGGCGCAATCTGATTGGCTCTCAGATTTTTCGGCTATCTGCGTCCCGCACGTCCCTTTGTCCCACTTGTCCTTGCGCGGAAGTTTCTGTTTGGCCGAACCGGCCGCTTCGCGTCCTTCACGTACATTTGTTCCAATGTCCCAGGTGCTTCATAGGCCACTGGAGGCATTTCGGCTGAACCGCGCCTTGGTGTCCCGAATGTCCCAACCGTTCTAGGACAAGGACTTAGCCGATTTTCACAATTTTTTCGGCCCAAGCTTATTTTCTACGCAACTTTCTCGCATTTTCTCGAGCTTGTTCTTTTCTTTGGGACGGGAGAGTTAGTAAAATTTCTGAAGGACCCTAGAAACATGATTTTTGCCTGGATCAATCTATTTTCACGGACTTGAGAATTCGATGTATGTTATCAAATTAACCACAGGGTAAATTTGGATAACAATTTAGCGACTTCAGCGGTGTACACTTGCAGGTAAAATATACCGGTTTCTGAAGTAGTCCATTGGGCATGGAGTCATCAAATATTCTGTTTAGAACCCTAACTGACTCAGAATGTGCAAGGAGGAAGATGGAATGTCACCTGATGAAAGCAAGGATTGCTAAAACATCTCCATGGACAACAAGTTGTGCCAAAGCACTTAGGGAAAACAAAACTAACCTACAACAAAACAATGTGCACAAGCACTTGGAGGAAAGAAAATCTAATCTAATATTTACAGAGGTAGTGAACTTCCCTCTAGAAGCAATGCTTGAGATAGATTCCATTGACTGGAATCTGCAGTTCTTCACCATCCAATGAGGCCAATTGGAAAGCATTGTTGTTCTTGCACTTTGTGACCATGTATGGGCCACTCCAAATGGCATCAAATTTTGAATGCCTTCCCGGTTTTTCTCTGTCCACATCCCATTTCAACACTAGATCTCCAACTTGAAAAGATCTATCTTTGGCCTTCCTATCAAAGGTCTTCTTGATCAAAGCTTGATCCTTTTCCATTGCTTGGGATGCCTGATTTCTGATCTCTTGCAGCTCCATCAACTCTGCATACCTCACCTCCATGGGCTCAAATTCAAGTAACTCCAGCTGCTTCATGAGTTCCAATGTTGGCAACTCAAGTGACATGGGCAAGATTACCTCTCTTCCATAGACAAGCCTGAATGGAGAGTTACACCGTGGATCTTTTGGGAGTGATCAGCCCCATAAGGCTGATTTCAGCTTGGTATGCCAAGACCTCGATTCTCGATCAAGAGTCCTCCTAATGATCCTCAACAAGTTCTTGTTTGTAGACTCGGCACAGCCATTACCACGAGGGTAATAGTTTGATGAAGTGCTTAGATAAATATTGTTCTTGACAGCCCACTCGGTCACCTAGATCCATGAATGCCAATGCATTATCAAAGATTATTGTGGCAGGTATACCAAATCTGGTAGTTATCCCCTCATAAAAGTCTAAGATGCTAGACTCATTTGCCTCTTTGAGTGCTACTGCTTCTATCCATCTGGTGAAGTAGTCCGTGGCTGTCAAAATCCATTTGTGCCCTTGGCTTGAATTGGGATTAATGACTCCAATGAAGTCCAAACCCCATTTCATGAATGGCTTGCCAACTGAGATTGGATGTAATGGAAGGGCAGCAAGTCTTTCTTTTCCTGTGAAGAATGCACAATTCTTACACCTCTTGATCCATGCATAGCAATCACTGAAGATTTTAGGCCAATAATAACCAGCCTTCATGATTTTTAGAGCTGTCACTCTTGGTGCAAAATGACCACCAGCTGGTCCACCATGGAACTCTTCTAATACCCTTTGAATCTGACCTATGCTAATGCATCTCAGCAGCACTCCATTTACATCTTTCCTAAACAAAACTCCATCAACAATGGCATACGAGAACAACTGTAATCTAAAGTGTCTCCTTTGGGTCTTGTTCATATCTGGAGGGCATAGGCCTGTGCCTAGGAAATGCATAATACCTTGGGTCCAGCAAGGAGTGGGGGCAGCATTGTCTTCTTCTTGATTGCCATTTGGCTCATGGCTATCTGGACTATCAAAAACAGCCTCTTCTTCATTGCATACTTCTTTTTACTTCCCAAAACTAGCTGCTCACACAATCCTTTCCCTCTTACCAGCTTGGTGATCTTGATATCAATGTCATATTCCATGACACGGTGATCCAACCTTCCCTTTTCTCATTTAAATCCTTGTTGAGGAGGAAGTCCTTAACTCCGACATGTGAGACCAGCAAGGTGGACCTTGTTGTTTGAGACTAAATGCTTGAATTTCTTCAAGCTTCTGATTACTGCAAGTACATGCTTCTCAATAAAAGAGTACCTCACCTCATAGTCATCTAGGCTTTGGCTGAAGAAGGCAACCAGCTGCTCATCATTATCTTTGTTCTGTTGTACTAGAATGGCAGAAATAGTGTCATCACCTCCAAATGCATAGAGGATGAAATCCTTGGAGAAGTTCAGGTTGATGAGAGTTGGTGCTTGAGAGATAGCTTCTTTGATTGCTTCAAAACTCTCCTTGCCTTCTGCTGTCCACTTAAAATCCATGCTCTTCTTTAACATTTTGGTGATGGGCTTGACAAGGGCTGCAAAATTTGGGACAAACTTCTGAACAAAGTTTATCCTTCCCAAGAAACTCTGAAGAGCCCTCTTGTGACTTGGCAATGGTAGTGCTCTTATGGCTTCAACTCTCTCTGGATCAATTACCAGTCCCTCTTTCGAGACAATATGGCCTAGAAGTTTCCCCTCATGAGCCAGGAATATGCATTTTTTGGGATTCAATGATACCCCAAATCTTCTACACCTCTGAAATACTTGCCTGAGGTGAAAGAGATGGTCTGCTGCATTCTTTGAGAAGACAGTGATATCATCTAGGTATATCAGCACTATCTTGTTGATCAAGCCTTTGAATGCCATGTCCATTGCCCTTTGAAAGGTAGCACCAGCGTTGGACAGCCCAAATGGCATCTTCTTGTAAGCATATGTGCCCCATTTAGTTGTGAAGGTTGTCTTGAATTGGTCTTCTCCCTTCACCATAATCGATTGTAGCACGAGTAGCCATCAAGTAGCGAAAACCTTTACGAACCAGCTACTGACTGCAATATTTTCTCCATGGAAGGGAGTGGATAATGATCCTTGAGGAGGCTCTTTCAAGTCTCTGAAGTCAACACACAGTCTGATTTCTCCATTCTTCTTTCTGACTGGGACTAAGTTGGCGACCCAACTTGAGTGTTTGATGGGGAAGATGATACTGGCCTCAATAAGCTTGCTTAACTCTTTTCTCATGAGAGGTTCAATATGGGGATTCATTGGCCTTTGCTTTTTCCTAACAAGGCTTGAATTCCGGATCCAGCTCAATAGTATGTTGTGCCAACTTTGGGTTGAAACCTCTTAGATCTTTGTAAGTCCAAGCAAAGACATCTGGGAACTCTTGACAAAGTTGAACAAAATCAGATTTCTCTTGTGAGGTACTTACTTTGCCAATCTGCAATGTTTTTCCTTCTTCCACTAAAATAGGCTCCGAATCTTCACCCTTTACTTGAATGTTCGCTTTCTCCTTCCGGAACTGATCATTCGGGTTGAAGATTGACTCCAGGTTATGAGGCCTTTTGGTAATTTGTTAGTTCTCGGCTGCACCACTTGGTCATCATATTGCTTTGATGCGCTTGTCTTGATTCTGGCAGAGAACTCGACTTCTTCTTGTAAGAAATTAACAATTTGCTGATCATTCTCGAAGACCTACCAACTTATATTATTATCTGGAACTACTGGCCTCACAATCACATGGATATGTGGCTGTGTTTCTTCCCTTTTGATGTTGTCAACCACATCAAACGTTGCTCCAACTGCTGCTGCAAGCCTATCCGGCTTCATTTTTCTTCCTAGGTATGGACACGATGTTGAAAGCTTCGAAATCCTCAATGAGGTCCCATACCCTATTCTTGTAGTTCTTCAGCAGGTCATTCTTTGTAGCATGTTGTCCCCTGACTTGATTGATGATCAGCTCACTATCCCCGAACACCTGCAAGTTATTTATGCCCTTTTCCTAGCCCATGCAATCCATGAATTAAGGCTTCATACTCACTGTGTTGTTTGAGCAGGGAAACTAGAAACGGAAGGTGGAGTAATACCTTATACCTTGCGTTGAGATGAGCATAGCTCCTCCTCCCGCACCTTGTCTACTCCTTGAGCCATCAAAGAACAGCTGCCATACTTCATTCTTGTTCTTATGATCGGCTTGGTGATGAAAGGAATAGGTTGATTTTCTTCGTGTATACAATAGACTCCTACTCAGATTCTTCTACTTCTTGATAGGGATCAAAAGCATGTACCTTGCTTGCCCATTCATCAAGAGTTAGATCCGGGATACTTCTACCTTGGTGTCAGCTTCATCATTGTTTAAATGATCTTCTTGATCAAATCTTTGAGCAATTGGCATTGATTTGGCTTGGAGTATGAGGCTCAATATGAAATTTTGCAATTGGTTCGGATCTGATTGTGGCCTTAGTTACATATCTTGTTCTGAATAACATGTGTGACCAATCAGTAGACAAATATCCCCCAATCTTGGCTGTGAAGTCCCTTGACAAGAAAAGGGCAAAGAGTGGTGGAAGGTCTATGATTGATACATCTTGTAAAACAACAACATTTGGACATGCATGCAAGGTAAGACTCAAGTTTCTAATCACTCCAAGCTTTCTTTGCTCTTTGCTGTTCCATCTAACTACACTACCCCTTTGGATATTACTTCATATTGGAGACCCAATTGATCAGCTATTTGCTTGGGCATCAACGGAGCTACTTGCCCCGAGTCTATCATGCAATTATGTACTAGCTGATTTCCAATGATTAATGAAACATAGAAAGGAGGGGGCTTCAACATTTTACCTTGTTTTCCTCCATGAATTCCTTTAGGCTGGGCAGCGTTTGTAAGCACTTTGTCTTGCATCTAAACTGCTGATTTGAAATTGGCTTGATCCTTCATGGCAGCTTACGCGTGAGATCTCTTTGTCACAGGGATGGATAGGGATTCCCACATTGATATATTGACGTTAGTCTTCTTCATCTGTTCAATGATACTGAACGGGATGAAGTATCCTTTTTTTGTCCCTTGGTTTGCACATTCACCCCTTGCACGTGGGCAGCAACAGCTGGCATTTGAGTTGGCCTAGGGGCTGTTCTTGGCTGTCCTTGTGCATTTGAAACTGGACTTTGCTTGCCAATCATTTGTGGAGCCATGGAAGGTTGTGGATTGGCTGGGGTTAATGGCTGTTCTTCACCCAAGTTTATCCTCTTTGACCTTGTGTTGGCTACAACACCTTGAGAAACTTCTTGATTCATGCCACAGAAATCTTCTGCTTGCCAGTTTACCAATGTGGTGTCATTTGGGGCTGATTGCTGTTGGAATGTTTCTTGTTGTTGACTGTTTCCTTGACTTCCCTCGCCCTCCACACTACTAGTTGTCACCATTAGTGCTTGATTGAGAGCACCATTGAAACACATGGATTGGTTATGAGGCTCATTGCATGGAAAGCACCAATCATATTCTTGAGCAATGTTGTTCTGTGTTGGCACTAATGCCTTAGAGGAAGATATGGCATTTGGATTATAGGGCTGAAATGGTCTATTGGCAGGAGGCCTTGTTTGATTCATATTTGCAGCTGGATTAGGTGGTCTTTGTGGTTGGTATGGCTGCCTATTAGGCTGAGCTTGGGGTTGATAAGAAGGTCTGAAACCTTGGGCTTGTTGCCTTTTGAGAGTAACTAGCTCATTGCCTAGGTTTCGCAATTGCTTCATGACCTCTTGAAGCTCATTTGGGGCACTAGAGGATGAAGTAGAAGTTTCACTTGAACTTTGATTTCTAGGGGTGGGAACATGAGCCAAAGTGGGTGCTTGACTAGTGCTTGGATTTTCTAAGTTTGGATACAAGGGCATGGGAGGCCTAGGAGCCAGTTTACCAGCTTGAATAAGACAGTTTTCAGCTCTAATGGCAATGCTATAAGTAGCGAGTAAAGTTGTACCTCCCATAGATTGAATTAACATAGAAATATCAGAATTTAAAGCTTTGAGATAATATAGAAAAGCACCTTATTGTTTGTTGCTTTGATCGCCACTTTGGAATCCTATCCCAAGACCTTTGAAATATGAAGTTGAAGTCGATCATTTACTCGTTGGGGGCTCTCTTGATAGTCGTCAATTGTTCTAGAAGAGACAAGTTGTCTCCCTTCTCTCCAAATGCTCATGGAGAACTATGCATAACTGATTCCAATTTGTGATAGAACTAGCTCTAAGGCTTCTAAACCATTGCAATGCCTTCCCTTTGAATGCAGCGATGCCAGCAATTTGACAATGACCACATCCATTTCATTTATCTCATGGATTGCACTGAGATGTTAGCAATGTCTTTGACATGATCACCGAGAGTGGTATGATTTTCTCCGGTGAAAAATGGAATGTTCTTCAATGCTGCAATGGAACGGATTACATGCATTGAGGGCAAGTGGGATCTTTGCCCGAGTGAAATTGATAAAGGGATTCGGTGGTTGCGCCATTCTAATTGGCCTGAGAACCCTTGTTGATGTGAGAAAAGGTCTACCAGGTGGAGGCGTAGACAAAGTTCTATTAGGTGGAGACGTAGATCTTTGAGCTCTTCTTCCCCTTCTTTCTCTACCGGAGATAGGTGTAGATAAACAAACAATCCTTCCTCCCTAGTTCTTGACCTAGTCTGTATTCTTCTCATAAATTTGCCAGGCTTGGACTGCGAAACCAACGGATTATGCCTCTATGGGAGTCGCGGATGTGTGATTTTAAAGCTCCTTGAAAGCTGGAACTTACAACAAGTGCACATCAATCTTGTTGTAATGAAATTAAAGACCTCTAATGTCCCAACAGGGTGCCAAAACTGTTAGTGCAAAATCATAGCACCCCACGGATGCGAGATCGGGCTTCTAGGTTGATCACTCTAGCATCCGGTGTGATTGCACAACATGGAAACCTCTCTCCAAGTGTGGGACTTGTGAAACCGAGAGAGGAATCTCCCAGTTAGAGGCTAGTCCTCAAACTCCTCTAATTTAGATCTAATGCTTGCATAACTACGAGAGGTTCGATCCTAATCCTACTCTAACTTGCAAGGAGACAGGGGTAGAAGTGCAAGAAATTGAAACTAAATAAAGATGGTGATGCACCAAAAGGAGTGGTGAAACATTTACTGTCAAGCAAAATAGACACAGACCAAATTTTACAACATGAAACATACACTGATGATAAGATATAATTTAGGATTTGAAATGAAGCAAATAATACAAACAAAGGGTACTCAAACCATTCACAGAGCTTGCATTATCATTTTTAGTGTCAAAACATGCATTACACCCTAAGAGAGGTAAAAGAAAATTGTTAAAATATTTGGAGAGGTCTGATCCTTGCTTCGATCACTTGCTTTAGAGGTGAAAGAAGAAGTTCTTTATGTCAAAAATGTTCCCCCTTGAAATGAGCCAAATCGGCTTTTTTAAGTGCAAGGGTCGAGCTGGGGACATAAGCGTGCAAAAACATGAGAGCCCATCCCTTCTTGACTCAGAGTGCATTAAAACAGCATGGGGACCTTACAAACCCATACCTGTCATTTTGGCCGGATTACGGAGAGTGCGACCCATTCTCGCATTAAATGCTGGTCATTGGAATGTCACTTCGGCCATGAACACGTGTCGAGCTGTTTCTCAATTTTCTCTCTCCAGACTACACCAAAACCCAATATTAACCCCAAAATCATGTAGATAATTTCACAAGATTTCCGTTGATATAAAGAACGTGCAAATCTGAGCTCTGGATCAAAAGATATGTCGATCTGAAGATTTAGGGCACAAAGCAGTGAAAATGGATTTTTAAATTTCTTCCCGCGCTCTGCCACTGGATTGTCTAATCTGGGCCCATCTTCCAAAGGAGATGGACATGGAATTCAAGGGGTTGATCAATAAAATAGTACTTGATATATCTTGACAACATCACTGTGTTCTCTAGAAATGTAGCGGATCACCTTTTCCATCTAAGAAAGTCCAATTTTGTGAAAATCGGAGCTCGGAGTCAAAAGTTATGGCCGTTTGAAGTTCCACGGGTCAAATGTTGACTTTTCTCCTCTACCTTCGGCCATTTCGCTTTTCGCGTCCCACGCGTCCCTTTGTCCCATTTGCACAGTGCTGAAATTTCCCATTTCAGTAGAAATTCAGCTTTGGCGGTTCGCGTACTCGCAGCCCCATATGTCCCATTTGCTTTGGACCGTCTGCAGGACAAATTCGCGCCGCTTCACCGATTCGCGCCCTTTTGTCCCAAGCTGCCCGGGACAAAAGTTCTCATTTCAGCCCGATCCGGCCGGTCGCGTCATTTTGGCCACCAGCGTCCCAAAGCGACCCTCTCGGCGTGATTAGCCAATTTTTTCTCTCTTTTGGCGGATCGGCTTTTCGCGTCCGCTTGCGCGTACTTTTGTCCCGATGTCCCAATTGCTTAGGGCCGCTTTGTGCTCATTTCGGCCGATCCGCGCCTTTTGTCCCACTTGTCCCAAATGCTTCTAGGACTAGGACTTAGCCGATTTTCACAAATTTTTCTGGATCAACCTACTTACTTTACTGCAGACTTTTTTCCGTGTTTTCTCGAGCTTGCTCTTTTCGGCTGGACGGAGAGTTAGAAAATTTCTGAAGGGACCACAGAAACTGATTTTTGCTTTGAAACAATCAATTTGCACGGGACTTGAATATTCGATGCATGTTATCAAAATTACCACGGGGTGAATTTTGGATAACGAGAAGAGCTCACAGAGGTGAGCGGGACAAGCAACTTGTCGTCCTTTGGTTCACCGAGTGCGAGAGAGTTACTGCCACGTAACTCACTTACACGCTACTGAGAAGGCTTTTACTAATTTGCCATCATGCATACTCATCGTATGAAGCTTTATGCAAGTTACAACTTTGTCGTTAGATTCTTAGCTTCGTAGATGGTACACAATCGCTCCATGCGAGAGAAGAAGCGATTTGCTTCCCAATGTATGTATGGCTGCGCCTCATCGAGAAAGACTCGGGGTGATGAGCATTAGCGCTTTCACATCAGCCTTTTCATATTTTTCCAACGAGATCATCGTAAATGCATGGGAGGGGCGTCTTTGCCAGAAACGATCCCCCAAAGATCTTTGAATTGAAGAATCATCCGCATTTTGGTTTTCCATGCGGCGAAAATTTGGCCCTTTCAAGAGTTGGGCATCGGATAGCAATATTTTTGGAGCAGACATTTTCAAAAACTCAAAAATGTATTTTATTTATTTATTTATTTTTCAAAAATGGCTACAATGCTTACTGAAGGAATCTATCCCGAAGATGGGCTCTATAGGCTCGTGCAGTGAGACGCCGATGCTCCTGTGGGCGTTCTATTTCGCGTTCGTCATCTGCATCATAACCACGTTCAAGTTACACGAATCCGCCCGTGCACTTGACATCGAACGTCGAACCAAAAGTATTCCAACGAGTCCTCGGCGTAAAATCTCGTCAAAGAGAATGTTCCCGAGTGTTGTGTAGCTCGTTGACCAAGGCAAAGACTAGCCCAGTGGTGTCTTCATTTTCATTCTATGCCCAAATATTTGGTGCATTGCTTGCGGTGCTTTGTGCATCGAGAAATTTGCGACATACGCGCACACACTGTTTCAAAATTTGTAGGCTTTCTTCACTTGCAGAGTTTTAATGGAGCAAAGAAGAACAAAACAGTCACTGAGGGCTCCTTGAGGGCTCCTACCAAGCACACGATATTTCTCTTTTCTTGTCTTCTACTCAAAGAAAGAACTCCACGCACAAAGAAAAAAGCGGGACAATTTTCCACGCACACGAACTCACCTCCTTGATTACCACGCATAGCACAAACGGGATAGTTTCGATCTTCTCTCCTCCTTCATGCACGCACAGCAAAGAAAGGGGACAGATCTCGATCTCCACGCACAGCAAAGAAACGGCGGTCTCAGTCTCCACGAACTCACGCACAGTAAAAACGTGGGACAGGCACTCCTCCTTCACGCACGAACGGCGGTCTCAGTCTCCACGAAATCACGCACAGTAAAAACGCGGGACAGGCACTCCTCCTTCACGCATGCACGGTAAACACGCGGGACATGCACTCAAACATGCGAGGCAGGGACGGGGAACTCAAACACGCGGGATAGGCACACTCGCTCGATACGATGTTAGGCGCTCCAAGAAGATTGTATGTATTGCTATGAAAAATGATACAAACATCATGCCTTTATATAGGCCGTGGCGAGAAGCAGAGGGAGGAAGAAATCCGAGGAACACAGTTATATAACTGTTCTAACTATTCACTAACTTAATCACTAATAACTAACAATGTATTAATTATCTAACAGATTCGATGGGGTACTAAAATTACAAATGCAACTGGGAAAAAAAAAAAAGATCTATTCATGGCTCGTTATGAGTTCTATATTGTACAAAAGGGGAGAGTATATTTATGGAATTCAAGTTTTTGGTCCATATCCAACCATGGACTAGTTTTTTCTTATGATCTATGTAATGGCTTGGTGTGTTATCTCTTTTGCATTCGAGTTGGTAATATTTCAGATCTATTTTTGAGTTTCCATTAACATGGTTGATTGTTCATCTTTATCATGCCATACATCCCCATTTCCCATGAGTTGAGTCTCTTCATGCCTAGTTTGGTTTAGATCGTGTGTCAATAACCTAACTTGCTATTTTTCTCATCGTGGTGTCAAGGTAACAGCTCGTGAGTGACAATTATGGCTCATGTGCTATAAAAAGGGTAAATAGAAATGCACTAAAGGTGGAGGAATTCTTATAGCAAGCTTATGAACTTTTTCATAAAATTCCTTGAAGGAATACGACCTCATAAGTAACGCAAACTGTTTGACAGAATGTATTAAAAAAAGGGTTCATGGAATGCCTTAAGGAGTTTTTGAGTCTCATGAAATGGTGGTGGACATGCATGGAGCCACTCTTTCTTCACGTCCTTCTTGGAAAGGCATGGTATTCCTAACCTTAATCTTTTCTAATTTTTGTATAATTTGGTTATCCATTTTAAATAAAATAAAAATATGAAACAACTAGATACAATACAATTGTATATTATAATCGGTGATTAGTGCAAAAACACTAAAACTCCTCCTTATGATTTATCGTAACGACTTACAACTTGACTTTCATTTGTGTTGCTACCATATCCTTATATGTTGTTATCTAAGGTATAAAAATTAGATGCTCATGTCCACCGCTATTAGTGAATGTTAGATGAATCGTTAATAAAATAGCTATTTTTGTCTACCTTGTAAAGTTTTTAAAAATATCACTATTCTTAGACTCACAAAAGACCTTCTGGACCCCAGAAAAGAGAAGTGAATTTTTTTCCTTGTTCCTTGCTATATGGGGAGTTGACTTAAGCCTTAGATCAAACCCGATCAACTATTGGTACTCCCTTCGCCACTCCCCTAGAATCCTAGTTATCCCGTTTTGCACTTTTAGGAAGATGTTAAAACTAAAAATTGGATTTCGTTTCAGCTTGTTGTTTGAACCATGAGCAATGAAATGCTTATCCCCCTTCGCAAACCTCTAGTATTTTTACTAGACAATTTGTTACAACCTTTACTTTGGGGGAAAAGAATCTTCTTGATAGTTTTCAAAAATTATTTTGTAGGCCTCCAGTCGTAATTTGACTAGGTCAAACTGAACACATTACGACCGGTGGCTCTGAAAACCCGTTTCCATTTGAAAATCATTTACCAGTTCTCAGTACCATCGACTTTGATGAATTTTTTTGATATAGATAAAATTATAGGAAATTTCTTATTACACGTTAGTCCATCAAATGTTATTTTTGGATTTGGTTTTCTAAGCCCTCAAGCTAACTTTTGATCATTTACAACTAGGCCAATCAGGACCAATGGCCTCGGAAAACAAGCCATCAATCATAAATTGTTTGTCAGTTCTGAATTCTGTCAGTTCCTATGATTTCTTGGTATATAGGAGGACACATAGAAATTTACCCATGTTATGTTTTCTCATTGGAAGATAACATATGAAATTGAATTCTTAGCCTCCGAGCCTAAATTGAACGTTTTTACAACTAGCAGTAAAATGTAACAAGAAATTTGTAGGACCCCCGTCGAGTTACCAAACCCACATGGAAACTTGTTGACAATTGTAACTAACTATTTGAAACTCTATCATGTGAATTTTTGTGTGAAATTAAACTTTTGGTAAATAGTGGTTCACTCTCTCCCTATCTCTTTCTCTCTCCTTGGCTAAGAAATGAAGTGAAATAAATATGTGTCTCTAACCATCTCCTTTTGAATGAAAATTATTATTATTATGTAAATGTGAAAGTAAAAATGTTAATTATGCTAGGTGGATGCCATGTGAGCAATTTATCACTGATTTAATGCTCACATGGTTTAGCGGGATGTAAGTAGAATTGTGAAACGATGTGGTTGTAACTCATCGTGTATTATTATAATTTATGTATGTTAGTGAAATACACACACACACACACACACAAACACACACACACACACACACACACACACACACACACACACACACACACACACACACACACACACACACACACACACACACATGCATTGATCTATTATAATAAATACATGCTATTAAAATTTTCTAATATGAATCAGATGCTAGTATTAGGGGTGTTTTGGGAGATGTGAACTTAACTTTAGGTGTTCTTTTGATTGATTTACATATGGCAAAGAGGGGGTTGCATATATATATATATATATATATATATATATATATATATATATATATATGCTAATTGAAATTGTAGAGGATAGTTTAACATTCTTTAAGATATGAAAGGTTTATTAATGAAGTTTTGTAATATTTTTAGGATGCTAGTGTTTAAGGGAAGTGTGCATCTAAGCAAGGGTGTTATTTGATTCCAAAAATTGTATTGTAAAAAGTGGGATAAATTTGTTAAATGAAATTGATTCTAATAGTTTATAGTGAAATTCCAATTTTCAATTGTTGATTAAATATTAGTGTTTGGTGTCTCCTACTTTGAAAATGAACAAAAACATTTAGCCCTAGGATAAAATTTGTGCATAGCTACCCTTCCTGTGTTTTTCCTTTCTGCATAGAAAACTAAGACCTTAGAATGAACTTAATCCATACACTTCTTACTACCTTCTAGTTAAGTAAATCGAGTCTATTTTGAGTTTAGGTTAGGAGCGACATGGTTAAAATTTGACATGAGTAGGTGGTTCCCTCCTAGGTTTGGTAATCATGTGTGTAGTAAGGAGAATGTGTTCTCTTAAGGTAGTACTCCTTGGGAACTACCATTAAACATAATTTAACATCCTCTTGGTGACATGCATGCATGTTGAGTGGTGAAGATCGCCAACTAACCTTGGAAATCACCTTTAAGAGTTGGGATCATAGATGAACTCGATACCCAATCTTGATTGTCATTTGGCTTCTACGATAAATTAAGAAGAATTAATTGTGAAACTTAACAACATATTAGTGTATGATTAATTTCTCAAAACATAATCATAAGATGATTTTCTTAGAGAAAGGTTAATTTAGGTAGTTCTCTTATCGTGCTTAAACCATCTTGCGGTGAGAAATGATACACACGTTGTGTAAACTCTAATGTGAATGTTAACCCTTTTAAGAATGGACTACTCAATCTTTCTTGCCTACTTATCCTAGAGTGCAATGGATGTATGAGGTGAAACTGTGTGGTCTTGTTCTTAGATACTAATCCCTTAAGACAAGGACTAGTACTCTCATGATGATACAAATTCTCTTGTTAGCTAATAGGTCACATAATTTATTACAAAAGACATATGAACCTAATTAGGGAAAACCCTCTTGTGTTGGATGAAAGAAATATTCAAGAAACCTAATCTTGAAACAAAGTAAGGAAGTATGTTTCCATGTTAAGTTCCTTTGAATCCTTAACTAACTATTAGAACATAACTATAATAAAACTATAATTTATGCTTGTCCTTGGGAAGTGTTATCGTGAGATGTTATTCCATAGGTAAAGTGAAGCATGCTCTTCCTGGAAATGTGATAAAACCCTATTGATATGGATAAAGAACCTATTTCCTATAATACTTATTGTGTACTAAATTATAAATTTATAAAAGAATGAAAGAAACTTGACCCTAAATCCTTCAACAAAAAGGATGAAATTTACATCCTTTAGACTACACTTGTTCCATTATGTAATAGAGGTATGATAAAAGATAAAGATGCATGCCCTTAGGATTGAATCCTAGGGTTACAAATTAGTAGCCATGTGTGTATGTAAATAGCCTTGGGTGTAACTAAATATACTTTTAACAAACGAGTGAATTGAAAAAGTAATTGAAATAATGTAGATGATCCTAATTCAAAGAGACATACCACAAGTTAAATGTTAAACAATATAAAAGAAATCTAGAAAAAGGCAAAGGAAAGTATGATTCTCACATTATGAGCCTTCCTAGAACATAAGTTAAAGATTGAAACATGATTTTAATAAATGTGCAATCCTAAAATATCATGTCGTGGGAAGACCCTATCTATAAGTTTATGATGTAGTTGATTCATCATGTTGTGCCAAATCAATTGGGAAACAAATAAAGTGACCTTGTTGTGCATCATGTATTTTTATGTTATCTATATGGGTAAATGTTTGTGCAAACATACCATGTGTTGTGCATAGTTCTAAGTGATCTCCTGTAGAGTCATGTGTACTACAATGTGGGTCAAAAAAATTTGTGGTATTTTTACTAGTTGTTTTATGTGTGTAAAATGTGGTCATTGCATTTGGTATAAGAGTGGAGTCTCATGCTCTCGAACCTCGGGATGGATTAGAGCTGTTCTAATTGTGCATGGCAGTGGTGGAGATGGTAAGACCAATGTGATAGATGTTGTGATATGACCAACATTGTAATCATGATATTATGAATGCACATTGTATGTATGTCACTTAGTGCGTATTTAATTCTATATTGATGTGCTTGTGAAGATATCATTCACTCTCCTTTTCATGGATTTAATGAGGATTTCACGTGTGATGTGTCGCCTTGGTGTGTGTAAAAACAATGTTATTGTGGATTTTGGAGTGTTGGAGTTTCTTGTTATTATGTGATATGTAGGTGTGTTGATGTGTTGCATGACATAATGGTGTGTAGTAGATTGGATTGTATCATAATGTCACCACAACATAGTGATGAACTATGTGTCACTATGTTGTCTTGGAATTGATTTTATGTTGTAATGTTATTCAATGTGTTCATCATGTGTATAATTTTTGTAATATGAGATGATTCATGTTGCGAATTAGGGGAATATGGGGATTATATGACCCCTATTGTGATGTACTTGCACTATGATGTCTATAATGGCTTGGTGTGTTATCTCTTGTGCATTCAAGTAGGTAATGTTTCAGATTTATTTCTGGGTTTCCATGACTATGGCGTATTTTTCATATTTAGCAGCCCATACATCCTCATTTCCCATGAGTTGAGTCTCTTCATGCCTAATTTTGTTTAGATCGTGTGTCAATAACTTGATTTGTCATTTTTCACATCGTGGTGTTAAGTTATCATCTTGTGAGTGAAAATTATGGCTCATGTGCTATAAAAAGAGAAAATAGAAATGTACTAAAGGTGGAGGAATTCTTATAGCAATCCCATGAACTGTTTGAAAAAATTCCTTGAAGGAATGCGGCCTTATAATTCCTCAAGGAGTTTTGGAGTCTCGGGAAATAATGATGGACTTGCATGGAGTCCTTATTTGTTCGCGTTGTTCTTGGAGAGGCGTGGTCTTCCTTACCTTAATATTTTATCTTTATCATATCATTTGGTTATCCATTTGTAATAAAAATAAAATATGAAACCATTAGATACGATACAATAGATATTATAAGCAATCAATTAGAGTGAAAACAATAAAACTCCTCCTTACGATTTACCTTACCGACTTACAACTTGACTGCCATCTGTGTTGCTACCGTAACCTTATAGGTTGTTATCTAAGCTATAAAAATTAGATGCTCGTGTCCACCGGTATTAGTGAATCTTAGATGAATTGTTAATAAAATAAACATTTTTGTCTACCTTGTAAATTTCAAAAAACAAAAAAATGCAATATTCCAAGACTCGCAAAAGACCTCTTGGACCCAGAAAAGAGAAGTGAAGTTTTTTCCTTGTTCCTTGCTATGTGGGGAGTTGGCTTAAGCCTTATATCAAACCTGATTGAATGTTGGTACTCCCTTAGCCATTCCCCTAGAATCCCAGTTATCCCATTTTGCACTTTTAGGAATTTGTTGAAACTAGAAAGTTGGATTTTGTTTCAGCTCGTCATTTGAACCCTGAGTTAAGAAATGCTTATCCGCCTTCACAAACCTCTAGTATTTTTACTAGAAAATTTCTTGTAACCTTTAATTTGGGTAAAAACCTCTTCTTGATAGCTTGGAAAAGGAATTTTGTATGCCTCCGGTCACAGTTTCACTAGGTCAAACTGGACCAATTACGACCAGGTGGCTCTGAAAACCGATTGTTGTTTGAAACCCATTTTCCAGTTCTCGATCCTGTTAACTCTAATGAATTATCAATATATATGGGAAATTGTAGGAAATTTATCGTTGCAAATTATTCTATACAACATTAGTTTTGTACGTGGTTTTCTAAGCCCTCGAACTAACCTTTGATCATTTGCAACTAGGCCAATTACGACCGATGACCTCGGAAATTGGCTACCAATCGTAAACCGTTTGTTAGTTCTTGATTCCATCAGTTCCTATGAATTCTTGGTGTATAAGATAATACATATAAATTTACCTATGGTTTTTTTTCTCGTCAGAAGACAACGTTTGAAATTGGTTTCATAGCCTCCAAGCCTAAATTGAACGTTTTTGCAACTAGCAGGAAAACGTAAAAAAAAGTTGTAGGACCCCCATCTGGTTACCAAACCCCCATGGAAACTTGTTGACACTTGTAACCAACTATTTTAAACTCTATCATGTGACTTGTTTTGTGACATTTTAACTTTCAGGAAATAGTGGTTCTCTCTCTTCCTATCTCTTTCTCTCTTCTTAGCTAAGAAATGAAGTGAAATGAAATGAAATAAATATGTGTCTCTAAGCCTCTCCTTTTGAATCTAAATTATTATTATTATGTAAATGGAAAAATAAAAAGGTTAATTATGTTATATCTAGGTGGATCCCATGTCAGCGATTTATCGGTGATTTCATGCTCACATTTTTTTACAAGATGCAAGTAGGATGGAAAAATGACATGGTTGTAACCCATTGTGTATTATTGTAATTTATGTATATTAATGAAATATATATATACACACAAACACACACACACATGTATTTCTATGTTACAATAAACACTTGTTACTAAATTTTGGTAAAATGTATGAGATGCTAGTTTAAGGGATGCTTTAGGAAATGTGCATTTAACTTTAGGTGTTGTTTTGATTCAGATTTACATATGATAAAGAGGGGGTTGGATATATATATGTTAAGTGAAATTTTAGAGGATATTTTTCCATTTTCTAAGCTTTGAAAGGTTTATTAATGAAGTTTTTAAGTATTTTTAAGATGTTAGTGTTTAAGGGAAAAGTTCATCTAAACTGGGATAAATGTGTTAAATGAAATTGAATCCAATAGTTTATAGTTCAATTCCATTGTGCAATTGATGATTAAATAATATGTGTGTGGTGTTTCCTAATTTTAAAATGTAATAAAGAAAACTAACCAAAATAATTATCCCTAGTATAAAATTCATGTATAGTTACTGTTCTTGTGTGTTTCCTTTTAGCATATAAAACTAAGACCTTAGAATGAACTTAATCCTTATACTTGTTAACACATTCTAGTTAAGTAAACAAGATCCGATTTTGAGTTTATTGTCATGGCTAGTATGGTTAACAACATCGTCGTGGATCCGATGGTTAGGAATGACATGGTTAAAATTTGACTTGAGTAGGTGGTTCCCTCCTAGGTTTGGATATGGTGTGTGTAGTAAGGAGAATTTGTTCTCTTAAGGTACTACTTCATGGAAACCAACATTAAACATAGTGTAACATCCTCCTAGACTGACATGCATGTTGAGTGGTGAAGATCACCAACTAACCTTAGACTTTTCACCTTTAAGAGTTGGGATCATAGATGAACTCGATACCCAATCTCGATTGTCATTTGGGTTCTACGATGTAATATGAAGAGTTAATTGTGAAACTTAACAATATTTTAATGTATGCTTAATTTTTGAAAACATAATCATAGGATGATTTTCTTAGAGAAAGGTGAATTTAGGTCATTCTCTTATCATGTTTAAACCATCTTGCGATGAGAAACGATACACACGTTACGTAAATTCCAATGTGAACCTTAACCTTTTTAACAATTGACTAGTTAATATTTCTCTCCTACTTATCCTAGTGTGTAATGGATGTATGAGGTGAAACTATGTGGTCTTCTTCTTAGAGACTAATCCCTTAAGACAAAGACTAGTAGAATCATGAGGATACAAATGCCCCTTTTAGAAAACAGTCACACAATTTATTACAAAAGGCATATGAACCTAATTAGAGAAAACCCTCTTGAGTTGGATGAAAACAATACACAGGAAACCTAATCTTGAAAAAAATTAAGGAAGTATGTTGCCATGTTAAGTTCCTTTGAATGCTTAACTAACTATCAGAACATAACTATAATAAAACTACAATTGACGCTTGTCCTTGGGAAGTGTTATTGTGAGATGTTATTCCATAGGTAAATTGAAGCATGATCTTCCTTGAAATGTGATGAAACCCTCTAGATATGTATAAAGATACTATTTCCTATAATACTTATTGTGTACTAACTCAATTATAAATTTAGAAATTAATGAAAAAAATTCGACCCTAAATCCTTAAACAAAAATGATTAACTTCACATCCTTTGGACTAAACTTATTTCATTGTGTAATGGAGGTATGATAAAAGATCAAGATGCATGCCCTTATAAGTGAATCCTATGGATAATACCTAGTGTTATGTGTTTGTAAATAGCCTTGGGTGTAACTAAATATCATATTAACAAATGAGCAAATTGAACAAGTAATTGAAATAATGTAGATGATCAAGCTTATTCAACGATAAATAGCATAAGTTAAATGTTAAACAATATAAAAGAAATCTAGAAAAAAGGAAAATGAATGTATGATTCTCACATTATGAGCCTTCCTAGAATTTAAGTTAAATATTGAAACATTATTTTAATAAATGTGCAATCCTAAAATATCATGCCACACGAAGACCCTATCTATAAGTTTATATTGTAGTTGAATCATCATGTTGTGCCTTGGCAATTGGGAACAAAAGAAAGTGAACTTTTTTTGCAGCACATATTTTCATGTTATCTATGTGGGTATATGTTTGTGTAAACATACATTGTGTTAGGTGTTGTCCTAAGTGATCTCCTGTAGTGTCATGTGTACTACAATGTAAGTAAACAAATTTATTCTTGAATTTTTACTATTGTTAGTGTCTGTAAAATGTGGGTATTACATACGGTGTCTACACTTCGTTTATAATTTTGTATACACATTTAAGGTAAATAGATAAGATTATATTTACAATAGGTTGTTTAGTATTGCATCACATTACTCATTTCTCGATAGAGGTTTATGGTAACTCAATGAGTTACTATCATTTACAAACACTTCTTGTGGCGCCTTGCAGCGAACGAACGAAGCGAGCGGCGACCAAGAACTTGCTTTCACAAACCTACAACCCGAAAATGTGACTAAATTTTTTTTTGAAGATCGAGATTAAGAGAACCAGTTTAGAATTGCAATACATTTAAATCGGGTCGCTTAGCAGAATCCTCTAAAGAAATTTTCCACGTAGGAGGAGAAGATAAGTTTGTTTCGTTATATAAGGCATAGATTCTTGAGCTTCGCCAAGATAAGAAAGTTAGTTGGAGAAGGTTGGGCTTGATGGAACCGAATCATCCCGAGAAGAGTAAAAACAAATTTCAAATGGGCAAGAAGGAATAGTAATCAAAGATATAGAGGTGGTGCAAGAAGATTAGGCGAACTGATTCTGTAATTAAGGCTCCAAAATATGTATGATTAAGAAGGAGACTATAAAAATACATGTAAGTCTTGTTTTTTTAATGCATTGATTAACCATAATATTCAAACAATGATAAATAGAGCCAATATCAGAAAATACAAAAAGGAAGGGTGGATTCAAATTCCAAAAGTATGTTTGAAACTTTATGGTTGGGGGCGGGTGGCTCCATAAACAACTACCAACCCATTAAGACCCCATCCCTTGCGTGTAGGCTACACCAACTGGGCCGCATGTTTTCATTTATTTCACTATGATTTTTCAAATCCTATACTCTACAGAGTTGGCCTGCTATGCAGTCTGTCCTAAAATGTAACGCCGCGTGGATTCAATGCGGTGGTTAGAGGTGAAGCCATAGGCTGGGAATAGGTGTGTTGGGCTGTGCTATTTGGCCCTACCGTGTGAACAGAGGATGGCGGTGAGAGGTGAAGCTACAGCCGGAGGGACAAAGCGTGCTACCTTGTTTCACTCGGCCACCAGGCGCGCGAGTCTGCTTATGGCGGTTGTAGACGAAGCTACAGTGAGTGAACTAGGCGTGACACCTCCGCTTTCATTGGGTCTTTGCGAGGTGCGTTCGTGGCGTGAATCCTCGGCCACGGCTGCACAGGGGGATAGCTAGGTCGCGGTGAGTCGCAGCATGGAGAAGCCTTGGGGCGCTTCCAACAAGTAGGTCGTCCAAACATGTTGTTATCTGTTCAGTATCGAATGCATCTCCAAAAACAGGACTCGCCTTCAAGAGATTTTTTAACAAAATCGATCAAGGGACAGAGAGAGAATTACCAGAAGACCTGGTGAAATTTACTACATAGATCTTCTATTGAGATCTTACAGAAGTTACAGTAAGGCGCGTGGAAGAGAGTCTCATAGAGGTGGATCTGTTTCTTAATAGAATATTCATGGAGAATAGTTTACTTTGCAATTTATAAAAAAAAATCTCATACGTGGTTTGATGCAGGCGCATTACTAACTATGATGATTTTACTTAGGTATAACATAATCCTAGTTGTTTTGTATTATATGAATGTATAATTTTATATGTATTCTAGCACGATTAAGCTTTGCAAAAAGAGGACAGCTTCATGTGTAGATTTGGTTGCAGACCTATTACAGCCATGCCGTAGGTTTTGTTTTAAATATATATTTAATATTATCTACTTGGCAACAGTTTATACCACTATACTTTTGTTAATAATAAAGAAATATTGATAGTATATTGTTATAGATAGAATTTAATAATAGTGAATCCATTAGTTTTGATATTACTTAAATATGAATAATATTTAAAATATTTAGTTTCCTTATTATGCATTAAGGAGTATTGAGTAATGATCTTAATAAGTTTAAAGTCTTTGCATTAAAATTTCCTTCTACACAATTTAATAAACATTGCATGGGATTTCAAGTAGATTCGATTTCTTTTCACCTTACAATTTGCAAATGGATTTACAATAATTTCTTAAATGAGGAAACACATAATAGAGTTAGGACATAAATTACTTTATTGGCATATTGTAAACCATTTAAAACTTAAGTCTTTCCATCCACAATACAAGAAGAGAATATGCACTAATATTCTCACTTTTCAATACATCTCTTTTAAGCAACAAAATGAAATCTAATATGTATATTTTGTAAATTTCCTAACATTCCACAAAAGAGTCCAACAATATTTCCATTAAGTTTTAAAGCAAGAACTACTAACATGTCAACAAGATCAACATACTCATATGAGGTTCCAAGCCAAGTTAAAGGAGAATAAATAGATTGTCTTTCTTTCAACTTTTAATTCCATCCACATTACAACCTTACTAATGAAGTTCAAAACAAATTTCCTTCAACATCTTGTTACAACATTTTCTACTTAATGTGGGAACAAATTTACAATGATGGAAGCTAAAATACAAAGCAATATTACATTTTTCCTCCACTCAAGGTGGGTAAAAATACAAGGTGGTTTCACATTGTCATCAACAAGGCTCCAATGCTTCAAACATCAACAAGGTAGCTCCTCCAATAGTTTTCTTGATTCACAACAAAATAAGGGGAGAGGCAACGCTCTCCTCCCAACCAAGATACCCAATGGAAAAGAGAATCCATCCTCTCCATTGGCCCCCAAGCCCCAACACATTACAATGGGAGAAAATACAACTCATGGCAACTACTAGCTTCCACATAACTTCAACATAAAATTTCACATTCATTCCATAATCCTTCAAAACAAGATCAACAACACAACAAAAGGGAAAACAATCACAACAACAAGTCACAAGGCTTATCAAGAAAGCCATAAGAGTAAGACCTATGGGAGGCCACTTATGCCTCCCAATTGGAATGGGTGCCACCTAAAAGCCTCCAATGCAAAACACAATACCCCTAACAACTCTTATACCTCCCTCAAGTACCCCTTATCCCTCCATCCACTCTTATGCCTCCCTCAACTCTTATGGCTCCCTCAAAGTAAAAAAAAAAAAAAAAAAACAAGAAGAAAATGCAAGCATTTCTCTTACTATGTGGGCACCCAACCCAAAATCCCTCCTCAAGAAAATGATCTCTTATGCCTCCCTCAATTAAACTCCCCATAGTCTCCTCCCACTCCCAACTTAGGCATTCTACCCATTCCCAACAAGCATTTCAAACAACAATATTCAACACAACATAAATATACATTCATATAACAAAAAAGAAACATAATACAAACAAAGGTGAAGCTCCTACCTTTCCATGGTAGAGCTTGCTCGAAGTATGAAATCTCAATCCCTCCAAAGATCAAGCAAGCATCCACAAGCTCCAACAAAATTCCCACAAGTATCAACAAGCTCCAAAAATCCACACACTCCTTCAAATTCCTCTCCTCTCCAAAATACAAAAGACAAAAAAATGAAACTTCCAACCCCCAAAACAAACAAGAGGATCCAATAAATAGATAAAAGAGAGGGAGGGATGATGTGGCTCCAAGTAGGATGCCACCTCCTTTTCTCTCCACTCCACATCATTTGGTCAACTTCATATTCCAATGCACCATTAATAAGTGGTTGAAAGAAAGGCAAGCACCTTACACACTCCAACTAAGCCCACTCCCCCAAAGGACAAAATTAAATTTTGAAAGAAAGTGCAATTAATATTTTACCCTTTTATCCCCCCAAAACACCTAAAAGACCCTAAATTTGGCCTTCCAACCCATAGGTAGGGTTGGCATGGGGTTTTAAGAGGTGTGGGACAAGTTTGACTTGTCCCACAAGCTTTGAAATTTGGCCTCCAAGGCCAAATTCGAGTTTCCCATGTGGGGTAGAGTGTGCTACACTCAAAACTCAAACACACATCAATCCACACAAAATCCCAAGTAAATCAAGCCTAATAAATGAACTCTCTTTTGGTCATATCCCTTAATTAGTTTAGGACAAATTCAAATTAGCTTAAATAAGACACTACAACCCATGGCTAACAAAGGGGTAAACTCCAATCCAAAGAATATGAATAATAACACAAGTAAAATTTCACTTACTAAGAGCAACACATACTAACATAATAAAAGGGAAAATTAAAACAAAACAACACATGACCCCTAGGTCACAATTTTTCCCTAACCAAATAATTCTAACACACACACACAATTACTTGTTGCCATGGTGACCTTAGCTGGATTCTTCTCAAATTCCGATGTGGTTGGTCTCCACTCCCCAATATTGTTGTGAATATAATATACCTGCAGAATAGAAAATACCTCCTTCGGCCTATTGGCCGCATTAAAACATTCATGCCAAATATACAATATAATCTAAAATAAACGACACATGATTTACTATCATCTATGCAAGTACGATATCACTTACACTTTCTAGCACATTTCTATTCCACATTTCATTTATGTCAAAACGATCATCACATTAGTCTAATTATCAAGTTCTACTCAATATGATTAAACATATCACATGTCATAATTAAAGATAAATAACCCTATCAAAAGTATACAAATATCGTCATCAAATGTCCACCAGTAAACCATATGCATCATATAAAGATCAAATCAATAACAGTCCAATGTCTATGATATCTACTAGCATGCTAAATCAAGAAGCCATAATAAATCCATAAGTGAAATAATCAGTCTCGAAAACAACAAAACAAAATGGTGTCACAGGGGAAGTGGGCACTACACTTCTTATCATACTATCTTAACTTAAAGAGGTTTGTTAATAACAATATACTAATATGTGTCTTGTATTTAAATGATCCAATCACTACCTAGTTAGTATTGGTATTATGCTCAAAAGTTAACCATTTAATATGATTAGTTCACTTTGTCTCAAAAGATTGTCATTGATATGAATTGTATAACTTATTTGGTAAGATACAATATTAATGTAACGTATTTTACATTCTATCATTTTCCACATTTTACTATGTTTGTTAGTGAAACATTTGTTTGAATTCATAATGAAACAATAAAATAAGTTATGATTCCTTAACAAATATTAATAACTTATGTTTATGAAATGTTGTTAAAACATCACCTAAACAATTTATTTTTTAATAAGGTACAATAACGATATAAATGTTTTTTCGTTGTAAATATTTCCATATCATACTATGTTTTTCAAACATCAAATTCAATTATTCAATATAAAATATTAAACTAGATATAGTTTTGTCAATAAGTTTAATTTATCTCTCTTTGTAAAACAACATTAAAACACCTTTATATCTCATAAAATGTGATATAAAACAAAAATATTTTTATTTAAAATTAATAAGGATAAGTCCTTATTTTTATGAAATAATGACATATAATAAATCATGATAGTCAATAGAAAAATTTCCTTCTATCATATTGTGCAACTATTGTTTTCGCATTACCATTAAATACAATAATATTGAATAAATGTTTAAAAAAATAATGCATGAATAAATCATACGTAAAAAATATATTTAATTACTTCATAAATGTCACCTCGTCCCCGCACACTATATGAGATGTAAATGTATACATGGTCAGTTATAAGAACTAGCATGAGTTATCCAACTCATATTCCTATTGTATTTAATTGGAAGTAAAAGAATATGTTAAGGCTAACTTAACCAATAACTTATACACATCCTCTTTCATTAATTACATTTATAATTCATTGCTCAATGTAATGATGATTTATAAATTAATCTATGTTCTCCAAAAATCGGAGAGTCTAACAATTTTACCAATCTCTAGACTATTTAATAGCTTACTAATGCAGTTTATTATTTCCATATTCAAGACTAAGATTTCATAAAGACATCAATTAATGGTTGAGAGTAATCCACAAGAGCAATACTAACAAAGAAAAACTTGATCATTGTATAAAATTCATATTTGGATGAATGATCTTAACTACTCCCTTCATTAATTTCTATAAACATTTCAAAGGATATGGAAAAAATCCATACTTTACAAGTAACCATATATTTCAAATAGTTGTTCCTACCACCATTATTTCAAATCGAGAACTCAAATAGTCATGATAAGTAAATTACAATTAGCTAACTAATCATCCATTTCTCAATGGATCAAACCAATAATCAACTTATTCCAACTAAGGATGAACTAAGTGTCCATAAACAATCAATATTACAAGGATTAAACCAAAACAATTGATTCCATACAAATAGTACTAGCACATCATGCTCATAAGTCCAAGGAGGACTTAAAATCAATAAGTAAAGATAATCTGAGCTCCGCGTGAGTTCTAAATAAAGAAAAACATGTTTTTAAAAGCTTGAACGAGATGTTAAAAACTTTCATAGATAGTCCCACATTGGGTTACGTTATATCACACTTAAATACCATATTTCATACCAAAAAGGATGAGGATCGGTCGATAATAAGTATTCATGATATCAATAATAATGTTCATAGCTCAAAAAGTATAATTGATAAAATCAACAAATATCACCATTATCATTTGAATCCACAAAAAAATTATATGAATCCAAATTTTTCATAAAAAATCATACCCATAATACCAAAATGATAAAAAAAAATTGCCTTATTTTTTAATTTCCAAGCAAACCCACAATGTTTTCATTATATTACCTATTTTTCACAAACATATCCATACTAAAATTGAAGACAAACTCTAGACTCTTACCAATAAAAAATCAAATGCATATTTTAATATCGAATAGACTTTCAACAAGTTATATTCGAGTTGGTTTAAAAAGAGAAAGAAATTGTATCCCCATTTTTTAAGCAAGGAAAAAGAGTCCGAGAAAAGTAAAAATTTAGATTTCCAAGAAAAATCACAAACCCTTTTTTATGTATTTTTCCTTCAAGATTTCATCAATAATCAAAGAAACACTTCTTGATTTTCAAAATAAAAACTCAAGTAATTATCTAATTATCAAGTAGATTACCATAAATATCAAATCGAGTTGTTTTAAAGAGATCAAACATGTATAGTTTCTAGCAAGTAAATAGTCCCATACCATCATTAAAATTAAATACAATAATCCTAAAAAGATTTTTAAACATTAATGCATGAAGAAATCATTTTTATATAATCCAGTTAATCACTTCATGAATGTCACCTCGTCATGCACACTATATGAGAGAGAAATGTATACATGGTTAGTTCTAAGAACTGGCATGAGTTATCCAACTCGTATTCTTGTTGTATTTAATTATAAATAAAAGAATATTTTAAGAATAACTTAACCAATTACTTTTAAAATTCCTATTTTGTTAATTACATTTATAAATCAATGTTCATGGAATGATGATTCATAAATTAAGAATTGTTCTCCAACAATCCAAGTGTCCAACATTTGTACAAATCTTTAGACTATTTAATAAATTAGTCATGCACTTTATTATTTCCATATTCAAGACTAATATTTCATAAATAAACATCAATCAATGGTTGAGAGTAATCCACATCGATAATAGTAACAAAATAAAACTTCATCAATGTATAACAATCATATTCGGATGAATGATCTTAACTACTCCCTTCATTAATTTCTATAAATATTTTGAAGGAAGTGGAACAAACCATACTTTACAAGTAATCATCTATTTCTAATAGTTGTTCCTACCACCATTACATCAAATTGAGGAGTCAAACAATCATGATAAGTAACTGTAAATAATCTATCTAATCATCCATTTATGAATGGATCAAACCAATCATCATATTTTTCCAATTAAGGATGAATTAAATGTTCACAAATAATCAAGATTACAATTATAAAACAAAAACAGTTGATTCCATATAAAATCTACTAGCACATAAATCGATCTATTTTAAAGACCATAAAAATGTGTATTTTCCAAAGCAAGTAGCCCTATATTCTCATTAAAAATTTATTCCCAAACCTAATCAAACGTAACAAATAGTAATACTGATTTCATAACTTTTTTAATTTTTCTAAATTTAATATATATTTAAAACCAAAATATATACCCTGATTTCAAATTAAAAACAACAAAAAATAGAGTAGAATAACTCATGCATGTTACTGCATACACCTTTTCTTTGGTTTTTCCCATTTTTTCTTTGAAACCTAAAACTTCCCAAGCCCAACAACACTCCAAATCCAAATAGTAATAATAAATCCAAACTCTTCATAAAATATAATTTCATCAATGCATGCAACCAATTTACCCAACCGATTTCCATATTTTTCTCATGCAACTTCCAAAAAATAAAACCAAATGTCTAAAGCAAAAAAATATGACTAAGAGAGAGAAGGAAAGAATTATCTTGCTTAGCAAGCTTCCACTTCCCCCAAAAATGTATTTTTAAATAATGCCTTTAATGAATGGAAGTTCCACTTGTGAATTCCTCAAAAAACGTATCCACTTCCCTCCAATTTAAAATTTCCTTGAATTCAATGTGTATAGTCTAAGACCATGTTAACAATAATACATTAAACTATAAATTATTATATTTTCTTGTTAGAGTAGGTATTTACCTTAGCTCATGTTCACCTAGGTACTTGCTTTAGGCCCCAAATTATTATGTAAGTACCAAATGGAAAGTATGCATGCGAGACCAGTAAGAAGAAGGGAGTACATGGAAAAGTGCGTAGGACAAGGGTTTAAGAAGGGTTTAAGAGAAACAAGGGTGCACGTGCAAGGCAGGACAACAAGATCTAAGGACTTAGTCATATTCAGAATTCTAGAGGCACTTGAGGAAAACGTGACCCGACTAGGCGTTGCGAGTGGATAAGGTTCCATATTGGAACCTTGGTGGTCAAGAAAAGCACATCCCATGCAGGGAATATTCCTGAAAGAAAACATTACAAAGAGTGGATGGCTCTCTAGGAGATAAGCATGCACCATTGGAGGACCAAAATAGCACTTGGCATAGAATTTGCTTAGGAGAGAAGGTATAGCAGTGGGTGTTGAACCTATAAAGATAGATTTTAGGAAGTAAAGAATAGAGACCTAGAGGTCGAAATACAAAGAATGCATAGAGAGTTGAGAAGTGGAATGTTGCAGTAGGGCTAGGGTTTAGAACATTAATGTTAAGGGTTATATGGGATGTAACAGGCCTCAGTATGAAACTGGGATCTGTAATAAGGGTTGCAATGGGAGGGTATAGCTAGAATATCATACCAGGGAAGATCTGTAAGAGATGAGTCCCAGTTACTTGATATGTATGGTATGTGATGACCTCTTTTGATTGTAATGTGGTTAACATAACTTCATGGATGAATATATATATGAGGGATTGTTTTGTATATCATTTTTAAGGGTGTAAACCATCTACTTGTATGTGACTGTCATGACTCGGATCTGATTTATCATGTGTTTTACAATGACACTTAGTTTCTTTAATGCATTAACGTGTGGGATCTGTAAGTTTCCTTTCCACTTTCCTTTTTAAGTGAATATATTTCCCATTCTAAAAATCATCCCCCATCAATGCCAAGATCTTCTTCTAATGTTCACATAAAGGAGGGGCTCGGTTCTCACGCATTCCTCGGGTAAGCACCCGAGTGCTGTTGGGTGATAGGCTGATGCGCATGGGGTTAGAAAGTATTAAGGGTACATAAAAATGACTACATCTTGGCTCCATTGTCGAGACCTCTTTTAAATTTTTTTGTGAGAATGATGCATGATGACAAAGTGTTTGACGTTGGACAATATCGAAGCATTGTTTAAGAGCACGAAGGATGAGTTTTCTCATAGATTTAGTACTTTACCTGAGTTTAATGCATGCAAATGGGTAGAATAACATCTATATCATGATCTATATGAGACTTTAGTTTTTGTTTTCCTATAAACTTTTGTGAATGGCTTTAAGCATATGCATCTAGATCAAGATGGTACTATATATCTTACATATGGACCCAAGAGGAATATCACAGGCTGCATGATGTTGATCTGACTTGGACACGTGTTGTTGATCATTGGTGGAGAAGAGTGTTGACAAATTATACCCTAGAATACGTTATTTCTACGTATTCTTGTCTGGAGGTTGTTGAGTTTGAGTTCTTAAGGGAACCTAGAGGATCATTTTTGTGTTTTATCCCTTTATCTATGAAGATCTTGATAATTACACAAAGTTTGGAAGCATTCCCTATGGTCAGCTAAGATTTTTTGAGTCTTTGGGAGAGGAAGCTAAGGTGGAAGAAGATGGTGGACCTTGCGGATGAAAAAGAGAGGGAAGAGAGATGACTCAAATATAATGAAGCTCATGGAAGGGAATTATTTAGACAACGTGAAGTTGTAAGAGTGATGGATTTATGGAGGTAGATGTTGTGGTAAGGAATTGAGGCTCACACGGAGGATGTGGAGCATGAACAATCTGTTCTACCCCATCTTGGAAAGATAAGGAGAGAGACCCCTTCAACTTCTAATGAGAGTTCATCACTTGGAGAAAGAATAGTTGTTAGTGCACATCTAAACCCACCTAGTGACCAACCCCTGGCATTTAGTATTACAAATCAAGAAGCAATTATTGCTAACCCAATTGGTATTGGTAGGAGTGACCGATCTGCACCTAGGAGATATAATTTTTCATTTGGTACATCTATGGCTGCACAATCATTCCCTGTTTTTAGAGGAATATTGTCTAAATTTTTTTGGGGAAAAGTACGGGTACGCAAAGTTTGGGTATCATGTCAGGAAGCGGTGTGGGACACACATCTTGTAGAGGTGCAATATCATAAATCTTTGGCGTGAAGTTTAGTGGGACGTTAGGGACACTAGGCATGACCACTTCAAGCCCATTATTGACTATAGGAGGTGGATTTGGTGGAGTAGGAGCTGGAGGACATGGTGGACCTGGCGTATCTGGAGGATCTGGTGGATCAAAAGGAATATGACCTAGTGGATCTGGTGGATCTAGTGGTGGAGGCAACACCGGAGGAAATCAAGGTTCTAGGTCAGGCGGACAAGGGCCTCAACCACTACAGAAAGTATTTTTTGAGATGTCTTTGCACCTACTAGACTAAAAAGGTGTTGAATATGCTGTAAAAAATATACACAAGTGTGAATTGCTATGGCACAGGAAGGGGATCACTACCTCGGAGCCGAAGGAAAGTTAGTTTACAATGACGTTCGAAGGATGCACATAGTAGTTGGTATCGAAAGTATGACCCCCATCAGATGGTGGTAGATTACACCGCACTTCAAAATGCTTTCTTAGTAGAATTCCATATCTTTGATTTTGAGAAAAAGAGCATTAGCGTGCGGACGAAGATTTAAGGTATGGTAGAGAGTGTGTGGGAATATGATGTGCACTTTAAGACTCTCTTATAAAAACTATCCTATGACATTCATCCTTCTCATCATGCTCAGTGGTTTGTTAGGGGATTGATAACACCATTTAGGAGAGAAATTTTGCATAATACTTTCACAGACCCACACGAGGCCTTGGAGGATGCTCTACGCATTGAGTTTGTTGGAAGTATGGATACTAGTGTTAGCCCTTTTCTTGAAGCTCAGATTGTTGCAATGGACAAGTAACTAGAGAAGCTATCTGCAAACTCAATGCATGAGACTCGTAGTGGCCTATGGTACATGGATTATGAGGTAGAGGGGCATATAAAGGAAAGTATCCCTCAGAGATCGGTATGTGCCATGATGGTGGATTATGAGATCTACCATGAAGATCGTGATACAAGTAGGCGCCCACTACTACAATGCGTAATCCATAAGACTATGTCTTGTTATTGCAATATTTACACGTCTACTACTCACAATACCAAGGATTATAGGTTGATTGACTAGATACATGATGCCATTGATATCAGTGTGCACCAAACTAGCATTACAAATAATTCAAAGGATGATGGTCGCCACTACGAAGGGCACATGAATGGAGGAGCTCATGCAAGAATCTCCCATGGAGGATTTCGAGGTCGTGGAAACTACAGAGGAGGAAGAATCAAATTCCCACATGGAATGTGTAACAAATGTGGATTTACGGAGAACTACAAGCACTAATTCTCAGATCTGTTGCAATTCTCTTAGTGTGCAAAGAAGCATAAGTATGAGGAGTTTCCAGAGCTATTTGAACATATGAGCCAACCAAATTGAAAGGACAAAGGTACCAAAGTGGTAAGCATAAAGAAGGCCAATTTGTAATGGATGACAAGGGTGGCACACGAGTCGGAACTAGAACATGTATTAGTTACGACGCAAGCTGAGGCTACACACGTGAGGTAAGTACCAAGGCAGAGACAACTAGTTACTAGAGAAGATGTGATACATAGAGAGTATCCTAACCCTACTCATTAGAAAGAGGTGTATCAAAAACCATAGATGTAATTCGAACCCTACAAGGAGAAATCCAGTGCCTAAAGTAGTAGTCAAGGTAGTTAGAGAAAAAGAAGAGCACTGAGGCTCCACAGAAGGACCTAGATGAAGTCAGGGAAGTATGAAATTTTTTGAGGCAAGAGAATATCATTCCCTTGATAGGGGAGTGGTTCTTGGAAAGTTATTACATGCCAGAGCGAGCACGAGTGATAGGTTTTGCATGCTAACCTTCCTTCCCATAGCCTTGACTATGATAAGGAGATTACCTTGATTGTTGTTATGGATGGTTAACTTTGGAGAAATATTTTGATCAACATTGGTGCGGAGGTCAATGTTCTCACTATAGATGCATGGCATCGAATGGGAAGGCCCCCATTGTAGCCATCTTCGAATGTGTTGTATATGGCCAAAAAAATGAAGGTGATGGCCATTGGTGTCTTGAAGGATGCTACTATCACTATCCAAGGGGAAAAATTCACTAGAGATTTTGAAGTCTTGGCGCTAGCCAAGCAGACAACTTTTGAGCATTACTTGGGCGTCCCTAGTGTTATAAGAACAATGCTAACCTACAGACTCAACAAGGGGCATGTGAGATTTTAGAAAAAGGAAGAGTGGGTCATCATCCCCTTAACCGATGGGAAGTCAACACCCTATACTGAAAAATTGGGAGAATAATTTATTGATAGGATCTATGTCCACTTTATTAGGGACCCTAGGGTGATTAACTCTGCAGAAGGGGTTATTCAGTTTTAAGATGAACAATCCTTGAGTGATACAACTAGTGTGCCATGTGACAATTGGGCACACGGGACTTATGAGCTAATTAGGTGATAGTTAAGAGGCTTTATGACAAGAGTAATAAAGGCGCGCTTAATCAAGCACCTAGGAGGAAAGAAGTTACCAAGTTATTCGGAGGAGCCAACCACGACCATTTATTACTAGAGATAGAGACCCAGTGGAAGAATGATATTGAAAGAAGAAGGATGCTCAACTATAACTTGCTTAGGACAATAGCACGTTGGTGGGAAACACATTGTGATAGCCTTCTAGAGTGACATGAAGTAATAATATTCTTCTCTATTAGGTTTTCCTGAATTAATTCACCCACTATCATACAATACTATAATGGGAAGGAACCTTCCTTGTTTCATGTCCAAGCATGTGAGAAGGCCTAGATGAAAGGCATAGAATCCTTGACACCTTATTTATGGGTGTACAAGTTTTACTCCATATTATAAGGTTACACACACGCATGGTATGTTCACTTAGAGATGTGTTGTCAGACAGGAAATTGGTAGGATTTGACAGCTTACCTCCTTCAATATTTGAATACCGAATTACTAAACCATCGGTGGATAAGGTGTTGCAGTTTTTAAGAACCTTACAATGGGAGATAGTACCATGGTGGAGGATATAATACTGAAATTATTTGTTGAACCTAGTATGGATATGCACTTTGATGAGGAATAATTAGAAGAAACACAACTTGAGTGTGCATGCATGGAAAATGAAACAGGGAAAATGGTCGATGTGATAAATGGAGAAGAGGTGGAAAACTTGGATGTTAACCATACTGAAGGAACGTGCAAAGTCATGGATAGTGTAGATGAGAAAGAACATGCCTACCATGAACCCATGAGAACAAAGAAGTTTAACATTGGTTCAAAGACAAAAACCTAAGGAGGCTACAACTGGGGACTATTGGTTACAGAAGGAAGTCTCAAAGATCATTGATCTATTTTGCGAGTTTCAAGATTAATTCCCATGTGGGTACCATGAGCTTAAAGGTGTTCACCATTCCTTGGGGAAAAGAAAATCAAACTAAAGGAAGGTGTGTGCTCGATTCGGAAAAGGCCTTACGAAATGAATCTGAATCTTCATGTCAATGTCAAGGAGGAAATTGACAAAATGATGATGTCAGGCATCATTAAGGTTGTTGAAGAATGTGAAAGGATAATCCCCATGGTCATAAGAATTAAAAAGGATGGAAGGATAAGGATCTCTATTGATTACAGGGATTTTATTGCGGTATGTTTCATTGACCCTTTTCCAACCCCTTTTACTGAAGAAATCTTGGAGGGAGTAGTTGGGTGCGAGATCTATTCTTTCACAGATGGATTCTCAGGTTATCATCAAGTTAGAATTGCAAAGGAAGACCAAGAAAAGACAAAAATTTCCACTGAATGTGGAATTTTTTCCCACTGCGGTCATGACTTTTGGACTAAAAAATGCGCATGTTGTATTTTCACGTATAGTGGTCCAGGAATTTCAGGACTTCATCCACAATTTTTTTCAAGTCTACCTTAATGAATGGACAATGTATGGGTTAGTAAAAGATCACTATGACAATATCGACTAAGTTTGAAATATGTCGACAGTCATGGATATCCATCAACATTAAGAAATGTGTTTTTTTACTCCATTTGGGACCCTGTTGGGGCATATTATACGTAAGGAATGTTTGTTGGTGGATCACGCCAAAGTTTCTATTATTGTGGGATTATGGGAGCCTACAAGTCAGAGTGCAGTGTGCAGATTCCTTTGACATATGGGTTACTACTGAAGATTTATTAGGGGATATACAAAAATTTCGAGTCATTAGAAGGATTAGTAAAAGACGGATGTCTTTTTCATTAGAGAGAGGCGCAACAGATGGTGTTTAAAGCTTTGAAGGATAAGATTGTCACTACACCCATATTACTTTTTACTTCTTGGGATAAACCTTTCCATGTACATGTTGATGCCTCGGCGACAATCATTAGAGTAGTGCTAGCACAACCTGGTGAGGGGATTGTTGATCACCCCTTTTCTTTGCAAGTAGGAAGTTGACACCAGCAGAGCAGATTTAGACTACTACTGAGCACAATGCACTATCAATGATCTACGGGATGTATAAGTTCAGGAAGTATCTTTTGGAAACACCCTTCATATTTTACATGGATCACATGACATTGAATTACTTGGTTAACAAGCCAATTCTACAAGGGTGCATATGTCGATGGATCCTATTTTTTCAAGAATTTGAGTTTACAGTTGTGTTAAAACCAGGAAAAAGTAACTTAGGACACGAACACTTATCAAGAATAGATTTAGGAAAGGATGCACAAATTGTTGAGGATACAATGCCAGATGCACATTTGTTTAGAATATGATGCGCGCCCTCTGAATTATAAGATATTGTTATGTTTCTCATAATGGGTGTGGTGCCAAAAGGAATGAAAACCTTGGAGAGGAAATAGTTAGCTATACGCGTCATGCCCTACATGCTAATTGGTGGAGACTTATACAAGTTAGGCCGTGATGAGGTTTTGTGCTGATGCATGTTAGAACATGAGTGCATTGCAATCATAGAAGAAACACATGGTGGGATTGCAGGAGGGCACTATGTAGGAAATTCCACCACACGAAACATTCTACTCATAGGGATTTGGTGGGAAAGTGTCTACCAAGATTTTATTGAATTTTGCAAGGCTTGTGACTATTACAAATGCCTTGACAATACAAGAAAAGAGATGTAATGCCCTTGAGACCTATAGCCAGCGCATAACCATTTAAAAAATGGGCAATTGATTTTGTAGGACCAATTTCACCTACCACACGAAGGAATGGTTTACGTTGTATCATTACTTGTATTGATTACTTAAAAAGTTGGACAGAGGCAGCACTTACAAGGGATTGCATAGTGGCGTCAGCTTCTAGATTCTTATGGGAGAACATAATCAACAGGTATGGATGTCCTTTAAGCTTGAATAGTGATAGGGGTACACATTTTTGAATGAAACAGTTAGGATTTTATTAGCAAAATTCATGGTGGCCCATCACAAGACTACCCCTTATCACCCACAAGTGAATGGAACTTCTCAAGCATTTAACAAGATATTAAGCCACACACTAACTACAATTTGTGACGTGGGAAGACAAGATTGGGATGACAAGGTATCATTCATTCTATAGGCATACAAGACAAACTACAAGAGATTGAACAAGGCCACACTATTTTAATTGGTGTTTAGCGTGGAGGTTTTTCTAATAGTTGAATTTATGCTACCATCACTGTGTATTATGCACATAGGAGGATTATTTGATGAACAAGTAATTCGAGATCTCATGGAGAAGTTAATGCAGATAGATGAAAGGTGAGCTATTTCTCACTAGAGTCTGAAGACAGAAAAGGCTAGGCAAAAGGCATGGCATGATTGAGACATTAAAAAAACAATTCGAGGTTGGGAATATGGTTTTGTTATATGATTCCAAGTTTATGCACCATCCTAGGAAATTCCAAGTCCATTGGATGGGCCCATACACTTTATTCTATATACTTGATTCAGGCACTTGCCAATTACAAGCGTTGGATGGAACAAGGTTTCTAGGTCATTTCAATGGGAGTAGTTTAAACCTGCACTATAAATAAGTCTTCCCTGTGTTCATAAATAAGGAAGTATTACCACCCAACCTAGTATTTCCCTTAATGCTTTTCTTTTCCTTGTGTTTCCCTTTCTTGTTGCTTGTTCCTTTCTTTTTATGTTGTTATTTTATGCACCTTATGTTCTAGTAGCCACTTATTATTTTCAAAAATTTGTGTATATGCAGAGGAACATGCATCAACTTTAGTGTGGGGTGGAGTAGTGACAAGTGAAATAAAAGCTAGTGGTGAAAGTTGTGTTCCGATGGCCCGGGTTAAAAGATCAAAAGTGCATAAGGTGGAAGATCATGTGTAGAAAAGGTGGGTAAGGAATTTTGGTGTCAAGATAACTTTACAAAGACCATGTATAAAGGATGAGAAGCATAGGAACAACATGAGATAGGTGAGGGAAAAAATTAGGTCAAGGAAAGAAGAAGTGCCTTCAACACTTTGCAAGTGCGCACGTAAGGATATTTGGTCGATAAGGACTTTTTCATGCCAAAAGGTTGTAAATATTTTTCACGCAGGATTGGGTGCAAGGGTAAGAGCATTTAAGGTTGGATTTAGTGGAAAAATCCACCTTTATTTCAAAAGTACATTAGTAGGTGGCATATTCGGGAGATGAGAAATATCTATAAGTAGAATTTCAGGCATATTATTATTTACCATGCAATTAAGATATCGAAGAGCTCTTACGAACTAGGGCATCCGTGAAGAAGATTTGTGAGAAGAATAAAAATTGTAAAAAATTTCAGTGTGTGACTAGTGTGATTTGTAGACCAGATGTGGAAAGAGTACACGGGTGTGGAGAAGAAGGTTTAAGTAGAGTACGCCACCTTATGCAAGGATTGTCTAGGTTATGGTTTTATAGATAGGGCATGGGAGTAAAGTGATTTTTTGTGAAGTTGAGCCACAAATTTGAGCAGAGAAGAAGAGGAGAAAGGAAGAGTTTGGTTTTAGTAACCTAACAAGAAGATTGCAACAAATAAGGAAACCATGTCACCTAAGAAGGGAAGAGAAAAGGGAAAGAAGTTGTTTATGCTATCTTCAACGAGGAATGGTATGCGGAGATGCAATACCCAGATGGTGTGTTGCTCATAAAGGAATGGGTATCCCATGTAAGGAAGATGGTAGTGAGTGATTACAACCATCGCACAAGCACCATAAAGAAAGAGATGGCATTGTAATTGGTTCATCGGATAGAAAAAGGACACTAGAAGGGATGTCAATCTATGATGATGAAGTGAAGGTAAAATTGGAGAAGGTTGGGTTGTTGCAACTCTATGAGTTTCCCTATTTTGGAAAACTTGAGCGACCATACAAATGCCTGATGTCACAAGTGCACAAGAACCATTTATACTTCACCAGCTAAAGAATGTGTGTAAATTCAAAACTTAGCTCTAATTTTACCAGCCTTTTTTATGAAGGGGGCTCTTTAGATGATGACTTGGAGGATAAGGAGGCCACTAAGGATACCGTGGAGATTTATGACTATAAAAAGGGCTCGCACTACTTCAAAATCTTTGATATCTCGACCTATGATGAGGATGGCCACATGCGTGGTCTCCAAGCTTAAAGGATAAGAAAGGTAGACTCGAGATCAACAAGTCATGGCTGCACATATGTAGTAAAAATTTGAAAGGAACCATATACAATATTTTTCCTTCATATCGGATGAAATTGTGAACACCGCATGTGATGGGGAGAGGATTATGTTTGGTAATTTTCTCCTCACCATCATCTTTTCAGAAATTAGAGTGCATGATGGGCCATAGAAGTTTTTATGGGAATATCCAGGATGAATACCCTTCCCTCACAAATAGATTTGAAAAATACACATGTGAAACCATGACATCCATCCACAAGGCGTGCACTGGAAAAATGGTACAAGCGGATGCGTGACACGTTCGAGGATGAGTGGAGGATACCCAAACAATTTCCATAACTAGTATAAGGAGAAGATGAATTCACTATATAACAACACTTCTGTATTGGCAGATTCACTTTATTTGAGGACACCAAGAGTCCATGGTGCAAACTGTCTTTCTCTTTCACCACACAATATTTCCAAGTAGGATTCAACTACTTCAAGGAAGCCAAAATTCTAAGGTTCGCCTTCAGCGAGGTAGACCACGACTAATGCGAACTATGCGGGAAGCTAGTATACCCGAAGAGTCAATCTTATGTGGAGAATTATGTCTCCCTTGAGGTACACATGATAAAACTAGTGAATTGTTTTTATTTCGGAACCACTTTGGACGGTGATGGTATACACGTGCATTAGGCCGTAGTATAAGAAGGGAACCTACTCGAGAGAATGATGTATCTAACCCATAAGACCCCATCGGAAGGAAGAAGGCCACACCAAGGAAGAGGGAGAGGGAGGAGGAACAAAATAAGAAGGCAGCAAGTGTGCAAACAACATAATATGTGGCCATGTAGGAGTCGGGCATGAAATCCCAGAGCACATATGCATGGAGGAAGAATTCCCCCATCAAGGAAAAATAAAAGACACATGAGGAAGAGGTGCAAGATTAAAACACACCTCATGCGGACTAAGAGTCGAATGCAAGATACTATTTTCATAGGATAGAAGAGGAAGAGTTTCCTAGGGATGAGTCACCAATTAAAAAGAAACAAAGAGTGGAAGAGAAGGTGAACTCATAAAGAATGGAGATCTTGGAGGCTTACGGGAGAAAAAAAGGATGAGGATGAGCATGAAGATGCTTAGGGTCATTCTTTGTATGATGTGCATGACTACAAGGATGGGGAAATGAAGAAAATGATGGGGAAGAAGAAGGCGCTCAAAGAAAAGGGGAGAGTGAGGAAGATGCCATAGAAAGGGAAGTAACGTACATCATAAAGTCTTTGGTGGAATAGAAGGTAGAGAAGAGTGCTGATGAGGTGGTCAAGGAGATAGAAGAGGAGAGCTTACATAAGGAGTATGGAGCATGAGCGGAGCTCCCACTTAGCAGTAAGATTTCATAAGGTAGCGTGCACAAGAAGAAAGAGTGTGGTAGTGGCGTAGGAGTACAGAATGAGTTATATCAACAATATAAATAAGGTATTGTGTGTGCATTTCCAGAGTATCGTGCCTACAAACCAACTCCTTGCATGGTCCTCATTTGAAGAAGAGGGTGCCTACCCTCGTACAAGGAAGATGCTATTTTTGGCATTTAAGTCCCATATCGATGACCTCGAATTCAAAGTCAACCAAGGGGCATTGATGAAGATACCAGATTCTAAGAGATTAAAACCTCGGTGAATGCTCAGCAGTTGTTAATTGAGAAAGTCTGCAATGCGTTCAACAAGGTGTCGGTTGAGGTAGAGACAAGACTCTTCGGGAGGAATGATAGAGTAAGAGTCTTGGATGAGAAACAAAGGAAGAAGATAAAATAACTCATTGAGAAGAGAAAGGATCTAAAGCAGGAGGAGTTGATCAACACACAGTTAAGGTGTGCAATAAGGGAGGAAAAGAAAAGGTGTGCAAGGTCTATAAGAAAATAGAAATGATTACAGATGTCATTATCTTGAAGCATCCAGACCTTGCCCCACCTGAATAAAAATATGAGTCAACCTTGTAATTATTGGAAGACTTAACCTGCATCCTCACCATGGAGAGGTTGTTGCTTTCCTTAGAATCAGCGAAGAGGCACTAACACGCGAAAGAAGGAATAAAGGATAAAAAATCAAGGAGACAGTCACTCAATATTCAAAACTCCTTCATGTTGTACACACCACCATACGAATGGCTGAGGCTATGTATGATAATTGTCTTGATAGGGACAGGGTAGCAAGTATACTAGTTGCTACACATGAGGTAGATCTAAAAGCATTACAAGAAAAAAATATAGGAAACAGAGAAAAGTAGGATAAAATACTACTAGAGGTTGAGAATAAAATTGAAGCAATCGAAACCTTGCAAGGTTCGGTTAAAAATTGACTTAAGGAGTTGTACCCCAGGTCACTCATAGAATGGATGGATGACCTTAGCAAACGTCTGGAAGGGATTATAGATATGCGGAACACTAAGGGCAAGAAATTGAGCTTTGAGGAGGTGAGCACTCTAGTGGGTGACCTAATCCAACTCACACAGGGTGAAGAGGATGCCTAGGAGAAGATTGAGGAAATAGTGAGGAAGGAATTCCCACTTCTCTTGCACTAGTAGTAAATTCTTTGATTCTTAGATATTTTTCTACTTCTTCCATTCTTAATTCTTCATTATTCTATTCTTTCATTCTCCTTTTAACTCATCCAGATCCCACCAATCTTTATTCTTTAAAGGAGTAATATGTTTCTGAGGATGGAGATAAAACTTAGTGTGGGGTGATGTTGGGCGCAAAATTATTTTCTAAGTACCAATGGGTGTGTCCATGCGTGAGACGAGTAAGAAGAAAGGCACATGGGAAAAAGCGCATATGACAAGGGTTTAATAAGGGTTTAGGAGAAACAAGGTCATGTGCATAAGGCAAGACAACGAGGATCTAAGGACTTAGTCATATTCGACATTCTAGAGGTACTTGAGGAAAAATGTGACCCGACTAGGCATCTTTGAGTGGATAAGGTGCCATCCTAGAACCTTAGTGGTCAAGAAACGAATATCCCATGTATGGAATATTCCCAAAAGACATCATAAGAGAGAGTGTAGGGCTTGTTAAGAGATAAGCATGCACCATTGGAGAACCACATTAACACTTGGCATATGATCTTCTCAAGAGAGAAGGCATGGCGGTTAGTGTAGAACCTATTTAAAGATAGATGCTCGGAAGCAAAGAAGAGAGACACGGAGTTTGGAATATAGAGAATGCATAGAGAGCTTGAGAAGCCAAATGTTACAGTAGTGCTAGGGTTTAGAACATTAATACTAAGGGTTATATGGGATATAACAGTCCTCGGTATGACAACTGGGATCTGTAATAAGGGTTACTGAATGGGAGGGTATAGCTAGAATATCACACTGGGGTAGATCATAAGAGATGAGTCCCAGATTACTTGATATGTATGGTCTGTGATGATCTCTTCTAATTTTAATGTGGCTACCATAACTTCATGAATGAATATTTATGAGATAGTTTTTTGTATATCATGTTTAAGGGTGTAAACCCTCTTCTTGTATGTGACTGTCATGACTCAGATCGGATTTATCATGTGTATTACAATGACACTTAGTTTCTTTAAGGCATTAACGTGTGGAATCTATAAGCTACCTTTCCACTTTCCTTTTAAAGTGAATGTATTTTCCATTCTACAAATCATCCTCCATCAATGACAAGATCTTATCACAATGCTCACATAAAGGAGGGGCTCGGCACTGCGCCATGCCTCGAGTGATCGCTAGTGCCTGCTAGGTGATAGGCGGGCATGAATGGGGTTAGAAATAATTAAGGGTACATAAAAATGACTCTAGTACTTTATTTACCTTTATTGTATTTATCCTCACCCACTTATGTGTGTGGATATTTCTTTTTATTTATTTATATATTAGGGGATATTTTCTAGTTGCGAATATAGTTCATTCCTTGATTTATGGTATTGAGTGGTTCTATCCTTGATATATGGTATTAACTAGATCTCAGAACACCCACAATTTTACCCACATGAAACCCAATACACACTAATAGTTAATTTAGAGAAAAATTACTTGAATAATTTTTTATTTAAAAAAAAATCAAATGCAACATTTAGCTATTCCTTAGTTAGCAAAATATGATTTTCATTAATAACTAATTTATATTATTCTATTTTCTAGTTTGGTTTAAAATCCTCGAGTTTATAATTCTCATTTAATTAAATAATATGGTTCAAGAGTCATTTACTAGTTTATTACGTTAAGGCTAACTCTAAAACACCCTCCTAATGATTAAATACAATTAAATTAAATTCCTATAATAACCATTTCCTAATTACTAAGGAACAATTTGACTTAATTTACAAAGGTCATGGTCTTTTCATTAAAGGTCAACAAATAATCAAAAATGTTAGAGAATAAATTTAACTTCTACACCACTTAAGTGGCCCCATTCAAATTTGACCCATATACTTTATTGAAACCATTCTCACCTACTCTCACCTAGATTTTATAGGGATCATTTCTAGCCATTGGATGGATTATATCTAGGCCCTTGGATCTTACAGATCCAAACTAACCCTAATCATATCTATGGGAAGCTTTTATTCATTCATTTTACTCATTTCCTCATTTTTGGTTTTGCAGGTTTAAGGGAGGAGGAAGAGAAGGAAGCCATGGATGAAGATGGAGCTTAATGTGGATGATCCTATTGTATCTTTTTTTGTAATACTACTTCCATTTTACCCTCCCTCGATTTGATTGTAAATTCTTGTTTGATATAACTATTCATTGTTGAAAAATTAATTTTCTTTTGTATTTACCCTATTTGGGAAAATAGACATTTGCCCCACTTTTACAAGTCTAGTTTAAAAAACAATATCCCTTTGATATATATATAAAAATTTTAATTTCACGTTTTAATATTTTTTTATCACATTTATACGTACATAATTTTATTATATAAAAATATCAAAACCAGAAATTAAAAATTATATATATATATAACATTGTTTAATACTTATTCATGGCAAATACCATTAAAAATACCGATTGCACATATAACACCAACCGATTGTATTCACAATAGTGGTGGTGTTTAATGTTAATGATTTAAATATTTTTATGGTGGAGGGTTTTACCCCACCCAACCAAACATAACAATAAAATAAAATTGATATGAAGTTTAAATTATAAACTTTAATAATGAGATATATACCTCTATATATATATTATTGAATTCATTTTTGTTAATAATAACAATAACAATTTACATTTTTTTTTCTAAAATCATTGGTTTATATAATTGTAATATTTTTAATATATATACAATATAAAAGTATGCAATTATATAAAAATTTAAAACTTAATAAATAGATATATATATGTATATTTTTATTGTGTATTTACAAAGATCAAAATTTATAGGGTAAGAAAAATACAATTCAAGGATTTTTGGAGTTCTCTCCATATTGACTTAAAAGTAAACTTTTGGAAAAATTAATAAAAGATCTCATTCAATATGTTATAGCTAGTTGGGAGGAGATTATTCTTCTTATTAATAATTCTCATCAATTACTTCTTTTTGCCTAAAATACTACTAAATGTAACTATTTCATTTCCTCCATAAGATATAAGTGACAACCATTTCCAACAACAATAAATTTTAATCTTCTCAAAAAGTTTAGAAATGAAAGCATATTACATTTGGAAAGAATGAAACAACTTAAATTAAAAAATGCATATCCATTTCAACTTATTTCAAAGTTTCCATTTCACCAAAACAATGTAAAACTTGGTAATTTCTTTTCACAAAAATAACACATTGTAAGATACAAAATTTCTCATTCAACACTCTTAAAAGGATTTACAAGATATAGGGGTTTCCAAGTAATAAAATAAATTACTTACAAGCAAAAATTTACAAGCATCCACTCAAAGTGGTAATAACAAAATGAACAATTTACAACATAAATGCTTTAACAAGGCCAAAATACAAGTCTCCAAATTGCAAGTCTTCTCCCAAATGTAGCTCCAATCTAGCTCACTTCAATCTTTCACAAAAAAGATCACAATACAAAGAAAGGGGAATAGGCAACACTCTCTGCCCAACCTTTAATCCATTAAGAGGAGAAGCCATCCCCTTAATGGCCCCGAGCCCCAACAAAAGAACCATGAGGGATCTTTAGCAACATTTGACAACTTTTCAACAAACATGGCTTCCACAAACAACATACATTTCAAAACATTAAACATAACTAAATGACATAATCAACAAGTTTTATAACTTCTTCTCAAAAATACAAGGTTTGATACCAACCAAATGGAGCAAGGACTATGGGAAACCACCTCCTTTTTCCTCCCAAGTGAAGTGGGAGTTTCACCCTAAGCCTCCAAGTGCAAAAAAACAACAACAATATCCTTATCTCTCCCTTGCAAGTATGTAACAATATGACCATGATTTCCTTTTCACTCCCCATAGGTGAAACTCCCAATCACACTCCCACCAAATGCATGCCTCAAAAAATCCCTTTTCCCTCCCCAATGGTCCCATAAGTCCATCTCCCACACCCAACTTAAGGCATACTACCCAACCACACAAAAACACATTCACAAACTCAAAAAAACTTAACAAGCACAATATTTCCACATCAACAAACATAATAAAAAAAACAAAGGTGGAGAGCCTACCTCTCCATCAAGCTCCAAGAAAAATTCACTTCACAAGTCTTTCACACCTCCAAGCCAAGAAATTCCCAAAATCAACTCCAACAAGCTCTCAATTTCAAAAATGCAAAGGAAGAAAATGAACAAGTAACCCCATTCCATCAAAATCCATCAATAAATAGAAATGGAATGTGAGGATGATGAGGTGGCTCCATGTAGGATGTCCACTTCATCATTCCTCCATTCCCACACTCAAGTCAAACACCATTCCCAAGATAATAAATGAGCATGTAAGAACTATGATAAACCCACATGGCACACAAACTTGCACACCATGCCTTCTAAGGAAAAAATTTATTGTGACAAAAGGTGTAATTATTTTCACTCTTTTACACTCAAAAAGGATAAATAAGTCAAAAATAAACTCCCCAACCCATAGGTAGGGTTGTTGGGTAAATTTAAGAGGCATGGACAAGCTTAGCTTGTCCCACAAGCCTCCAAAAAGGCCTCCCAAGTCAAAATCTGAATTTTAAGTTGGGGTGGAGTAAAGACACACAAAACTTTAAAACTTACAAAGACCACCTAACCTCATAATTATCTATTTGTCACATCTCTATTTTAGTTAACCAAATAAGAAGGATTAGCTTAATTAAGACACATTATTACTTGCTAATAAAGTGACAACAATTTCAAAATTTAAATACATATAACACAAATAAAACACACAAAAATTAAAAGAAGGAAAACATATCACCCCATGGCCACACATGTGAGGTCACCCCCATGGGAAACCTCCAAACTAGGCATGCAAAAACAACAACAACATAACATTACACAAGTTGTCAAATTTTGGCCACGTTGCTCAACACCCGACATCCTTTCGTGGTTGGTCCCTATCCCCTTTTGATGTATGTGATAAAATGTCCTACAACACAAAAAAAAATACCTCTCTAGGCCTTTCGGTGTATTAACAACATCGAGACAATATAAATATAAAATCAATAATCATCATTTGACATTAGCAATTCTATCATCTAACATCATAAATTAATTCAATTTTGGCATCCATAAAATCATAATTCTACTCAAAACATCCAACATAGGTTATGCATCCAAATTACGACATGTTAGTATAAAAATCAAAATATCGCAAATCAACATATATAACTGTCTATCATCACCATCTAGTGCATCATAATAAAATGTAAACCACATAATGTCAATAGTCTAAATATTTACATAGTCCATCATCTACTGATCAAAATATAATACTCAAATGTTTAAGTATCAATCCAACAGTAACAACATCAAAATGAAATAGTGTCGAAGAGGAGTGGGCACTACATCCCCCTCCCCTTAGACTCGACTTCCTCCTGAAGTCACTGGAATAGATGAGGAAACTAGGCTCACAATAAAGTGGCATCCTCCCATGTGGTTGTAGTCTCATCATACCTATCCCACTGACCCACACCTAGTCAATCTCATGGCCTCAAGGCCCAGGGTCCTATGCACTCTATGATGCACATGGGCTCCACTAACACCTTTCCCCTGCTCCTAAACCTGCACAATGTTTTCCAATCCAAAACATGAGAGGATTTGGAATGTATCTCTAAGTACATAAAACATGAAATACATCATGTGCAAGACAAGATGAGTGGAAATGCTAGATGATAGGCCAAAGGACCGATACATGCTCCAAGATCTCAAGGGACCCACAAATCTAGGAGCTAACTTAGAGCCTTTTCCATAATGGATAGGACTCTTATGAGGCTTGACATGAAGAAACACCTTCATGCCCACCTCAAAACTATGATCTGTCCTCCTTTGATCTACATATTTCTTCTATCTATCCTGAGCCTCCTGTAACCTCTATCGAATCATGACAACCTGCTTGCTCCATATCCTATAATAATGTCAGCCCAAGAGAAAATATGTCCTCCAATCTATCCCAACTTAGTGGTGTCTTGCACTCCCTGCCATACAATTCCTGAAAAGGATCCATACCAATCGAACTCTAAAAAACTATTGTTGTAGGAAAAATCCACTAAATACAAGTACTCCTCCCACCTAGACTGATGGTCCATGACATACATCTCCAACATATCCTCTAAGATTTGATTCACCCACTCTATCTCCATCTTTCTCTAGATGATAAGTTGTACTAAAGTTGATACTCATCCCAAGGGCATGTTGCATGGTAGTCTAGAAATGAGAGGTGTATAAGGGATTGCATGGTCATAAATAATCTTCCATGGAATCCTATGCAGTCTAAATCTCATCAAGGTATACTCGTGTCACTACACTAGTTGTATAGGTGGTCTTCACAAGAAAAATGAGCCACTTTCATCAATCTATCCACCATGACCATGATGGCATCATGGTGGTATCTCGACATCGGTATCCCTACTATGAAATCCATGGAAATGGTGTCCCATTTCCACTCCAGTATATCATGTGGGTAGAGAAGGCCAGTGGATGTTGATGCTCGACCTTCACCCTCTAACACTCTAAACAACAGACAAAAACTTGAGCTACATCTCTCCATAGACCTCTCCAATGGTATAGTATCTCAAGGTGGTGTGCATCTTCTTCACCCCTGGATGGGCTGAATAAGGTGCACGATGAGCCTCTGTCAAGATATCCTATCTCAAACCTCCATCTCCTAGGTACATAGATCCGACCTCTATGTTTGAGAAGACCATCTACCTCTAATGAAAATCCATCAAACTTCCCTCAAGGGGTCTCTTGAGACTCAATCTCTTGATCTGGCTACAAGGTAGAAGCTTTCATGTGGAAGCTTGTTACAAAATCTTGCTCCACAAATCTATACCCACTAAAGTAGCCATAACCAAATGTCTCTCATCTACTCAGAGTATATGCAAACACATTCTCCTTCCCCTTCACATGCTCTATCTCCATGTCATACTCACAAAGAAACTCCATCCAACGTCATTGATGAGCATTGAGATTGGGTTGCGTGAAGAGGTGACAAGACTCAAATGATCAGTCTTGAGAATGAATCTCTTTCCCAAAAGGAAATGTCTCCATCAAACCAAAGCATGCACAACTACTACAAGATCAAGGTCATGAGTCGGATAATTGAGCTCATAATCCTTGAGTTTGTGAGACTCAAAGGCTACCACTTAGCCCTCCTGCATCAATACACCTCCTAATCCTGCCAAAGAAGCATCTGTGCATACAAAAACTCTCCCTATGGATCTAGAACTGTAAGAATGGGTTTTTTGTAAGGCATTCCTTCGATTTCTAAAGGCCTTACTCACATCTATTTGACTAGATGAACTTCTTCCCTTTCCACTTGAAGGGAAGTGATGGGGTGCAACTTTGAAAAGTCCTAAAACAAATCTCCTATAGTAGTATCCTCCAACCCCATGAAACTACGCACCTCGGTCACACTAGTAGGTGTTGGCCAATCCATAATGGCTCTAATCTTGGAAGGATCGACTATGATACCTTCCCCAAAAATAATGTGACCCAAATACTACACCTCTGACTAAAATAATGCACACTTCTCTAGGTTCCATAAAGTTGTTGCTCACGAAGACACTATAGAACCTAATGAAGGTGCTCCTCATGCTCCTCATGCATACGAGAGAAGATAAAATGTCATCAAGGAACATGAGGACAAAAAGTGGTCTAGAAAGTTCCTAAACACCCCATTCATCAAACTCATGAACACTTACAGGGGCATTCATCAGACCGAATGACAACTATGAACTCATAGTGGCCATATCTCATATAAAAAGTTGTCTTGTGAATATATTCCTCTGCAATCCTCAGCTTGATGGTATATGACTTAAGATCAATCTTAGAAAACATAGTTCCCCCTTCATCTGATCAAAAAAATCATCGATGCGAGGAAGGGGGTAATGATTCTTGATCGTTACTTTGTTCAACTTGATGATAGTCCACACACAACCACAAGGATCCATCCTTCTTCTTCACAAAATCATTGTGCACCCCAGGGGATACACTAGGATGGATTAGGCCTTTCTCGAGAAGGCCCTCTAGCTACAACTTGAGCTCACATAGCTCAAGTGTGGTCATCCTATATGGAGTCGCGTGAGATAGGTTCCACTCCTGAACCAAATCAATGTGAAAATCTATCTCACATGGGGGAGGCATCCCTGGAAGCTCACTAGGAAAACATCAAAAACTCCTACAAAATGGGGTGATCATCAAGTGAAGGTCCACTAGCCCCATCCTCTGACCTATCACTAATTGTAATAGCATACAACTGACAACCCCATCATACACACCACTTTAGCTACATAGTGGAAATAGTGTGAATAGAGATGGGTCTCTTGACTCCAACAATCACTGACTCCACTCCCAAATCATCTACACAAGATATAATCTTGTTGTGATAATCAACTCTAGCTCTGTGTGTAGACAACCAATCCATGCCCAAGATAACTCCATACAAACCCAAGGAAGGATACAAAGATCCAAAGTAGTGGTAAAGGGTCCTAGGTCCACTACGCACTCCTTGACTAAGGATTCTACTGAGATCTTGGCTCTAGAAGCCATCTCAACATCCCAACTAAGGCCCTGCCTAACTTCCACCAGCCTGCAAACTCTACTAAAGATGGAGAAATGAAATAATTTGATGAGCCTGAGTCAAATAAAATAGGGTAGAAATACCACCAATGCTACCTATGGTCTCTATCATCATGCCTTGGTGCTCTTCCTGGCGGTTCTCAACCACTACATATATCCTGTGGCTCCTAGCCATGTCACCAACCGTAGGCTCAAAAATGGTTCCTTACCCTAATTAGCAGGGTTCTTGGGCACTCTCTCCAATGATGTCCATGTCATGCACATCGCATCCATAGCAAGTACCTGTCCTCTCCACTTGAGCAGATAGTCCTCTAGGTGGCCCAGTAGTATGTGTTGAAGAACTTGATGATCCTTCATAGATCTTTGTGGGTGCTATGGTGGATGTACTCCTGTCATGTGCTCGAGGTGGAGCCTGTGTCTTGTTGGGCCCCCTTAGCTAGAGGTCCCATACTATGCCCTCTCTGAGCATCATGGCATTGTGGAGGTCGAAAGGGTGTTCAAGTCTATTGTTGTATTGCTTTGAGGAGGTGGAGGAGGCTAAGGAAGACTATGCTGAAGTGTGTCCACCATGAGGAGGAGGAGTTGATCCCCTTGATCTACTATCTATCATATTATCATGTATCCTCATCACTCTATCATGATCCTTTGAGTCTTCCCCTTGGTTTCCTCTACAATATAGGCCTTCTCCATGGCCTCGATAATGTTCACAAGGGAAATGAATGTGCACTTCCCCACCCAAGTCTAAGTTTCAGGCCCTAATGAACCTATGAACTCTAACATGCTCGTCCTACATGTAATCCACATACTTGAAGTAGATCTAAAAACCATCCTCATACTCTGCCACTATCATGGAAGCCTATCAGATCATGAAACTCATCGATCTAATACTATTGGATGAATCTCTTGGATATATATCTACTCCTAAATGCTCCTCCTCGAAGAGCTCCCAAGTAACTGTCTTTGAATCCACATGGAGCTTCTGCTCCTCAGTCCTCCACCAAACTCCATCTCATCTCTCAGAAGGTGGATGGAAACATGAGCTTTCATGTTTCTAGAACAAGGACATAGCTTGAAGCATCCGCTCAAGCTAACCAACCATGCATCTTCCTAAAATCCCCTGTGTCTCTAGTAAAAATGAGGTGGGTGTAACTTTAGTATCTCTCTAATGTGATCCGTTGTTGTCGATTAGTTGTCACCCCTAGGTCTCTCTGCATGATCATCTCTCATCCTAGGGCTCCTAGACCTGTCTTTGTGCCTCATAGCTCTATCTTTGTGCTCCCTAGGAGGTGACCCATGTCTAACTGACTCCACGTGGGAGTTCTCTACCCTATCCTCCATTTGTGATGTGAAGGTGCACGAGCCTCCACTGATGGCTCTTTGTCCTGTCTGCTAGGTCACCCTCCTAAATATCCTCCGCGTATAGCAGCATTAACATCATGTAGTGTCTACAATATCGAGGAAAAAATAATAGTTTATGTCCTAATCTAGGGGGTGGTAGGTCTAGGTCCATGTAGGAACCCCTCTCTCTAGTCCACCTCCTGCACAGACCAAGGCGAGAGTTAGTTTATCATCATCTAAGTTTTTGTTTTAGTTTTCTAAGTTTTCTATGTTTAAAAAATATCATGTAATGTTGTGTGTTCTAGGTTTAGAGTTGTGCTTAGGTTTATTTTTTTATGTTTCATGTTTTCAAGTGTGCCCGGGTCCAAGCGTTGAACCCATGGCTCTGATACCAAGTGTAACACCCACAAATTTTACCCACACAAAACCCAAGAAAACTCAAGTTAATTTAGAAAAAATTACTAAATAATTTTTTTTTTTTTTAAAGGAAAATGCATTTTTAGCTATTTCCTTGGTTAACAAAACTATCATTTTAAAATAATTAAATTATATTATTCAATTTTCCGAGTTTGGTTTAAAAGGTCTCATTTCTATAATCCTTAATTAATTTAATATAGGTTCAAAAGTCATTTAATAATTTATTATGTTAGGGCTAAGTCTAAAACACCCTCCATTGATTAAATACAATTAAATTAAATTCCTATAATAAATATTACCTAATTACTAAGGAGTAATTTGACTTAATTTATTACAAGGTCATGGGATTTTATTATTAAAAGTTACTAAAATAATCAAAAAGGTTATAAAACAATTTAACTTCTACACCACTTAAGTGGCCCCATTCAAACTTGACCCATGCATTTTATTTAAAACATTCTCACTAACTCTCACCTAACTTTTGTAGGGAATCATTTCTAGCCATTGGATGGGATCAATCTAAGCCATTGGATCTAAATATTCCAAACAACCCTAATCATCTCTATGGAGGCTTTTATTCATTTATTTGACTTATTTTCTCCTCATTTTTTTTAGGTTTAAGGGAAGGAGAAGAGAAGCCAAGCCATGAGGAAGATGGAGCTTAGGGATGGATACACACAACCCCAGTTTATTTTTTTATTTTTTTTTTATTTCCATTCTACCCTCTCTAGGGTTTGATTGAAAATTTTTTTGTTAACAATTTATTTTTGTAAATTATTTTTATTTTTTTTACCCTATTTGGGTAAAACGGGCATTTATTTTAATCCATTTCTATCTAGTTTATTTTAGAATATACACTTTTATATATTATATATATATATATATATATATATATATATATATATATATATATACATATATATATATATATATATATATGGTTATATATATATTTATATATAGATATAAATATATATATATATATGGCTATATATATAATATATATATATATATATATATATTAAAATTTATTTGCAAAGGCAATTTGTACCGATGCACATATAAGTGAAGGTGGTATGTTAAGTAATAAATGGAGTGTTTAACGTTTTTAAAGAGTTTTGGGGGGGGTCATGACCCCACCCCCCATCCCATATTAAAATGGTCAGGGTGGGGGTGGGGTTGGCGACTCACCCCCATCCTTTACAAAAACCCATAAGCCAAACTCATTCATGAAGTTTAACCAATATAATTTTATTTTATATTTATTAATTATTTATTATTATAAAAGGTTTTATTAATTATATTAATAATTAATATATATAAATAATATATATATATAATATAATATATATATATTTATTTATATATTATATATATATATTATATATATATATATATATTAATAAATATTAATTATAAAATTATTATTTTTTATATATAATAAAACTCAATTTGTTTATATATTTAAAATAAATTTTAAAACATAAATCCATTTAATCAAATTTAATATACTTATATTTAAGTATATATCATATGTATACTTTTTTTTTTTATTCCATTTAAAACTAAATTTGAAGAAAATTAAGAATTTCTCTACTATATTTATTATAAAAGTAAACATTGGGAAAAAATTGGTAAAAGATCTTTTATTTAGAAAATAAGATTATGTGAGGAAATTTTCCATCTTCAAGACTAGAATATTAAGAATTATCACTCAATTTTAATTCTTTTCATTCTTTCATTATAAAACAAGAACACTATTTCCTTTCTTCTTCATAAATATAAGTGATAAACCATTCATTTCAACAAAATGAATTTTAACAAGATTCCTATTTCTTTTAAAATGAAAGATATCACATTTTGGAATATGAAACAACTTAATTTCAAGAGAGATGCATTATCTATTTCTACTTATTTCAAAGTTTCTATTTCATTTAACAATGTAAAACTTTTGTAATTTCCTTTTCACAAAACTAACACATTTGAAAATATAAATTTCTTATACAAACACTCTTAAAAGAGTTTACAAAATAAAGGGATTTCCAAGTAAAATACAACTTTCTTTCAAGCATACAATTTTACAATCTTCCACTCAAAGTGGGAATAATAAAATGAAAAATTACAACATAAAATTTTCAAAAAGGCCAAAATACAAGTCTCCTATTTGCATGTCTTCTCCCAAATGTAGCTCCAATCTAGCTCACTTCAATCTTTCACAACAAGGATCACAATACAAAGGAAGGGGGAAGTAGGAAACACTCTCACTGCCCAACCTTTAATCCATTAAGAGGAGAATCCATCCCCTTAATGGTCCCATGAGCCCCAACCAAAGAACCATGAGGGATCTTGAGCAACATTTGACAACTTTTCAACAAACATGGCTTCCACAAACAACATACATTTCAAAATATTCAACACAACTAAAATGACATACTCAAAAGTTTTATAACTTCTCAAACAATACATAGGTTTGATACCAAACCAAATGGAGCAAGGACTATGGGAAACCACCTCCTTTTTCCTCCCAAGTGAAGTGGGAGTTTCACCCTAAGCCTCCAAGTGCACAAAACAAACAACACAATATCCTTATCTCTCCCTTTAAGTATGCAACAATATGACCATGATTTCCTTTTCACTCCCCATAGGTGAAACTCCCAATCACACTCCCACCAAATTCATGCCTCACAAAAATCTCCTTTTCCCTCCCCAATGGTCCCATAAGTCCATCTCCCACACCCAAACTTAAGGCATACTACCCAACCACACAAAAACACATTCACAAAACTCAAACAAACTTAACAAGCACAATTTTCACATCAACAAACATAATAAAAAAAAAAAAATGTGGAGATCCTACCTCTCCATCAAGCTCCAAAAAACTTCACTTCACAAGTCTTTCACACCTCCAAGCCAAAAATTCCCAAAAGAACTCCAACAAGCTCCCAATTTCAAAAATGCAAAGAAGAAAATAAACAAGTAACCCCATTCCATCAAAATCCATCAATAAATAGAAATGGAATGTGAGGATGATGAGGTGGCTCCATGTAGGATGCCACTTCATCATTCCTCCATTCCCACACTCAAGTCAAACACCATGCCCAAGACAATAAATGAGCATGTAAGAACTATGAAAAACCCACATGGCACACAAACTTGCACACCATGCCTTCTAAGGACAAAATTTATTGTGACAAGAAGAAGGTGCAATTATTTTCACCCTTTTACACTCCAAAAGGATAAATAAGTCAAAAATAAACTCCCAACCCATAGGTAGGGTTGTTGGGTAAATTTAAGAGGCATGGGACAAGCTTAGCTTGTCCCACAAGCCTCCAAAAAGGCCTCCCAAGTCAAAATCTGAATTTTGAAGTTGGGGTGGAGTAAATCACACACAAACCAACACAAATCTCACTTACAACAAGGACCACCTAACCTCATAATTATCTATTTTCACATCTCAATTTTAGTTAACAAATAAAGTAGGATTAGCTTAATTAAGACACATTATTACTTGCTAATAAAGTGACTACAATTTCCAAAATTAAATACATATAACAAAAATAAAAACACACAAAAATTAAAATAAGAACATATCACCCCATGGCCACACATGTGAGGTCACCCCCAATGGGAAACCTCCAAACTAGGCATGCAAACAACAACACAACATAACATTACACAAGTTGTCAAATTTTGGCCATGTTTCTCAACACCCAACATCCTTCCATGGTTGGTCCCTATCCCCTTTCGATGTATGTGATAAAATGTCCTGCAACCAAAACAAAATACCTCTCTGGCCTTTCGGTCATATTAACAACATCGAGACAATATACATATAAAATCAATAATCATCATTCAACATTAGCAATTCTATCATCTAGCATCATACAATTAATTCGATTTTGGCATCCATAAAATCATAATTCTACTCAAAACATCCAACATAGGTTATGCATCCAAATTATGACATGTTAGTACAAAAATCATAATATCATAACTCAACATATATAATTGTCTATCATCACCATCTAGTGCATCATAGTTCCTTTTATTTTCATGGTCGATGACCATTCCACAATAATAATTAATACTTTTAAACTTTATTTGTTTTCTTTTACTTTGCAAATTGGTCGTCAGTTGGCCCCCTTAAAACATCAATAACAATCATCAATTATTTTTCCAATGGTTTATGAATGAATTTACCAAGTATCAACCAATATCTTTCGTAATATGGTATAAGACTATTATATAAAAATTCAATTGCTCTCATGATCTATGACCATTTTAATGAAATCTAAAATTTATAATTACCTTACATATGGTCTATGACCATTATTCTCTATGCCAAGGAGAAGTCAACCAAAATTAATACATTTAAACAATAATCATCAAGTAATTACCATATAGAGTTGTCTAAGATATGTTCATAATAACATTCAACTTTAAAACATTTTGAAGTAATGTGGAAACTTAAGCAATGCAAAGTAGTCTAAGGCCGAGTAGGGATACTATTAATAATAACCATTAATAAACTTATGATATTACCTTAAACAATGTAAGGTAACCTTAACCATCACAAACATTATTAATTAATGCTAACATTATTAACTATATCAAATGGTGATGAAGTCCTACCAACCGTAACAACATATAACAATGCAAATGAAACGCAATTGTCATGCAAATTGAACAAAAGTTATCAGGTAATGAATATATATGGATACATATTCATCTATGTACATGCATGTGTATGTTTTTGCATAGACATATATTTATGTATATGTATATATAACTATATATGCCTACTTAACAAGTAATTTTCATCATTAATTTAGTCGTTATCAAACATTTATTGCATGACAAAACCTTCCCACTTTTATGGGGTTTGACATTCCATTTCTAAATGTTTGAAACTTTCTACTCATTAAAATAAAGTCTTATTTTTCTAATTAAATATACATATTAATAATTTATATTTCATTAATATTAATTAATTATTAAATATAATTAATACTAATTAAAATTTACTATTTCTTTAATTACGCCGTCCCCTATGGGAAAGGCTCTTGCGGACGTTTCTCCGACTATCTTAAATTTACGTCCTCACGGACGTTTTTTTTAATACAAGGCGTTCATTCTCAAGAGAGGGTCTTCTGCCGATTTGAGTAACGTATTGCGAGAGTCAGAAGTCTAGAGAGACTTGCGCAACTAGGGCAATAGGCGGGTCGTTGTTCTTTGCTTTGGAAAGTGAAGCAGAGATGTAAACGAAAAGAAAGAGCAATGAAACTGAGCGCGGTGACATGATAATCAAGTCTGGTTAATGTTAAGGCGATGAAAACAAGTGGCAATGATAAGAGGGTAACTAGTCGAAGTTATATATAGGATTCCGCAGGGTATTCTAGAATCCCGGTGCAACTTATGCATCGCAGAGTTATATCGCCGTCGAATTTGAATAAGATTTTGAGTTGAGCGAGCACATCAGGGCGAGTCGCGAGTCATCACTATTCACTAAATATTAGGGAATGTTGCAGTCAACTGGTTTTTCTAACCTTATCCTCATTCCAAAGTTTTGAGAATCGTGGCCGCCAAACCCACGACTCTTTCTTGATGGAATTTAGACGTGGTAGTGGGCGTGGACATGGCCATGGAAGGCAGAGGCCGAGGCCGAGGCCGAGGTCGCAGAAACCAAGCACCAGAGAATTTTGTGGAGGAGCTTGATAAAGAACCGGAAACCTATCATGTTGAAGCCATGCAAACATCGTAGAAAGTGTTATTTCTGCTGATGAGTAGCTGCATTTGAGCCTGTGGGAGTGAGGTTCCATTTCTTTTGTTGTGAATTTTGTCCAGACTTTATAATCAGTTATTACACATATACATGAAAGGCCCATGCTTTGCATTCTACACATGGTATGTGCGGTACGGGAACTTGTCTTGTGAGTCTTGATGGATGTACTTTCAACATAATCTTGTTCTACGATAAGGTATTTCAGTCTCTTATAGGGAGGAAGAATAGAACAGAAAATCCAAAGTTTGTTCAAAATGCCTGATATCAGTATTAGAAAGTGAAGAATATTTGATGCATTTCCCGCTCAAAAAAATATTGATAAATATATATAACTAGATCTAATGGTCAGTTATCAATTAGACATTGGAATTCTAATTACACCTAGAGGTGTTTAACAATGGCAGGCAGGGTGGTGGTGGTGTGCTGTAATATGTGAGTGTGTTCATTTTTAATTTTGACCTTGAACTTGACATCTATTTGACAGTCAATAAGAAGTTTTTCTTTTTTTCCTTCCTGAAGTCGATCAAAAAATTGTAATATCATTGGTCATATGGTGGAGTTTAGAGCCCTTTTCTTTCCCACACATTAGTACAATGTAAGATTATTTAGGGTTTTTATGTTAGTGTGTCCGTGGATCTGATCTATTTATTAAAATCCAATGCATCTGTGTTTTTTTGTTTGAGGAAGAGGGTATACTCTGGCCGGAGTATGCAACTCATGGTCAATTGACAGATAAGGCAGATGTGTACAGCTATGGCATGTTGGTTCTGGAGATTGTGAGCGGCAGAAAGGTCAGGGATCCTAAACTTCCACCCAGATGGAGCTCCTTCTACAATGGGTAAGACTCGAAACTTCATTTAAGATCTTTCCTGGATTACTTGTTCTGAGGGGCATCTTGAAGAATCCTTTGTGTTTATGTACAGGCATGGAGTTTACACGAGAAAAATGAGGCATTTGAGCTGGTAGACAGAAGAATTGCAAAAGGAGAATCTGAAATCGATAAGGAAGAGATAGTAAGGGTAATCCACATTGCTCATCTGTGCACGCAAAGTGCTCCAGAGACGAGACCATCAATGTCGAATGTTGTGTCGATGTTAACTAGCAGTACAAAGATTTTGGTTCAGCCCACTCCACTGCCTTTTATTGATGTCGGCTCCAATTTGGACTCCATTAATATCGGGTGGATGGATTCTTCGATGGTTGCATCAACGGAACCCCCTTTCCATTTCTCTTGAGGCGCGTTAGGGGAAAAGTGGTTTTACATATTATTCTCATAGGACATTTAGCGCATGGTTTTAGTAATTTTATGGAGGCATCACTTTATGCATGTGTTATTAAGTAGATGTAACTTTTTAAGATTTTGATTCTCTGTCAATATATACTGAAAATATTGTAATATTCGAACTAATTAGCCAATAAGATGATATCTGATTTATTATTGATAGGTTTTAAGGTTGTTAAAGACTGAGTTTTTTTAATCGATTTGACATGTGTTTAATAGTTAATTATGTTTCAGATCATCTCATTTCAAAATGTTGTAACTATCGTGTGAGCATTGTTTCTCACTAATCCATTGCATGTTTATGATTCTGTATATGTTTTAACGTCTGACTAAAAAATGCAGTTCATCATTGTGCATCTTATGTTTTACATTTATGTTCTTCTAAGGTTTTGTCTGCAAATTCCAATGGAGCTTAAGGGGTCTAGTCCAGTCGAGAACTAATTGGATTATATGCCTTGCATGGCAATAAATTTCCCATGTTTTGTGGATGGATATTCAATGACATTAAAGGATTTGTACTATATTTAATGATTTTCAAGATACTTATGAGATCTAGGATCAATTTTTTTCGTAAAAATAAGTTTTTTTGGATGGGTTCAATTTTCAAGTGTAAAGTGTCAGTATTTTTAAAACTAAAAAAGAATTGTTTTTAATTAACATTCAGGGAGAGGGGATGCCCATTTCAAGTTGTCCCCCAACCCTGAATTGCTCAGGATGTCACTAAATTCTTGGGAATTGTTTCCATGTGACACCTATTTAACTCTTATCATTTATGCCTTTGTTTGGGTTACATTTGCTTATTTTTACTCTAATCAAATTTTAATTTTGAACGCCTCCTACACACTTGGTAGTTATTTGAACTAAATTATTATTCATATAGTTCCAATGGTTTGAGATGAACATATGAAACTCTTGGTAGCAGTCTAAAACTTGTGTTGTAGTTTAATGATTTAGAATATTTATAGTGTCACTTTCAATCATTCTATATAATGGTTAGGTGTGCATATTGTATATGCAACATAGACTGTAGGATCCTTTTAAAGAGATTTTCATCCTAGATTTATGAAATGGAGGTAGTGAAAAATGATATATGTTTGAAATGTAATTATATAAGTTCACAAAGTCTGTATTCAAGGAATAGGGCACTCATATTTTTATAGCTTGCCTTGAATAATGTATTAATAATTGTTTTATAAATATAAAGAACCAAATCTTTTAGGAAATCATGGCTATTTTTTATGTGAAATATCGAGTACTAAGCTTGCATGTTCACAGTCTTTAGTTTCTATTCCTGTGGGTTTGACATTTTAAGGTCCCTTTACTCTTACAATGATGTTTGGTTTTAGGACTTGTGCAAATGTTTGATTTGACCCCGGACCTAGTGTTGCGGGTTCTACTTTTCTCCTTCAAAGATTTAAATGGTTACAGTAAAGTAGTTGTGCAATGACAACCTAGCACTATTTCTCTAGAGGGTTGATCAAACTCTTTCTTTAGTAGATTGTATTCCAAGTACATCTCCTCAGCCAAAACCCACACCTCTACCTATGTTATGGGTATTATTGGTTACATTGACCCTGACTATGCAAGAACATCGAGGATTAATGAGAAATATGGTGTATACTGATTACGGAATTGTTCTTAGAGTTCTTGACGGGGAAGGAAAGTTGGGGACAATGACTCAAATTTGCTTTAGTTGGTAAGATTTTTGTTTGTTAATTTTCTTTCGGAGCTTACATTAAACACTTTGATTAATTACTTTTAAGGTTTGTTGTCTAGAGCATGAAGCAATCAAATGTGGATGGAGTTATCTTTGACATTGGCATGTGAACACAAATTCTATCAAAAGCAGACAACAACACAGTCATAGAAACTATTGATACATAAGTTGTAGCAACCTGCAGGGATCTTGGGATTGTAAGAAAAATCTTCTAGGTGGCTTGGTAGTTTGTGTTGGAATAAGAAAAAATGATTGCTTTTGTATTGCACATTACTTTGCTTTGATGGGTAGTGTTTGATTTGCTTGATGTCATGCTTGGATTAGTTAGGTATTTCTTGTTTTGCGTCATGAGATGTCTGGACTTCGTGAGTATTGTTTATTTAACACGGAGATTTACATTCATACATGAAAGCCTTGTGGGAATTGAATTTTGAAAATAAAATTTCAAAGCTTGTGTCATGCTCGGTTGTCTCGAGTGTCTTTGGTCTAGATGGTTCAGGCTTATTTGATTGATTTAAGGATGATATTCCTTGGATCATATGTTAAATGCCTTCTATGTTTTTCCGAGTGCTTGTCAAAGTTTTTATTATTTGAGGTGGCATGTAGGGATCCTGGGATTATAAGAAAAATCTTCCAGTTGGCCTTGCTTTGCACCAAGAAACAACTCTCTAATCGACACCCCTTATCAACATCAACTATAAAAGTAATGACTAACCCTATAAATCAAATAACATATACCGTCGGCGTTCACATTGCATTGTGCATATGCGATCTAGTATAATTAGTTCTTATATTTGTGTATTTAAAACCACTTACATTAAATTTGTATTGATTGTGTTTGATATGTTACACGTTTCCAACGTGGACTTGTCCAATCTAATGCATTTGATAATCTAATAGTATTCAATATGATCATTCATATCGACCCAAATCTAAATTCCATTCGCATATCCATAACTAACTCGATTAAATCGGGCAATGAGATTCACTTTTAATAAACTATTTATTGAAGCTTATAAAAGACCATTGATGGAGGAGATTGAAAACATTATCGCCTATTGGAATCAATTAAGGAAGAAAATTTGTACTAACAACTTGAAGTTCCACGGTGTTTCGTTTTCCTCGCTTATTATTGGTATCCAAGCTACACCAAAGTTACAGTATAGTTTTATTTTTTAATTCAATCCAAAATTTGTAGGGGTTAGCTGTCCAAAATTCTAAATATTAGTTGTTAAATAATGAGGGGATTTTATTTCGTTAAATTTTAAATCATATGATATATGTCTCTTTTTTTGTTATTTGAAATTTTATTATTATTATGTCAAATTTCAAATTGTATGATCTCTACCTTATTTCTTATTATTTGAAAATAATTACATAATTTTTATTGTTCTAATTTATTGTGTGTGTGTGTGTGCGCGCATGCGCATGCCCATCATATTCACTAGTGTTAATAATGAACACATTCTAAAAGAGCTATGTGAACAAGTCTTTGGCACTTAGCACCTTACACTTGTAATAATAACATGTCAAGCCAACATATTCGTGCCTTAACTTATTTCCATGTTTCAACCCGCCTTAGCTCGGTTTCTTAACACTAATAGGTACCTATTCTTGAATATCCTATTGAATTTCCCAAAACAAAAATTAACAAAGTCAGAAATCGCAACCTTGAGGAGCCCATCGTCTACCTAAGCAATGATAAATATCTATTTTTCTCCTTAATATTCTATGATAGTTGAACTTTTATATATTCGACTCACTTAAATCTTACTTTGTATCATTATTATTTTTATTTTAATATTGACACGATCTTATAGTGTTATGATTACTCCGGTATTTGACTTTGAAATCGATCCTATTTCTGTGAGTCAATGCTATTAATCTTTGAATTTAGTTTTCCTTAGTGATTTAGATTAAATAATATTTTTGGGGAGAGAAGGGTTCTCAAAATGGTAATGATGCCTAAGACTAGTTACTTTGTAAGTGCTTCTTGACATTTGTTCCTTTATAAATTGTAAAATTAATTTTGTTTATCACCACTCGGTAAGTAATTGTTGAACAAATTGATGTAATTTCTGAATCAATGTGTTATGTAAAAACTCTAAAATAGGCACTTTGAGCTATATTTTACCGAGATATGTGAATTTAAGATTTTTAATCTAGTATAATGAAATTATTAATTAATTTTATATTACATTAGCGTTTGTGTTTGTCGTTTGTTGTATGTATGTATGTATGTATATAGACAAACACACACACACACACACACACACACACACACACACACACACACACACACACACACACACACACACACACACACACACACACACACACACAAACACAAACACCTTTTTATTTTTGTTTTAAAATGCATGCTATCAAAGGTCTCACATTGTGGAAAACCTTCACAAACCCGAAACACAATATTTGAGTTTTTGGTTTCTCCACACCGTTGCGAACCTCGCATACACAATCAAAGTTATAGGCAGTCTGCAGAACACCTTTGGAATCCTGAAAACACAGGACGTGGATTGTAATTTGTCAAAAAATCTAAAACATTAACACACTACGTCAGAAATTTACAACTCGCGAACACATGAGAAACCCCAAAACATATTGTCATGGTTTTGGTCTTGTCGAAAAAAGTCGTGAATCACGAAATAGAATTATGGGGTTTTGAGTTGTCGAAGCAAGTTGTGAACTTGAAATTTCTTCAACAACTGGAAGAATATGGAGCATCTCAAGTAGATTTCAGAACTACACACATGTCAAATAGGTTGAAAACCTCAAACACTCACTGTGCATTTATCGGGATCGGAAGTTCGACTATAAATCGCAGTGCATGTTCGGATCTTTGAGATGCTTCAAAGTACCGAAAACATGAAACACTACACATTGAATAGGGCTCGGAAGTTTGACCACCCTTCCCAAGTTGTGTTGAAATGCTTAGATGTTCAAGTCCCAAAATACTCGAAACACTTGGGTATTGAACAAGATTTGGAGGTTTGATTTGCAGCTTTGTAAATTTTATGTTCATATGCGGAGAGATATCCCAAAGTCCCAAAACCACGACACATTGGGTGGATTTGACGACATGTTGAACACCTTGATAATCTGAAATGTACTAGAGGATATTTTTGACTTTTTAGACACATTATCATGAATCTCAAAACACATAAATGATGAGAAAACACAAGAAAAATCCCAAATCTAGAAAAATAATGCGTTTTCCACAAAAATGTCAAATACCCACCAAATGTTTTGAAAAACACGAGATAAAACCAGTAATGATTTTCTATTTTATTTTTGAGCTTTGAGACGATGTGAATAAAAAAAAAATCTATAAAACCCCCATAAAAAGATAAAATCACCTCGTCTCATAACAAGGTCAAGTTTACTATTAAACCTAGTGTTTTGTCCCCTTTTGAATTCAACGGTGTTGTCTCTTTTTCACGTAGAGACTCAGAGAATATATTTGCATGGATTTCCTTAAAATCCCACCAAACCCTTGAAAACTAAAATTTATGAAAAAACAAGCATTGAATGAGTTAGGATGCTAGATCTTCCAACAAAGGAAATGACATTCGAGATACTCATATCATCTTTGATACCATGTCGAGTGGTCCAAAATCAAGGATTGGCACTAGGTCGAATCGAATGCACAAAATATAAATTTATGTGGAGTGGTGAGATCCAAAAAAACTCAAGAAAATAATAAATTGTTCATTCATTCATGTACAATTCAATTAATCAATAATATGCACAAGAGGTTTCATTGTATAGTAAGAAATTAGGTCACCCACAAAGGTAACCAACTCAACTCACAATTAGAAATTGAGTTACAATACATTCCCCTAATAAGCTATGATCAACTTAAGCAAGCTAATTACATTGTGTAGTTGAAGTCTTCACCAAGAATACAATCCGAATCATCTCTCCATCCTCAAAGCACTCGAGACTTACAATTACATGTTACGTTGTTTTTATCTCCTATCTTCCACTATTGCTTTTGTTTATTTAACTAGATCTTGCTTGAATACTATTATATCTATCGATCAAGAGTGTCTTGACTCAATGTTTAAATTTCATTAAATCATTTCCCATAGTTTTCATATAAAAATATTATTTAATGTAGAGATCCAAATCAATAAATTCATTGATCATTGAAAATTTTCCTTCTCCACAAAAACATGAACCAAAATTTAATGCCATATTTTCGGAGAAAACTATGTACACAAAATTGAAAAACGACATAAAGAGGAGTTGAGTTTTGCGATTATTAAACACATGGACATATAATACAAAACCTTCACTTGTTAACACCTCTTACAGATAAACATATATAAAATACTAATCTTCCATTTTATTGTGTTAACTTGAATGTATATAATGTAATCACGTACTTGAAGGTTTTGTAACTTCACATACAATATCATTATATATATTCTTTATTTTTTCATGAATTATATTAATCTACAATCAATGAAAACATTTCTCGAATGATGAGAAAAGTTATAACATAATCAATTAGATTATTCCCACTTAACAAGGTGAATATTAGGCGTCCTATAAAATTGTTGGAAAAGGTTGTCGTTGCTTAATATTCCTTCCCAATTCAATATGAAATATCATTAGAATGTTATTTAATTTTCCTGTGTACATTCGGTCATAAAATCATTTGTTAATGTTTTAAGATGAACTTATAGAGCATCATATTGTTTCTCAACTCCATACATTACCATACTACATAACACATTACATCGTTATATGTTACATTACATAACACAACAATATTACAACTCGTATGTTTAGTTATCTTATATTATCACACTATTACACCTCCATATATATTTCTGGTTGTTTGACACTTTCTATTCATTGAAATAAAGCCTTATTTTTCTAATAAAATATGTATTAATAATTTATACTTTATTAATATTAATTAATTCTTAAATATAATTAGTACTGATTAAATTTATTATTTCTTTTACATAATTAATTAATATATCTGTATCTTGACAATCACTTTCTGCATTGTCAAATTGTTAGCAATCTAAAACTATTGGAAAACAAACAAAATTAAATAACAGAATTAAGAAATGCAAGTGAAAAATAAACATTAAAAAGATTCTGAAATACATTTAAAATATTGTTTTAATTGCATTTGCTATGTTATAGGTAATCAACAGGAACTTGTCCAATCTAATGCATTTGCTAATTTAGTAGGTAATCAATCAGATGGACCCAAATATAAACTACGCTAGCATATCCATAACTGACTCAATTAAAATCGGTAATGAGATTCGGCTTAAAAACTATGTACCGAAGCCTATAAAACGACCATTGCTAGAGGAGATTGAAACCATTGCAATCTATTCGATTCAATTCAGGAAGAAAATTTGTATCATCAACATGAAGTTCCAGATTGTCTGGTTTTCTGCTTGTTATTGTTATTCAAGCTACACTGGGTAAGTATTATTTTATTTTTCAATTTAATCTAAAACATTTAAGGGTTAGGCATACAAGATTCTTATTCTTAAATTGTTAAATATTTAAGGGATTTCATTAGGCTAAATTTTCAACTGTACTTTTTTAAATCATTTTATATTATTAGTTATCTTATTGTTATCATGCCAAATTTCGAATTGTATAATTTGTACCACATGCCTTGTTATTTTAATTTCTATAATTTTTGTTTTTTTCACTCTCTCTCTCTATATATATATATGATTTTGGAATGCAGGGCGGTCGTGTGGTATAACTGACATATTCTACAATTTCCAGCTGATGGATCATGAGACATCATTGTCATCCTCCCAACGTATAGAACTCCATATAATGTTACAGTGGAAAATCGCTGCAAAAATTGTGTTGCAGATAAGATTTCATTACAGATGATCAACTACCAAGTTATCAATCAAACAGTGTATATGAAACCGATTCCTCCACGAAAATTTGTCTGGTTTGTGTATCGTTCGATGGGTACACTCATAGATATGAAAGTTCTCACTGTAAACTTCGTCAATTGTCATTGATTTCCGCCAACAACAACGAATCTATGAATTATTTGTTTGCTACGGAGATTTGGGTGTCATTTCCCTTCCATAAATAATGTAGCAAAGGATTCCTGGTGCTTTGATTTTTGTTTCAGAGCAATTGAGAAAGGATAAAATAAAAAGTCTCAGCTTTAGAAGTTTTTTTGAAAATGGAATTTTATTGTAGCTTGAATTTAGCATTTTGATTGGATTAAATAGAAATACTGTGAGATCCGGTAATTTATACAATTGTATTCTGTTTTAGCCCGAAATTCTGCTACATATACTTTTAAATATCTAATCGATACCATGAACCTGATTTATGTGAAAGGCATTACATTTATAAAATGAATGATTTTTTTAATGTCTATATTACAATCACCTAATTTGATTTGATTTGATTTTTTGAATGTCCATATAATCACCTAATTTCAGGCCACGTACGCCAATTTCTAACAGGGAGCTGCAAAACACTGCTTTTTAAAATTTATTATTTAGGCTAAAATAGAAAGATTAACTGAGGTATAATCATGTTAAAGATTTTGCACAACTCTTTTAAGGAAAGATCTGCACATGTACCAACTTTATAGTCTACACTTCATGTTTAGTCTGCTAAGGAAAATTGGGCACTTTAAATGGTTGACTTCACAATCACATACATTCCCATGTTTCCTACATTATATTTACACGTTGGTGTCCATATTTGAGTTTGTAAATTTCCGAGTGTCCGCTATGGCTATGTTGGGCTATGTAAAATAGTATTATATTAAAATTAAAAAAAAAAAAAAACAGTTTCAGAATATAATATTAATTT
>CM031241.1:338630283-338746413 GCA_018340775.1 Taxus wallichiana var. yunnanensis | reverse complement strand
TATGTTGCTACTTGTTCCATTCGCGGCATCAGTTTTTGGCATATTTGTCGTAGGATATACGTTGTGAATTATTGTACATATGTTTCGTACTTTACTTTGAATGAGCATGGAAATTGTTGTGTTATATGAACATCTTCCCCACTGTACATATCTTTACGTGCTTATTCTCTAAAAAAACACTTTATGTGTACCATAACTTGGTTTCCCCACTTTATGGTTTAGCACATGCTCCCTCGTACTTTACGTTACCCCATTTGCTAATTCATTTCCATTTTATTTTATTGTTTAGGAACCACCAAAGCATCAAGCTTCATTGCCTCCAACATTGTGCCTCCCAACCTGGGCCGTACACATACCAACATCCCAAAGCACCGATACTTTCTCGGCACCGACTACTACATGAAGGACACTTATCACAATGCATGCAATTCATGCCAATAAAATCATTAAATCCTTACCAAAGCCTTTGGACTATTGAAGGCAGTGGTCATCAAAAAGGCTACCTAAACAACTATAGCATGGAAAAATACACAAGGCAAGTTTTTAGCTTCGACATTATCGACAAAAGCCATTCAGATATAGTGGTGACTTCTTTTGACTAAGCTGCAACTTCTTACTACAACCAAATATAACTAGGTAAAACATACACAATCAAAGGAGGCACCTTGGGGATTGCAAAAAAAGATTACAACAACTCCACAACTCCTTGGGACATCATCCTAGACTTGGACTCCTCTGTAAAGCTTAGTACAAATCAGTCCATGGACATACCTCAATATATTTTCCATTTCAAAACAATAGCAGAAATCAACTCCTCCCCACCAAATCCACCATTGACCTACTAGCTATTGCACTATCCATTCTTGCCCCTCCACTATAAGGAAAAGTGATAGTACTTTCAACCACAAACGCACGGTCCTACTTAGTGATAACTCGACACTATGTATTGAGGCAACGTTATGGGGTGCTTTCAGTGACAATGAGGGAAAACTTCTAAGTGAACTATGTGCTACATAGACATCGGTCAGACCAGTTCTTGCAATTAAGAGAGCAAAAATTACATCTTTCAAAGGAACAACATTAGCCATGGGCCCTAATACACAAATCTTCATAGATCCTGATATAACTGAGGCTCATGCACTGCGTGCATGGTTTACTTCGCTCGACTCTACAATTGCATACCCTTCAGTGAGTATTGGAAAAATTGAGGAAACCGATATCGCAGGCATAAAATCCTCCTCAGCAACTAGGTAAAACACTCACCTTCTCCACCGCAGCAACAATTATACACATGAATATGTCCTCATTTAGCTATCCAGCATGCACATCAATTGTTAACAACCAACAATGCAAGAAAAAACTTGATCTAACTGCAAACTCCTCTTGGTATTGCCAAAAATGCAAGCATGATGTCTCTCATTGCGACTACAAATATGCATTACACTTCATCATTGAGGATGGCACAACAACAACATGGGTAACTGCTTTTTATGAGGTTGCTACATTGATCATGGGTATATCAGCACAAGAAATTTCTACAACTTCACGCACCAACACCGAAAGTTTTGGCACATTGTTAATCCAATTCTATTCCACCGCTACATGTTCACAATATCCACAAAGCTAGAGGTCTACAGGTTAGAAGAGAAAGCCCAGTGCACTGTTGTCGCTGCAGTTAAGGACATGACTTTCAACATGCAGGAATCCCCACTAGATGCATTCCTCGCATCCCCTTAACTATCTATTGATGAAAAAGATCTTGCACTATCTCAGAAAACATATTATACTATACCCACACAATGTTAGGAACTTACAAATACATACTTACCATACCACCTACTCCACATATAGGTTTTTGCATTCGTAAGTTATATAACCTTTAATATTGATGCATGTTGTTGGTTTTCATAGTACATGGACAGTTCACCATGTGCATTTGTGCTCAAGTTTTCCTATATTTATATATCACTCTTGGTTCTTAATATGTCTTTATAATACAACAAAAAAATGATGTTTAGACATACATTGTTACACTTCACGTCAATCAAACAAAAGTACTTCTACTTTTTGCATGCATTAACTACCTTCTATACCTAATTACTGTTACCTTTTTTCCCTCATTTTGTGCAGGCCTGACACGAACTGAGAAAAATGCAAAGGCTCGGTTGAGGTATGCAGCCAACAAAAACAACCTAAATGAACATCGTCACCATATAGCTTGCATGAAATGACAAAATTTGAACACACAGGCGCCAGTCTATATAGCCAACCATGTCAACCTACTCGAAGATCACACACCAAATACATTCACTCCAAGATACACAAGCGCCAATTCCACCAAAGATTAGATCACCTCCCACCTCCAAACACATGTTCATGTTGTAATGAATTATATGTTGGGCTACGTACTGAGGGTTTACAATATGCCCATACACATCGCCATGATGCATTGTTGAAAAAGATGATCACCGCTTCTCAAGTTGGAATAACATGGACCCAGAGCCCATAACCTAAGGTTTTATCTTCACTTACACAAGTTGAGGAAATGTTGATAGCAAGGGTCAACCCAATATTGCACAGGTGACTCACGTTGTAGGTGGTCAATACAAATATAGGGGCCACACCATATGCTTCCCCCAAGATGTTTCATCCATAACTAAACACTTGCCTCGGTGTGTCGAAGACTTGGACATCTTAATCATCTGAAGAATCGGAGCAACAAATAAAGCTTATGAATGCTTTGTAAGTAGATCTCATGTTTTGGTTGCATTGCAATTCAAAATAGCTCATGACCCTTACTACAAGGATGTTGTCCTAGACCACACTGCATTGCATTCCCTACCACCTCACAGTACTGATATATCTACTTCCCTACCACACTTCAATTCAACTATCCTAGACAATGCTGAAGCAGAATCAGAAGTAGACCTTCTCCCAAGTTCCCCACCAAATACCCATGAGCGGCAACCATCATCTTTTGTGTCCTCCCTCCCTCCAGCCACTTCGGAAGTTGACCAAATAACAAATTTCATCGAAGGTAGAAAACAAACTCCGCTACAGTCAATTGAGTGGCCACACATTGGTTCATCCGTAGTCAATGAATACAACACTGAGGGTTTGCTCTCTATGGCTTTTCCAACATTGTTCCCTACAGGGATTGCATTGTTCCACCAAGCACGGATCAAAAGGGTTCACATGCATGAATACACATTGCACCTAATACGTTACCATGATAATAGATTTGGAAGCCATCTGCACTTTTGCTACTTCATTCTCAACATTATGTCATACCATGAAGCCAATCAACATCGGTTATTTTCATAAAAAAGAATATAAGGGACAACTTGCCTACCACAGCTTTGATGTTACACCAATAACTTTTACACTACCTAGAAACCCACATCACAGAAACTAATGCGCTTTGGGTCCAATTTTGAGGAACTAAATCATTTTGGTGCAAGTGTAGACATGAACTCACAGATATGATAACCCAACTAGAAAGCCCTACGCTTTTCTTCACTTTAAGTGCAAGTAGATACTAAATGGCCATATTTACACAAAGCAATGCCAGGAACCCCCACGCCACCCACAACAACTAGCCAACAATGGAGAAACATGAACTTGAACATGCACCCCCATATCATCTCTGCATACATGGAAAAAAGATTTACAATATTTTGTGAGGAGGTGCTTAAAAAAAGCATTGCACCGACTACTGGTATAGGTGAGCTCACTACCACTTATATTTTAATACAATACCACCCCTACCCCATTTACCAAGATTGATCCTCTTTGTGCAAAATACAGTGCAGTGGCAACTCAGGAGGCTCGGCTCTATATCCACGGGTTCATATGGCTTCCAAATGCACCAAACATGGAGGCCCTAAACTGGGCCAACCCCGTGAACTTGATGCAACAAAGACTTACTTCGACCAATTAGTAACAGCATGGAATCCAAGGGGCCCTGAGAGTGGAAAACTTGGGATACATCGTTCATGAAGATGACCCATGCTTGTTAGACACATACGGGATACTTATAGACAACCCATAGCTGACTATGAAAACTTGTTGAACCATGTGTAACGCCACACAAAATGTAGTGAGGCAACCTACTTGCAGAAAAAAATGGGACACTTCAATGTAGATATAAAGCCCTTGGCCACTCCAAGAGTATTCAAGTTTGGGCTTAGATGAAATAGGAAAAAAGTACACCCCCTCGCATTGACAATGATGCACGGGTCAACATACACAACTCAGACATGCTAGCACTATGGTGAGCCAATGTTGACTGTCAAGTCTCATTGTGTCACGACATGCGAGTCTTACAATACATTGCAAAATATGCAGCCAAGGCAGAGAAGAAATCAGAAAGATACCATCACATGTTGACACGGATATCTAATGAAGTTAGCGTCAATCACCCTACAAAGGTGGCCTACAACAAATTCCTCTCAGAAACTATTGTTGACCGGGACATTGGTGCACAAGAAACATGCCACATGTTACAAAAAATCCCCCTCTCCAGTTGTAGTTGAACATTTATTACCCTATCCGTCGGTAAGCAGGTATTCAAACGTGTCCTCACAGACCTAGGAAACACATTCCAATTCCCTTCATTCATAGATGCATACATAAAATGCCCTTTACAATTAGAGAACACCTCCCTCTTTGAGGTTACTCATTCCTGGTCCTACAACAGCCAAAGGAAAGTTACTCAATGGCTACAAAGAAGAACCCCTGCTGTTGTCTGTGTATTCCCCCGATACAGTGATGTCCCCACCCCAGATGCGATACACTATGAGGATTTTTGTTGGACAGAGCTTCTGCTTTATAAACCCTTTCGACATATCCAAACAGATATTGGCATATCTACTGCTTTGAAATAATCAACCAATGGGGACAATTGAAAAACTACTTGCGTCCCTTTACATGTTCATAGAGCCACTACTCTAGAAGAAACTCAGAATCGGGACAAGTAGTGATGATAACAACTCACCGAGATCTAATCCGCTGCATGCAAGAACTATTTGAATGGGAGCATATATCACGCATGCACCCAACACTTAATATAACAATTGATGATGTATACATGATAGGCCTTCGTGAATTTGACATTAACCACAATTGGAAGGTTCGTTCAGTCCTGCTACTTTACAAAAGAGTGCACCTAAATTCATAGACCTAGCCCGCACTGAAAATTCACCACCACTTGTTTCTCCACCTACCCAATTAGACACTCTACAACTATCATCAAAACAACACCTTGCATACTCAATTGTACTTTCCCATGCAACTCAACAAGGGAAACACCCACCATTGAAGATGATCATTCAGGGAACCACTGGTACAGGAAAATCATACCTCATACAACGCATAAGAAATGGGCTTGAAAATATGACTGGACAATTTAAATCTTCCCTCCTTGTACTAGCCCCACAGTATTGCTGCATTCAATATAAAATCATCTACTATACATTCTTCCCTCTGAATACCCATATCCGACATGAAACCTCTTGAAGGCCAAGCCCTAGCAATCTTCCAAGAGCGTATGAGTGTCGTACATTACATACTCATAGATGAAATGAGCTTTATAGGTCCTACAATGTTACACAACACAACAAAGACTTCAGTGAGGCATTCCCCCAACATAAGTAACCACACATTCAACAACTATTCAATGATTTTGGTGGGTTTCTTAGACCAACTCCTCTCGATCAATGACGTACCATTATATGCAGCAACAAAATAGGCAGCTCCCTTTGGCATGCTTTTGATACTCAGTGGGTCACTTTGGACACAAAATTTAGGCAATAAGGATTAAACCCGAAGCAACTTGAATTCGGAGAAATGTTGACCAAGATCGTAGAAATGCAAAAGTTAGCTAGGTTGGATTGGTCTCTACTCATGTCACATACAAAGTCTACCTCGAGAAATCCACCTTCACGATTAGAGAAGCACCTATTTGCAACAAAGGACCTCACAAGCAAGCACAATAAACACATGCTCAAATCCTTACATTTGTACAATTGCAAATGAGCATCGCAGAACAAAGCAAACATAACTCTGACTCAAACATCAACGACACTCAACTAGACCCAATAGTTTTCCTATACCTTTGGACAAGAGGTCATGTTAACATCTAACTTATGGGTTAGGCTCGGATTGGTTAATGGTGCACTCGGGCAAGTGACAGTGTCATGTACAACCCGTAAACACACTGACCACCGGACTTTCCATCCTTTGTTGTTTCTGACTTCAAACACTACCATGGGCCCCCATGGGACATACTCAACCCAACCCACTTGCCCCTACCTCCTGTCACACGTGGAAATTGTTGCCAAATCCCACTAAAAATGTCTTGGGGCCTCACCATCCACAAATCACAAGGCCTAACTCTTGATAAGGCCATAGTAGACATCGGAAATGTTGACCATCAAGGACTAACATTCACAACAATGTCAAGAGTTCGTGCCATCAAAGATCTACAAATCCTACCAACTTTTACGTTTGAACGCTATGCAAGAATGAGATATACAAAGAATGTTAAAGCATGCAAGGAAGAGGAGAAAAGACTTTGTAACATAGAATTGCCACATGGCGTACAAGGCATGTGCACACTCTTTCCCCCATCATGCCCACAATAGTGTTCCCAGATCTTGGATCCAACCTTCGTACTTAAAAAAGTGTAATCAGTACCTTGCCGTCACAAGAACCAAATCCAAAATATTTGAATCGAAAGTGCTGAAAAACTTATGGTTTTTAATCCTTCTTCAACAATGTGGATCAAAGTGCAAGAGTGGGTATGGTGTCAGTGCCAGTGCTAGCATGATGGCTACTCGGTTCCAAGGTATTAGTGCAATGATTAGCGCATGCAAAACAAAAAAAATATTCTAGATAATGATCCTGATAATGATAATGATTTGTTTTCCTTTGTACCGTCATGAATGGTGATGTAGCCATTAGTAATCTCCGTCATTAAATAAGTTAAGTGTTGTACATATATATGCAAAACCCACTTGTAATGCAAGATACAATTACAAGTCACCTTCACTTTGCATCCAAACTATATTGTATACAAAAATTCAATCCCTCTCCGGCGTAACTTGCAACTCATTTGCAATTGCTAGTATATATGTAAAGATGTTATTTAATGTTGATTAATGTATGATAATAATTTCCAGTTCCACCTTCACATTTGCATTCAACAAATGGCATGTGACATAATTCTACTCAAAAAACAACATTTTTCTATTGAATTGGTGCTTTATTAATAATTATTTTAATAATAACATTAGGCTAAATCGGTGACAACCACAGTTGCTTAGGATTGGTTATGAGGCGTGCAATTCCTCCTTCCCCATATTAATTTTAGATCATATCCCTCAACGAGTTCTTAAAATTACACACCTCCTCCTCCGTCCGCTGGCGTCCCCATTGCAATTGCCTACTTTCTACGCCAAGTTCCGGTCCTCCCTTTCATTCCACGCGGTTTCGTACGTGTGCACGAATTCACAATTACTTTCCTATGCATATTCGTACACATATTGTAGCCATTTAGAGCATGGTCCCATGGAGAGGGGGCTGCATAAAAATCTCAGCGGGTGCTGCTGAGCGAATTTAGGAGCATATTAGTTGTTTTTGGGTCCCATGGTAATAATTTTTTTATTAACATTTTCCGCTGAGAAATAATAGGAGCCCATTGCAGTTTTATGGTCCCATGGACTTTCCTATGTGAAGCTGAATACTGCTAGTTTTATACCAGACTTTTAGTAGTGCGTACACAAGGATCTCCAAATTTGTCTCTTGAAACCTCCACTGAGCAACTTTGTCGTCCAATGCAGGCCTGCAATATAACCCATCCAAAAATTAACAAAAAACAAAAAGTGAAACTTCAAATAAATATGTTGCAGCTGCAATCTTATCGTATAATTGATTTTATTCTTTGATTGAAGGATTAGATGGAAAAACTAGTATTGATACCTGTTCTACAATGGACATTGCAGTGTTGGCCTTGCAATGACCATGAGTGAAGCTTCCGCATTTCCCTCTAGGTGTTCCAAAACTTGCAAACTTGATGGATGAGATGACTTGGCCAGATGATGGACAATGCAACCGAAGTTCTGATTTGGTTTGGTCCCTCCTGATCCACTCTTTCCACTTAACTGCCATAAATCCACAGGTGGAGGATGTGTCTCTGATACATGGGAACATAAAGTGTTTAATGGGGCTATAGGACCGCACTAATGGGTAGTACTCTTTTTTGAATTTGGGTATGTCCTAAACTGCCTGTATCTTATGCTGCATGAATTTTTTGCATCTCCGCCTTGAACTTAGAAACTTCCAGTAGACCAGAATTGTAACTGAGTCTCCAACTTATCAATGTTATCATTGAGTATACAAGATAAGGCTATTGGGTACGAGATTAATCTATAATCTGGCATGCCTTCTACTGGTTAAAAGCAATTGGGTACAAGTTTTATCCATAATTTAGCATGTTTTCTACTCGTGAAGACAATTGGGTACACAATGTATGCATACTCTGAATTTCTTACACTGTTTCAATGCTTTCCCTACAACAAAGAAAGGGAATTAATGCAGGTCCACATTTAACAAACCTCGTTGAGATGATTGCCGAGGCATCTGAGACCATTTTCTCGTAGATCATCATCATACAGCTCAAGAATTACGTCTGACAATGCCATGGACCTATTCATCCATTTTTCTTTATGCTTACGTCCTCCTTTCTTCTTCACTTTGACCTCTTGAATCTCTGCACCATTTCACATTCTAGCAGTTTAATTACAGGGCCCATTCTAGACCCAACTATCAGTAGAGATGCCCACGTCTCAAATTTCAAGATAACAAGCTACTAAGCATCAAATTCTGATTATAGAAAAACTTTGTGGGTATATGTAAATAATATCCATAGTTATGAAAAAAACAGAGCAGTATGTATTTGAGGCCAAATTCAATGAGAATAACCATTCTTGGTAGATTGAGATGGCACCTTGGTCGATCTTGGAGTCATGAAGGAGAGCAAGAGTTCGATCTTCCAGCGAATTGGGATGTTCTTGAGCATCTTCATGCAATTGGGTATCCATCCTGCTGTCTTGATCAGCTGCTCTGTGCATAATTCTTTGATGTTATTACGAGGTGGTAATCAGCTGCTCTATGCATAATTCTTGGTTTTGGTCTTTGAAGTCCTGCCAATTATTTGAATTCGTGGCATTTTATAGAGTTGTCCGGAGAAGGTGGATTCGTAACAAACATGCCAAAGTGAAAGGGCTAGAGGCTAGAGTCATAAGATATTCGAATTTCCGTTCTGTTTCAAGTAAAATCATTTCCAACTTGCGGTTAAGCATGAAGAGTTTCTAGAGTGCTGAGCCAGTCCTTCTCTTTGGCTTCCCAAGTTGTTTCTGAGACCAGGTCTTGTGTCTTCTGCTATGAACATACACTGACACACCGAAGATGCTTTGAGCAGTGGCATATATTGGTGTACTATTGAATGCTGTCATTAACCATCTGTAGGGGAAAATCTAATAAGCTAAGTTGGACTGAACTGATCTATGTTAAAATAGAGAAAATACAGTTACCAATCTGGTATAACTCATGTTCTATGATTTGTCAATACACAAGGTAAAATATGATTTGTCCAAACTGTTGTCTATAGCCAATGAATGCCCTTTACGAGTAGCAGTTGTACGAAAAGAGCTTGATGCCTAAATGACTTGTCAAGTTGGAGGTGTGTGTTACACAAATAAAGAGCACATTTACAAAGTACCATGGAAGAATGAACATAATAGAGATTGCACATTACATAGAATTAGACAGCTGCAACTTTCTCAGTATAACAGAGCTTAGATACAATAGTTGTGGCACGAAGAGATTACAACTAAATGAAAAATCCATTCCTTGACCTTCATCATGATAAACACATTAATTAGAAACATGTTATTTGAATTTTACATCCTGTTGGCTTGAATTGAGCATACATATAAATTGAAATCATAATGACTAAAACAAAATACCTTTCTCATTCTATGTTCCTTACATGTCCACATTATTGGCATTGCCATTAACAAATTCCATTAAGGCTGCTCGAGCAAGTGTAGCAACTGGATCAACCACTTCAATGGTTGGTATATTATTTTCATGTTCAAAAACAACATCATCACATGCATTAGTGTCATCTTCGCAACCGTTAGCACCATATTATGTAATATGCAACAAACAAGAATGGTCTTGGGCAACATTTCCAAATTTGGGTGCCACATTCTAGATTCTAGAATCCGCCATAATTGCTTTAGCCTTCCAAATGCGCACTCGACAACAATGCGTGTGGATGACAACTTAAAATTAAATTCTCTTTGAGTAGTAGTTACAAATCCACTGAAAGGCATGATTAACCATGGTAATAGTGGATATCCACCATCGCCAATAATGTACTCCCTCATGTTTACTAAGCCAATAGGAACTGGAAGACCATTTAATCTCTCTCCTCCTTCACACATTCTATAAAAAGTTGAATTACGAAAGAAGTCTAGAATCATTTACGTAACACTCGCCATCCAAGAAACACATCCATGAAATGCATATTGCTATCAACAATCACTTGTAATGCCATACTATAATTGTGATCTCGATCATACCAATCAGATGAACACTCATTAGGAGGAAGTCGGATTGGAATGTGAGTTACATCTATAGCCCCACAACAATTTGGAAAACCTCGTTTTCTATGAAATCCTTCTTTTACTTGCCCCAATGCCATATGCTCACTTGGCCACTGAACATTACTTCAAAACCGAGTGTACATGACATTTATGAACTTATTTATAGTTCTCACTGTGGTTGACTTTCCACAACCAAACAATTCACTAATGTTAACCATTGTCATTCCAGATGACAATCTTAACATTCCCATGGCCACTTGTTTTTCAACTAGAAAGACCCTACCTTTTATAGAAGTGGCAAATGAAAAGGGTATTTCACCTTGTTTAAGGTCGTCATTCAATAGTTGACAAATATTTTGAAATAACATGTAAGGTATCCTAAAAATGTTGTGGAAACGTTGATCATCACATCTTACTTCAAAAATATAGTGGTTCCACCAGTGTATAGAACGTGGTTTGATATACCACTCACCTTGTATCCTGCCTGCCCATTCAAAACGAGATAAATCTGCATCAAGGATTTGACTTTGTTGTCCAAAAATGAAAGCAATAACCTCCATTTCCATGTCATCTGCATCCAAGTCATCTATCTTACGCTTCTTGAAAATGTGTTGCGTATTTGTTGAATCTTGAAGATCATTCCATATTTGCAATGCTAATTGGACAATAATTGATGCATTTGAAAAGAATTTCAATTTTTCCATTGAAGTAGGATTCATTGTATGTAAATGGATAAATGTAAACATTGTTCTCCTCCCTTCAAAAAAGCATACAAAATAATGCACCATTAAAATATATCAAATAACAAATGATGATACAACTGACAAATAGAAAGTTGAAGGCTTATAATTATATTAAATTGCAAGTATTGAAATACCATTGGATTTTAAATGTTACAAGATTATAACATTCGGATGTTGAAACAAGATAGTTTTATTTTTCATAATTAGCAAGAATAACAAACAATTTGCAAAGACTTCTTTATTAATGTACTTATTTCAATCTCATAATGTAAGTATCTAGAAAATCCACTAAAGAGCAAAAAAAACAACAACAATATAACAACATTTGGATGTTGAAACAAGATGGTTTTATTTTTCATAATTTGTAAGTAAAACAAACAATTTTCAAATACATCTTTATTAATATACTTATTTCAGTCTCATAACAAGTAAATAGAAGATCCACTAAAGAGCAAAAAATGACAACAATATAATCCAAGTATGTGATTTAAAGATTTATTTGTCACTTGCAAATGACTCTGTCATCTTCAACATTGCCTGTCCAATAGCATTCATAGCTGAAACCATGTTCATTTGCACATTAATTTTTTGCTCCTCTATTTTGAACAGTCTTTCCTCATTCTTATCTTCCCTTTCACGATCTATTTCATGGCGTTTCATACGCCCCTCTTCAGCCATCTGAAATGCAAAATCACTAACTTGTTGCTTTCAACAATGTTGTCTTTAATACTTGTCGTTTTGTTGCTTGTTTTCCATTTTTTACCTGTTGAAAGTTTTTCCTTTTCCTTTCCAGTATTCAACGAGCTTTCACCAGTCATCGTCGGTATCTCACACTCTTTCAATGGCTCATTTTCAATTGGAGAACATCCACCCTCAGTGAATGCATACTGTGTGTCAGAAGTATCAATTGATATTTTACCAGGATTGATAGCTCGATCATTACCAAAGCTAATATCCATGGCATCAAAGAGTTCCATGGCAAAGTTTGCTGGAAGTTTCTTTTCAGCTCTCTCGACCTGTCATACTCCAATAACTATCATGCCCAGAAGGTATATGTGCTTCATAGTCTCTTACTCTTTTGTAATCATGTAACACATGCTCCCACCGATCTCGACATTGACTCACTGTGCGGAGGAGCCCATGAGTACAACAATAATCTTCCACAATTCTCCATTTCTCATTTGTTGTTATAGTTCTTTTCATTGTTCCGCCATTGAGTCAGTGTCTCTCTCAATATGCTTTTCTTCAATAAGGACAACCGCTTATGCGATGCTCCAACGAGCCCCGCCTTTTTGTGCGGGGAGGAATCAAGGTTGATTTCCTTGGCTATGTGGCTCTTTGGTTGACATTTTGTCATGATGAAGAGGGGAATCATTGATATGTTCCAAGTGAATACCAGTTGTAGGTATGTTTACTTCATCAATTATCTTTTCTGTATTTGGAACATAAGTAGGAATGATTACTTCTTCATTGCTCATTTGTGTACTTGGCACAGAGTAAGGGTAATCATCATCTATAGAATATATATCATCATCTGTTATGTCATTTTGTGAAAGCATTGCAGTGAACCTCCTAAAACCAGCCTTTACTGGATTTGGACGATATAATGATTTATCCATGACAACAAAGAACAAAAAAACCTTCACTGAAACCTGCAATATAAAATATACAATCAAATTTTAGTTTGACCACTTTCCTGCTTCATGAAACATTAGCATAAGTCCTATATATTGATTCGGATCAAGTTAAAAGTATTTTACACACACATATAATATTCTTTGTATTGATATTCAATATATTTTGATACGATATACATCCATATAGATAGGAAATAGACTTCTAAATAATAGGAAGTAGCTATAACAACTCTCCATACCAATCTACGTGAGTTGTCAAACTCACACATAATATTTGTTATAAGTTGTTTTATTTAACAACTATATAACAAATTACTAACATATTTACTAACATAAAATAACATTATAATTACTTCACGTAATTATAATTTCTTGAATATGGAGCACTAACAATCTAATTTCCTAACATTCCCCCTTAGTGTGAACATGGGGAAAACTCTATATACTTACTCATGATCACGGTGATTTTCACAATGATCACAAACCTCGGGGATGGTTTTGCAAACGGTTGACCACAAACCGAGAATGGTGGTTTTGCAGTGATTCTTTACCACAAATCCACAAAGTGATGGTTTTGCGAATGGATTACCAACAACTAAGAATGGTGGTTTTTCTTGGTTTACCACAAACCACAAATGAAGGTTTTCAAGTGGTTTACCTACAACCACATCATGATATGAAAAAATACTATCATCGGCCCTCATCACATTTCACTTGTAGGGAATAACATAGGAAATTACTCCGACATCATTGCTCATACATACATAGAAAAAGTTGACATACTAGAAATGGAACATTGGATTGTGTTCCCCCCCTCAATGTGAAATTTCCACTTATTCAATCATGAACACAATAAACAAGAACACCGATACTTGAACTCAAAAAAAACATGACAAGAAGCACACGACACAAGTCACCAATGCATGATATGCTTCCCCGTGACAAAGCAATCGACGAGAGGTCACTTGAATGACCTCCACCTCCGATGCCTCCTACCTCCTACAATTCATGCTGCTAGTTCAAAATATTCTATGTGATCACGAAGCTCAAAATACCTTCAATAATTTGGACGTCGCGTACAAGCGAAAATGCGTCCAAAATTGAAATGCGGGCAAATTTTTTTATTTTCCGAACTTTGGAAGACGACACTTTTTACAATAGTAATGACCCACAATGAACTTTTGACGACTAAACAAAAATCGACTCTTGATTTTTTGAAAATAGACACAAAAATGACTATTTTATCATATATACATATCATGACACTTTACGACAAACACACTAATGGTGCTATATAAGACACTTATACTGTTAACAACATGAATTTTTACACCATTATTGCTTTGACACTTATACAAGACTCTTTGACATTGACATCTAACTTTCAAAACAATACTTATCAATTTGAATGACTCAACTTTAATTTTTTACTGGAATTTAAGAGGACATTACCAAAATAACAAAGACCCTTACACAACTACTAAATAATGGAACAATAAACTGACTATTTAGGTGACTACTTAAAAATTAATAAAATGACTTACTAATGAGGTGGATGAATCCGTTATACATGAATATGGAATGACTAAAAATAGATCACTAATACCATTGACCCGTTGGCACAAGGCGTAGTATTTTTATCCTCGGCTATACCAATCTAATTGCAGATTGATGTCATGGGACACAGGTCCTCAGACGCAGCAGAAGCATGTATATAGAGAAGGTTGGATTCCACGTCAACTACGGGAAATAATTCGGCGACCGACTTGCATGCAATGTCCATTGAATAGGACAAACTAGATCTGCATCTATGGAATGCCACAAATCTGCGAAACCTCTTATCAAATCTGGTTGAGAGAGAACAAGTCACAGAAGATGACAACTGTCTATTCAATGTTGAGTCGAACGTGGAAGCATGCATGTGATTCTCAAAAACATCAATGCGAAAGGTTCCCTTTTGAAATCGACTTTTACAAATGCTTTTGAGATTTTTCTTGCACGTTTTCTGGTAATGGATGCGTATAGAATACACACTTAGCAAGATTCCGTAGTGTAATAATTTCGCAGGCTTAGGACATGTTAGACTATAGGAAGAGGTATACCATAGTAAAGTCTACCGTGAAATGTACACCCACTACTCAAATACTTGTGTAGCCCATGGAAATATTTGCATACACCCAAGTCTGACAGATCCTCAACACATTCTTGCAGCACCAATTACTATGGATAATGAACCGTGGTTGGCCAAACCGTGAATGCACCGTGAAATCCAAATGTGAATCGATGCTAGATCTACACAAATTCTGCCAGTGATTTGATCAAAACTTCAACAAATATTATTTTATGAGGGCATCAAGGCAAATTATGGATGCAAAATATTGCACAAAAACAAATATTTAAAGCCTGGAGTTGATCAAACGCAGGTGTAAGACCGTGATCTATATCAGTGTGACCTGGATGGAGAGACTCCACGTTTTGATGCTGCTTCTCTCGAGCCATAGACTTTTCTGCTTCTCCTCAGTGTGTATGTTCAGGACACATAAAATATAGCATGCACCAGGAGCTACCAATTCCTTCAGCGAACTAGGGTTTAAAGAGCTCGCTATAATAGTTTTTCCATATGCGCACAGGACAAATGCGGTTGTCCCTCATTATCCTTAGAATTCCATTACAAAGGATCAGATATTGCTCTGATACCAAATATTGATTCGGATCGGGATGAAAGTATTTTACACACACAATATAATATTCTTTGTATTGATATTCAATATATTTTGATACAGATACATCTGTATATATAGGAAATAGACTTCGTAAATAATAGGAAGTAGCTATAACAACTCTCCAACCAATCTACGTGAGTTTTCCAAACTCACACACTCATATTTGTTATAAGTTGTTTTATTTAACAACTATATAACAAATTACTAACATATTTACTAACATAAAATAACATTATAATTACTTCACGTAATTATAATTTATCGATGGAGCACTAACAATATAATTTCCTAACACTATATTTATATGAAACAACATATGAAGAATACTTTCACAAAATAAACTAAAGTAAACTCCACATATCATCTATATATAAGCCAAATCATTTATATATTACTCATATCACATATTCTTAAAATGCAAAAATATCAATAAAAAATCAGACCAATTCACTAAAATTGTGGAAGTCACTGATCAAGTTATTACTTAGATGTAGTGGTTCTTCGACTAGTTTAATTGAACAATATTATTGAAGGGGCTCTCTTACTATAACTTGCTTTCTGCCTCTTGACTAAAGGGACTTCAGAAGGAAAAAACATAGAAATTGCACTCTGAGGCATAGATTGACCAATATGACAAGCAGTCATGGACCTCCTAATAGAACTTGCTTTGTTTTGCTCAACTAAAGAGGTTTCAATTAACTTTCAAAGGGCAAAAAAATGAAATATGCATCAAGGCATAGACTGACCAAGATATCAAGCAGTTGTGAATGGTGTATGCTTGTACATATCTATTATGCAACTTCACAAAATAGATCGGAAAAGCAAAGAAAATGCACGTCACTTTCCAAAAAAGAAACTCATAAAGGATTTTGGAGTCTCAGAAAAGCTTTTTTTAGCTACTCTCTAGTCCACACGTGAAGCCGTCATAGATTTTGATTGATGATATTTGACAAGAATGATACGAGGTGATTATCAACCAAAATAAGTTTGATGTGCATCTAGAGATCAGTGACTGTATCAATAGCAAATCTAAGCAAATCAGCACCGAAGTGACTTGGAAATAACAAGTTCTCCCATTTCATTTGAACAGAAATGAGAGCTGTGGAAATTTGTTGTCTACATTCAATCACCAATCAACAAGTATAATTGATCAAGAATCAGTTTACTCGGTACTTTATTGCCTTCCTGCTGTTTGATTTCATTCTAGGTTCTCCATGAATTTCTAAAGAATAAAAGATTACATACATCAGCAACATAGGTCTGTGTTTCACCATATGTGGTTCAGAAACTCAGATGCTAAGCTACTCAAGAAAGTGCTTTTTAATTATTAAATTGATAGTGCATAATTTAATGGTAATAATTACTTATAATGATAGATATTACATGCTGTTCCCAGGATAGTAGTTAACCAATCATGCACATGCTAATCCCAACAATATTCCTACTGTACTTTTTGAGAATAGTTAACACATTTTATTGAAAAGTGTTTCTAGATACATATTGGAAAGTCTGTTTATAAGTCATAAGGTTCTCCACACAGTATTTTCTGCTATTTTTTCATATGAAACTGCAGATGAATCATCTTTAAGGGACACGTCCAACATTTCTATAAAGTTTCTGCATTGTTGTATTTGTACTCTGTAGTACCTTTTACAGATATGTGCTTCAGTCCAAAAAGTATAACAGTTTTGTTTCCAGTGCTTCAATAGTTCATCTGGTTCCATATTCCAGTAGAAATCACCTCTTCAAATATGCCATGTACTATGAAATTGATAAAGTTGCGCTTTCATTTAAGATGACTCTAATTATTTACTCTAGCGTTACAATAATAAACAAATACGGTAAATAATTTCCTTTCAAAAGCAAAAACATTACAAGCCATCGTATCATTTAGTTCACGGTATCATACTACCAACTCATTGTTTGTAAAGTCAAATTTCCCTTCAGAGATTTGTTTACCAAAGCCACTTTCAACGACAGATAAACTTATGATAAAGTTCTATTATTTTAGATCTGGTTCCAAGCTACAGAGTTATGAGGTTACCTATAATTAAAAATTTGCTTTGATATACATGCCACTTTTCCTACACTCATAGTTAAAGATATTTTTCATTTTAAATCCAGTTCAATTTAATTGAATTGCATATCTTTTGTTTTCTCCTTTCATAAAGAAACTTGTAGACTCAACTGCATAAATTAATGGTGCCTATCTAAATCTAAAATCTGAAAATTTCGCCATTATAATTGATCTCATTGATGGTCCCAAATTAACCCTCGATTCAATAGAAGTTCGAACAAAAATATATTCATTTTTCATTTCTCACAAGAATTGAGTAATTGAGTAATTTGGTATGCTTTAGGTAATTGAGTAAGAAATATCTGTGACAGCTAGAGAGTCCAAGATACCTTGGCATGCAGATCAAGCATCGTCCATGAAAAGTTGAAAACCAAACTGGTTAGAATATGAATGGTTCTTGTAACCATCTCATCTTGTAACTGATTTATATAATTTATAATTCCAGTCTTCTTAATGTAGTAATTAGGTTGGACATTGTTCAGACACCATCTTCTCATATAACATTTTTCAAGCAACATAGTCCATCTCTAGATTCGGCTCACGAGAATACACAGTTTTGATCTCCTAATTCCTGCATTATAGAAAATCTTTACTTACAAATTCCTTTTTTCATTAATTGTGTAATATGCTTCCACACTTTTTCCCCATCTTACATTGCATGTTCAACGTAACTTGTAGGTTAGGTAGCTCTCTCTTTCTTCTAGTTGGTATGTAAGTTTTCCTCCATGCCACTCTAGAGATTAGCATGGATCATTGGTGTCAGAGCACTCCTCCCTGCCTAAACTCCATATCCTACCAGTCAATCTTCCCAATATATGTCTTCTTGTATTAGGCTCACGAGAATACACAGTTCTGATCTCTTAATTCCAGCACTATACAACTATGTATTTTATCCGGTTTGTAATGAATAGAAGATCTTTATTTGCAAATTCCTATTTTCATTGATTGTGTAATATATACCCCCAGAGGAAAGTCATGAGTTCTATATCACAGGGGAAAGCTATGCAGGTATGGGTTTCATTTATTAGATACTCATGCATCCTACAATATCCATTTCTACTGTCAAATAACACTTGCAGTGACATGCACCGTAACGACCCAAAATCACACACGAACAACACAGTGAAATACAGGATAACTTTTTTTTTTGACTTGCTTGACACATAACATGACACAACATGTCGTCACCAAGGATACAACTAACACTGTGAACAACTTGATACAAGGATGGCCATAAAGGCAGCACGGAAATGTTCACACCTATCAAGGACAATTTACTTTTCTTTTTGACAAGACAACATAGAAGTCCAATCACAGAACACACTTACAGTTAGGGCCAACCACAATGAGATATTCTTGAGGGTTATTTATTTTAAAAGGACATCTTGCAATTCTTAGCTTACGTTTTTCAAGGATGCTCAAGGTATTCTTCATGCAATTCATCTTACCAAGCTAAGTTTATTCTTTTTACACTGAGTAATCATCTTTAAATCTTCTCTATTATGACATTTATTTGCTTAACTCGTTTATCAAGAAAAAGGAGTATTTAAATTCCACAAGGCCATCTGCTCACCACTAACGCTACTAAGATTCGTTCTTGCCCACAAGACAACATGGTTTTAAGTTCAACACACTTAAGAGAAGAGATACAAGGTGCCTTGAAAAAGGGTTAGAGGGAGAAGGTCGAGATGAAACATCTTTAGGACCTCATTAGTTATTGCCAGTATTTAATTGAAGCTAGGGATCTTAACCAGAATTATCAACAACTTTACTTAGGCTTCGCTAAAAGTATTAACAAGGAGTAAAAATTTACTTTCCAAATGGCGGTGAGAAAGATGGTGAGGTCTCCAATTTGTTTTCTCTAGCTTATTAAATCTTATCATCTTCAAACAACTAACAGTTCATTTCACCTTAGGGTCATTTTAAAAATTTCACCATAAAAGGAATAATGTTCACTAAAGGAGCTAGGGTTATCATGTTATAAGGTTTACCTACAATGATAGTCTTGCCCTTGATTACTTAAAGAATTTCTTGCTCTCAAGTTGGTGGTCCTTATGTTACTTTATTTGAATACAACTTTTAATTTAAATTCCATAAGTATTAAACAATCCCATGTTAGTTTACTTATGACACTTTATTACTAAGTCATGTCAAGGTTTAACTCAAAATTTATTCTCAAGGCAAGGTTGTAGCAACACTCATTTACAAGAACAAAACAAGATTACATCAATTCTTAAAATACTGATACTCCAACAAAGTCACTCAACAACAATAACCAAATTTTCTTATAATTTCAATGATGGTCAAACAATACAAGGTTTCCAAAGTTCAGATGACAAAGTCCACAATACTTTATACTAAGACATTAATCCTCTTTTAAACTTTCCACTAGACGTTAACAATAGTTGAACAACATAAAAATGTTTCGAGCAAAGGATCTTCTCAACTGAGGTTGATGACAAAAGTCTACAAATCTATCCCTCATCTACATGCAAAATCCATCTGTAAAAAATTTTCTACAAGAGTCAGTTCACGAGAACTGAGCAAGATAAGGCTACACAAAACCACCATAACTATTATCTAACAATACCACAAAAAGGAAGCACTTTATTACAAGAATTGGTTCAAACCTCTAAACACTATCAACACATCAAGTTATAATAAAGTCTTCATCATGCCAATCAAAGAAGGAGAAGACCTAGTACTTCAGTTAGGAGTAAAAACAACGAAATTATAGCAATCGTAAGAGAATGGCCCTTGGCCCTATAAGGAGAAAACAAATAATCTAGCAAAAAAATAGAATTCCCATCAAGTAAGTAATTAAACCATAATTACAAGATTAAGATTTGATATATACACCAACCATCTAGAAATTTATCAAAGGTACCAAACGCATAGACTAAATTAATATATTTCTAAAAGAACAAGAGTTGATCGGCCCAAGAAAGGGGAACCACGGGTTTCAAAAATTAACACAAAAAGGCCATGTATAATCGAGTTTCAAACCGGAAATCAAATACAGTATACACACAACATAAGTTTCGAGGCGAAAGCAAAGTATATTAGTTTTGACCATTAACTACAAAATTTTTCTAATCATCCAAGAAGGGTCAAAGTCTTACAGGCTAGTAGTAAACACGAGAGAGAAGAAGGGGGTTCCGTCCAACAAGAGTATATAATAATGTCATCAACAAATTTTTATAACACTAAAGATTTGCAAACCTCCACTACAATACTAATGTTTGGTTAACTTAAAATAAATTACCCATATCCCAAAACAACCATATTTTACGGCAACCCTGGTAACACAGTCAACCGTCGCACAAATAGATACAAACATAATTTCTAAGTGACATTATCAAAACAAAACCTTCCGCTATGAATCCATAAGATTATCAAATGAAAGCTGAGTTTTTCCCGAAGATTAATCACATTTAAGGAAATTTCCATCACAAACTATTACGGTAATTACGTGCATAAAAACCGACCAATATTAATTAATAGCGTTAACATTACAAGGAGAAAATAATGTAAGTTAGGAAAAATAGAAGAGTGCCATCAGCAATAATTCTGAGAGGGGGATTAGACCAAACTATTCTAGTGTCAACGAGGTATTGGATTCGCACAATGAAACCTCCAGCTTAGTTGATCCGAAAAGCTAGTTATGGTTCAAGTTGATAGGGATGGTCAAGGTACTTCTTGAGGATGGCCTTAAAAGCCTAGAAACAAGATGAAAGATAGTATAAGAGTCTAAACACGCGAGACGGAAAAACACATTACACACAAACCTTTTCATTCTACCAGTTTTAATACCAAAACTCTAAGCTGGCTAGCCCACACATTGCTCACACAATCCTACAACCTTTCTTTCTCGATGCCAAAAGGTTATCAAAGGGACTTGCGAAGGGGCTAACAAAAAGACGTCAAAAGACAACTTGGGTGCTAGGGAGGGGATTTCATAGTTATCGTAACTTACTTCCATAATATTGAAAAATACTAGCCGATCAACGTAATAGCTTGCAACTCAAACGCAGAGAAGAATTAATACATAAACAAACAGCAGAGCGAAGGTCTATCATTCAAGCAAGAGAAACATAACATTCAGGGGAAAGGGCACATGCATCCTTTCGACCAACATACTGTCAACGATAAAAGCTAAAACAAGGAGAAACAAGCAGAAAAGGGGAAATCTCCCATCATGACATCCAACTGACATATCAATGCAAGGAAAAAGCGGTTCAATTTCGCAATAATTGTAAATATAATAGCAGTAGAAAGGTGTAGAAATATCTTTCCTTTTTTCTCCAGATCCAGTAGGTTTCATGGACACCGCCCGGATCAGCAACAACAACCCAAGCCAAATTCCATTTTCTTCAAGCTCGTTGGGTGCCCAAACATCGACCATCTTCACGTTGGCACGGTAGGGAGTTCATGGCCAGGGTGGGTGGTCTAAAATACTTGCCAACATCCTCCCAACACCGCTCCAAATTAGCCCTAGAACTTCTGTAGACCCCATTTTTTTTTGCAATTGAACTTGATCCTTCGTCATTCATCCAAACACCTCCACCATCTCCATATGCATCTGATTGTTTTAGATTTGGACCTCCTAACCTTGGTGCTCTCATATTAGGAGCAGCCCTAGTCTGAGACGAAGCAAAAGAAGATGGCTTTAAAACCAAAAAAATATCTTGGTACAGACTCCATATCCAAAAAAAAATAGTCCCTAGACTCAGCATCCTCAATTAAGGCTGACCAGTCACTAGATTGCTTCACCAGGCATTACCAATACTCTCTACAAGAACATTTCCCTTTTTTTTAAAGTGATGGAACCGCTTTGCCTCTCTCACAACAATTTGCGTTGCAACAATCTTGGACAAACCTGGTGCAGTGTGGCAGAGGAATACTTTTACTTTCCCTGTTCACTCAGCACATGTTCTGAATCTGACAAATATCCTGCTACCTTCATCTCCCAAGACATTTTCTCCAACATTGCATAGATCTCCTGTGCCTGTGGGTGTGATCTGTCACCAACACAAAAAGCATGCACCATTTTATTGGCTTCGCCGAGTTGAGCACGTGCTACGGGCCAAGCTAGGTCCCGCGCTAGGAAGGTCTCATGTTAATTTTACAACCAAATTGTTTATACATTAACTCACCATATACCAACTCTGTGGGCTATGGCCGAGCCAACCAGGATCACCCAAACTTAATTCCACATGCAAACCGAGTGATCCGTTCACAACACAACAGTCTTGATACCGCCAAGCTTGATAGGCCAACAAAAACGAGCCAAAGTGTGACCGAAGTCACCGGAATCGAACACAAGAAGGAGACAGACACTCATCTACGACAGTGGAAGAAATGAAACAACAAGGCAATTTGTGCTTCGTGAATATTCTGATAAAAATACAGATCCGCCTGTATCGTGCAGAGACAGAGAAGCACAAGAGCTTGAATAAACACTAATGGCACCAGCCGCCCTCTCGGAGCCATCATCCCAGGCGGCGTATGTAAATTGTATATGTGCAAAAGTATACACACTGTGTATAAGTCTCTGTCTCTGACGATCTGTGATCGAGAATCCCGAATCGAGCAGCATCTCGACCGTGCTGCAGATAACAATGTAGATGGACAACACTGCCACTGGTAGCGCACAAAGGCTTCTACTACACTGCACATGCCTGCCGCCTGGCTAGTCACTGTTGCGGGTTGTTGCTGTGGATTCCCGAACAAGAACACACTTCGCAGCACCCAAGGACACGTTTGGAACAGGGAAGGAGCAGCAGCAAGGAAGCGGCCAAAACAAAAACACGTTTTCCCTCCATCAATGCCTGCAGCTCAAGAAAGACGCGCCTCCCAACCATACGCATTGAATAAAGGATCCAAATAAGATCCAGGTGAGGAAAAACGGGACTCCACCGACTCCCATCTCCCTCACGCAAGGACAGAAAACATAAATTTCCACCCACTGCCAGCTACAACCTAGTTGACTGCATTCTTACTTCAATTTCCATCCTGATATGCCACACAATGCTTATGTTTTCATTGAGAGAAAGATTGTATTATCTAATTAAGGCCAATCACCCTTGCGGTCAATTAGGAAAATGGTCCTACTTTGACAATTCAAGTATATCTTGTCTTTTAGGAAGATAGCTACAAAGCCAACCCCATGATTTGAAGCTCGGACACAAGACATAATGATTACCTCACGCTCCTGGCTCTGAAAGGCATCTACCGTAATGATATATAAACCTTTTCCTTCATCAGATTTGAGGACAGCATCAAACTCTCGGTGCAAACATTTCAGCTGTAGCTTGTAAGGTGTGATAATTCCAACAGAAACCTTTATGCCTGCCAACTTAGTGACTCGTTGAAGAAGCTCATATAATTGCAAAGCTAGGCAAGGGAAAAAAATATAATGGCGCATAGGCTAGGAGAAGAGTAAGATAAATGTTTTCTTCATTCAGTTGGGTGGAACGCATTAACTGCACAAGACTAGCCACAACGACCTCCTCCTTCCAATCTCACGCAAAAGGACAAGGACGTAACCGCTGAAAGTCGATGCCGAACAGGGCATTACATGCACCGAGGAAATATGTGCCCGAACTAGCGAACTCATACATGACTACAATAAGGTCTCCCCTAAGAGTCTTAATATAAATCTCAAAGGTTTCATGGTAAGCTGTGGCATTGAATGGGTTTGTTTTTAATTGAAACACTTACTCTACATGATTGAAAAGACTGATATTTGTGAAGCATACATTCAGGTGGGCAATCCAGAGACACACGATGCTCATGATTGGCGAGGTCAAATGGATTATGCATGGAGTCATGCAGTTGTGTCTGATGAAACATAGAGGATCATCAAAGAAAATTGTGATTTTGATTCTAACAATACATGGGACAACCAAAACTGTTCAGATGCAGTAGATGAAGTGTTTGCTCAGTACAAAGAGATAGACATGTATAGTCTCTACACTCCTAAATTTGGATTGAGGAAAGTAGCTTGAAAGTTTATCGTTTGCCATATATTAGTCTTCATTCTTATTATTCACATCTAGCGACTCACCAAAGATCGGTTGGTTTCAAACAAACAAACAATGGTTTAGTAAAAAGTATTTCAATTCCTTGTTTTACATAAATAAGACTGATACGAAGGGCAAAATTGCTTACCTCAAACTTCAATGGATTGTTCCCACTGTCTCCAATGTCTGCAACTCGTCAGATTCTTCACACCTTCGCAACTTGTAGGGATTTTGCCCAAGTGTGCTCCAAAGCACCGCAAAATGAGATTTTCGTTTTTTACAGTATCCACCTCCAAAGCGCTGCTTTCAAATAATGAGCAGATGCAGGGTATATAAGCTGAAAATCTCCCTCCAAATCGACCAAAAAAACTGGCGGGAATGCATTTGGGTTGCCAGATGGACAAAAAAATGCCTAAACTGTAGCAGGAAATTGTCAGCCCCCCCTCGTCAGCCACCCCTTAAGTTGAACGGGCAGAAATTGTGGAGCTCCTACTTTCCTGGGCAAGATTCAAATTTATCCTGTAGCTGGTTGAAAATTTCAGCATGGGACCACCTGCTGCATAATTATAGAACCTGTAGCGGCTCCATGGGACCATGCCCTTACTCTTCGCAACTTCCAGGCGGTTTCATATATCTACGCCAACTTCAGTCCGCGGTTTCGTACAGAAATTGCATCTACTTTTCCTACGCGTATTCCACGCGGCGGTTTCGCACAGAAATCGCAGCCACTTACTCTTCACAAATTCCAAGCGGTTTCATATATCTTATTCCGTTTTCTTTCAATCGGTTTGGGCCTTTCCTGACACTCTTCATAAACCTCTCCCTCTCCCTCGCCATTGAGTTTCTATCTCTGTCTCACTTCATTGATCGATTCCTCTCTCTTCTCTTCATATCAAAGGCCATGGCTTCCTCATCCAAACCTTTCCAAGGAATTTCCCCGCAGCTATCTCTGCCATCCTCGACTCTAACCAGGAACGCGACCTATGATGTGTTTATTAATCACCGCGGTTGTGATGTTAAACACAAGTTAGCCAGCACCATCTATTATACCCTAAAGCGGTTAGGAGTAAGGGCTTTTCTGGACCAAGAAGAGCTTGAATTGGGCGATTCCATACCGATAGCATTACAACAGGCAATTCAAGGTGCTTCAGTTCATATTGCTATTCTCTCGATAAACTATGCCCAATCCCCCTGGTGTTTGGCCGAGCTATCCTTTATGCTCAAAACTGGTGCCCCAATTATTCCCGTGTTCTATTATGTTCAGCCTGGAGATTTTAGATGGGTGGCTCAAGGGAAAGGAATCTATGCCAGCGCATTTTTCCAACATGTAGAGAAGGGTCGATACTCTTCAGAGATACTAGAGGAGTGGAAGACAGCACTCCAGAGTGTCTCCTGTATTTCTGGCTACATGCTGAACACCGACAATGAGTAAGCATTTCAATATTCTGCCTCTCACTTTCAATTTACATGATTCATGTACGTATATTACTGCAATATCTGTTTTCATTGGGTTGTAAATGTTTAGTCATGAATAACGCTAACGAATAAGTATTCCAAAATCCCGTTAAACGCGTTAATCCAAACTTTCACATGGCATGTTTAAACACATATTTTCTACCATTGATCCCATTCCTTTCATTGTGTTTTTTTGTTGTACATGTTTAGCGATGAAGGAAGGGTATTGGATGGCATAGTCAATTCCGTTCTTGAAGCGGTTAAAATAGTGCCTTTGGAGGTAGCCAAGTATCCAGTCGCAATGGATGAAATCGTACTGGATTTTGAAACTAGTACTCTTCAATGTCGTGAGAGTGAGCAGCATGTACAGATTGTGGGGATCGCTGGCTTTGGTGGTGCTGGTAAAACCACACTTGCAAAGGAGCTTTACAACAGGAAATGCTCATCCATCAAGCGGTCTAGCTTTTTAACTGATGTGCGACATGCTGCAACCAGAAACGCTCTGCATGATAAGCAAAAAAATTATTGAAGGACCTTCATGTCCAAAATGGATCATTTGACAATATACACGAAGGCAAAGCGATTCTATCAAATCGCTTGAGATCTCTTTCTGAATCTGTTCTCATAGTTTTGGATGATGTAGATCACGAAGACCAGGTGGATGCTCTGTTGCCACCAAAGGATAGCCTCGCACCGGGCAGTGTGATTATTGTTACAACCCGTGAAGGGGAAGTACTTACAAAGTCAGGCATCACGTCAGTTTATAGAATGAGACCGCTACATCATTCTCATGCTCAGGGGCTTTTCTGCTGGCATGCCTTCTTACGGCCTTCCCCACTGGAGGGCTTTGAAGATTTAGTTAAAAAGTTTCTAAAGGTTTGCAATGGTTTGCCATTGTCTTTGAAGGTTATAGGAGCACTACTTTACGGTAGAAATTCCAAGGATTATTGGGAATCTCAGCTTTCTAAGATCCAGAGAATATTGCCCAAAGACATTTTGGATAAGCTGAAAGTAAGCTACGAGGCCCTCGATGAGGAAGAGAAAGAAATGTTTTTGGATGTAGCTTGTTTTTTCATTGGGGAAAAGAAGAGTTTGGCCATTGCTGTGTGGGATGGATCAGGTTGGAGTGGTCTGTGTGGTTGGGAAAAGCTTTTCAGCAAGTGTCTTGTTGAGGTCAACGAGGAAGATTGTATAACGATGCATGATCACTTGAGGGATCTGGGAAGGGAAATTGCAATGACCCACTCACCATCTCGCTTGTTCTCTCCATTAAGGCACAGTATCCGTATTCAGGTGAGTTCAATATTCCTATCATTAAATTTGCCATCGAAAACTTGTTTTTTTTTGGTATCAATTTCATTGTTCTTAAGATCAGTCTTCTTATGTTTTGTTTTTGCGTTTCCCACTCAGGAAGGAATGTTGCTTCGGGGGATAAAGGCGGCCACTCATGACTCGTATTTTGGACATTCTTTTACAGAGTGGACTCGTGACTCGTATTCTGAACAGGCTTTGAAAGAGTGTACTGAGATGATGAGAAAATCAAGCCCTACAACAGGATTACAACTTCTTGTTGTTACAGAAAATGATGTTACCCAGGAATGTGCAGAGGTATGTACAGATCTTGTATGGCTTCGATGGTTCGGTTTTCCGCACAGAAATCTTCCATCGTGGCTTTCGTTGGAGAAGTTAACAGTGTTGGAGCTTTATGATGCCAGGCAGCTGGAAGAATTATGGGAGGACGAAGCAAATGTAAGTAATTTGCTTCGTAATTTTTTTAATTTGTATGTTTCCGATCCTAGTTATTAAATAAAACCGCACTGTATAAATTAGCAAATAAAATCAGCTAACATTAAAAAGAATTAAATGTATCGCAAATAAAAACAGAGTTTTCTAAACTCCTTACAATTTGCTTCATACAACAATTACAAATTGCCTCAATTATAAAGAAGACTTTTTTAAGAAACAGAACACTCACAGCTCAAAACAGAGCATCTTAAAAATAGAATGTTCAACGACTTAAAAACAATGAATGGTGTGCATGCATAAAACGGCGTTTTCTTGTTTTATTTGTATTATTTTAAAATGAACAAAAAAATGCAAGAAAAAGACAAACTATAGATAGCTAATTAAAGAATGCATGCAATTGGGAGAAATTAGCTCCCCCTTAATTTTGGTCTTCAAACTTTTATTATTCTGGAGCTTAGTGAGATGTGGCAAATTCTTGATTAATGATTACAAACCCCCATACATCTTCTCAAATACTCAAAAAGTTTATTTCTCAAAGTCTTTGTAAAACTATCCTCTTGTGGAAACCATGATTTTTGGACAATGTTGTTACTGAGTTGTTATCACAATGAATCTATGTAGCATCTTCTTGATTTTGTTTCAAATCTTTCAACACTCGTCTTATCCAAACAACCTAACATGCTTTGTATATTGTAGTTCCTTCATACTACGTCTCTGCTAAAGATAATGTCACTATACTTTGCTTCTTTGATGCCCACAAAATTACTCATGTTCCAAAGTGAAAAACATAGCTAGATGTTCTTTTCCCGTCATCTATAATGCCGACACTATCACTATTTGTATAACCTATGAGTTTGAACTCATCTAATGTTGAATACAACATTTCATAATTCTTAGTTCCACATACATATCTTTAAATCATTTTTCGAGTTTGTCAATGTGAATCTTTAGGAGATTTCATGAACCTTGAGATGAGGCTCACACCATACATAATATCAGGTCTTGTGGCTGTCAAATATATGAGACTTCCATCTAACCTTTTGAAGAATGTTGGATGTAACAATGATCCATTCTTTTTTTTGCTTAATTTAAGACCTGTTCTGATTGGTGTTTGTGTTGGCTTGTAATTCAACATGTTAAATCTCTCAAGATGTCATTAGCATACTTTGGTTTTGAAATAAAAACTCTAGCTTCTGATTGTTGAACTTCAATGCCTAAAAAATAGTGCATGAGACCTAGATTTGTTATCTCAAATTATTTCTGCATGGCTAATTTGAATGAATCTGTAGATAGATCATGATTTAAGAAATGTAGAATTTAAGCTAAATAATAATTTGAGTGTCACAATGCAGTAATAAACAATGAAGTACAAATATTACACAAGTAATAAGCTAGATAAAAATGAAACCCTAGGTGCAAGAGAGGAATCAAATGACTTAGATGATTTTGTAATTGATCCCAAAGTATGCAGATTGGAAAATTGCTTAACAGGAGCAATCTGTCGCGAAAACCACACTTAGAAAAATAAAGAAGCTGTCGGATCTGCGTGGATGGGGTGATCGATCGGTCGGGCCGCCTAGGTGCCAAAGTCTACTCTTGGGCGCATGTGACTACAAAAATGGTTAGAATATGAATTTTCTTGTGCTGCACGATGTTCACTAACCTTCGCTTTTGATCACTTGTCTGTCGCATTATGCCCGTAGGATTTTCCTGTAACATGCAAAGTAAATGACCTCTTGTAAAACCCCAAAACACATAATATCCTTAAAAAAATATGCAAATGGGGAGTCAGATAGACCCCGATGGTCACTCAATAGAGTGAACCTAAGACTGAGCATTTCACTACATTTTAGACTCCATGTAGTTTTGTGTGCATGTGTGTAGAATTGTGCCCTAGGAAGCTCTTGTGTAAGATGCACTTTGAATAACAAGTAATATCTAGATGTAGTAATGTAAATAGATGTGTAGATGTCAAAATGAACTTTCCCTCCTATGAAGTGTATGCAAAAAAATGAATTCCCTTGAATGATACCTAGATGGATGTTTTGATACTCTTAGAATGCCTCTGCATGCAACCTTAGATTGTGATAGTAGATGCTTAAAGTTTGATCCATTATTATGATCTCATAGCTTTGTATTTATATGATTCCCTTATTTGAATTTCGTTATTGACAACTAAAATGCCCATGCCAATAAGAAAACAAGATGCCTAAAAGATAAAAGAGAACCAAAGGAGGTGATTAAGATACAAAGAGCTCGGGGTGCCAGAGGGGACAAGGAAACTTGAGCGTTGGTGTTTCGACTATGCGTTGCTGCCCAACATCAAGAAAAATGAAATGAAGATCAACTTTGGGCCATGGGGTGTGCAAGATCAAAGAGTAAATCAAAAAGAAAGAAAATAGACCAAACATAGATGTCAATTACTAGTTTTCTTACTTAGGAATCATATGAATAATGGTATGTGATTAGGACCTAGAAATGTACCCAAGTGTGTGTTTGAGTGTAGACATTTGCCCCCACTTTATGTTGTTGAGTGAATATTTGATAACATAAAGTAGATAAGAGATGTGTACCTGATAACCATGTATATTGATGGTGAAAGCATGTCGAGGAGACAAGAAAAAGTGTGGAGTGATAAAAATGAAGCGTGGAAGTTAAGGAAGAGGAAGTGAACCTAGGGGTGAAAGCGTATGTGTTATGTCACATTGTACCTATTGTCATTGTTGATTGATGTGTGTTCGATGATGTGACTACTACTTCTCATAAGGATGAACCTGTAAAAGAAGATAAAAAGAGTAGTCAAAGTCATGTATATGTCGCCGATGGGGTGGGAGTGGTGTGGTCAAGTCACGTGGTTGTGCGCTCGCCCACCCGGTTTCAAATCCCTCTGAGGCACGATCTTCGCTGGAGGTGGTTTCGCTGCTAGTTTCAGCATCTTTGTTCATTATTGTCATCGTTGTTGTTGCTCGACGTTGCTTCTCTCTCGCTGGTGTCACTGGGTGTTTCTTCTCTCATTGATGTTATATGGTGCTACTTCTCTCTCGCTATTTTCACATGAGGTTCTTCTTCACTCATTGATGTCGCTAGTTGTTGTTTCTCTTGCTGCGGTCATTGCATCTTCATTCTAGTATCATGGTTGCTTCATTTGGGTTCCTAGTGGTTGTCCCCTTCATTGTAACTAGGTGGTGGATCCTCTCTAAAATCCTCAAATGTACAAGGATGTGGGTCCTTTCAACACCCTCAATGATGACCCAATTCCAAAAACAAAGTCATGTATATGTGAAAAAATTGATCCAAGTATGTAAAAATGTGAAAAATAAGTAAAAAGAATATGTGCACCTGATTTTTTATGAGTAAAAAGGACATAAAATATCCTTAAAATGTTGTAGAAGAACAAGTTTTTTTGGGCTATCTCACACCAAGAATGAGTTTTCTGAGCGATCTCACGCCAAGATAGAAGAAGTGTTGGGAAGAAAGGTATAGTGTTATTCTTCATCCTTAACTGATTCCTGAAATTTATACACCACTGCAGACGATGTGATTTACCTTTGTTCTACTTCGATCAAGTTCGATCCAATTCGATCTTAAGTATGAAGAGAAGAAAAGTAGAGATAGAATGCATTATGATTGTTGGAGGATTGTGCATGTACTAAGAAAACTTCTCTGCAATGCCAAAAACCATGTTGATCTGATAAAATGACTGTAACTTCCCCCTAGTCATAGGTTTCTAGGAAGGGTCAGGGGCACCTATGCGTTCATGTGTTATCTGGGCACTAGCATCCATGCTAAACTAAGGGCCCAAGGCAAAAACTGGGTCGTGTTGTGTTTGTAACTTTGTTTTGATTTTGTGTCATACATATCTGAAATGTGAGTGTGTACTACTGAATGAGGTGACTGTACACACCCAAATTTGCATGTGTTACATTGTCGGAAACAGTTCAAAAGTCCCCAATGATGATTCATGTCTTTTCCCAAGGTGTTCAAGCTCCTTAACCTCTTTGCAACTGATATTTGTAGCCTAATTTACCTTATCCATTTCCCACTTTTCTGTAGCTTCCCGCATCATTTCACCTTAGTTTTGGGCTTTAGTTACAAAATCGGGGCAACGGTCTTGTAACCATCATCCAGTAGGGGAGGCGTTTGTAAGCTGCTGACCCTACGCTTGAGGCGGCGGTTCTGTGTGAATTTTCCAAAATTCTTTGTGCGTGAATTAGACGTGTATTACTCCACTCCTGTTCACTTTTAACACATGTTTGTGAACCATTTTAATTGATTATAAGCTTGACTGATTTGTGGCGATTTCCTCTTTCACTTGTGATTTGTAATTGATTGTACAAATTGCCTCTTCATGTGTTGATCTTGCACCCCATTTCTGCCAAGTGTGATAATGCACTGCACAACCAAGCTTCTATAAAACCTTCACTTATTCTCAAGAAAATGGCCAAAGAATTTTGTCATGTATTGCTATGTTATGTTTCTAAATCCTTCTAGAGATTACACAATCAAGCTCTATTTACTTGCATTTTTCTTCCTTGGCTTGCATTTCCACCAGATTGCCCAATAAGCCATTTCCTGCTCCAACACCTTCTAGCTTTTTCTGCATTCCTTGCATCCCTGGACTCATGTGAACACCGAAAAATGGAAAATAATACCAAAGGGAGACAAGAAACAAGCCACAACTGGATTTTCACAACTCTGCAATTGCCAGGTTGGGGTTGTAATTGGGTTTCATCATTTCTTTATTTATGAAATCTGCATACACATTATTTACTACAAGAAAAAGACACTTTAATTTTCATTATTGCACTCATAGAATAGTCATAGTAATCATTTCCTTCCACAAAATATTTCTTAGGATAGATAGCTTCCTTTTTCTATCTCTATAGATTTGTAGGGAAGTGATTTTGGAAGAAAGCTTCTTTGTTAATTTAGAAATCAATCGAAGCATCATTCCATTTAGAAGATCCTCCATAAAAGTTTCCTTTAATTTTTTTGGGGAAGTTGCAGGGGAAGGAAAATATTCTGACAAGCTTTGATTTCCTCCCGTGCCTCTGAGGAAAAACAGAGGATACACATACCTCATTAAAAATATTTCAGTTAATTAGAATAGATTATATTTCTTCTACACAGATAAACAACTACATCTGGTTGTTTATTTGTTTAAAGATTTATTAATTAGATTAGAAGTAATTTATTTCCTCTGTACGCATTGTTATTCCAGAAAATCATAAAAAGAGTTATTTTAATTAGATTAGTTGCTTTGTGTTGTTTTCTTCCCTATATTACAAAATACAAAAAATATAGAATAATCTTTGCTTATTTAGATTAGATTGTTATTTTCTTTTATTAGATTAAAATCACACAAATGCACACATGACCATTTCTAGACCACAACCAGAGAGATCTCCCCCAACCAAACAGGTCCGAAGACAAATTAGACTTCGACACTGGGTTATGCTCACTGTTCTTTAGAACATCCCCACATCTAACAATATATTGGGTTATGCCCAATATATTGTCATACAATTAAACATGCTCAAGAGATGCTTACATATATTTCCCATTCTGGACGGAGCCAGTTAACCATCCATAAATCTCGCAAAACCACGTCCCTCTCACTTATTCCATGACCTTGTGTAGAAATCATTACGATGCGCTCGTTGGTTTTCCACATATCCCGCAACCATTGGAAGGGATCTCCATGGAGATTGATATTGATTGGAGTCTTTGTGTGGCTATCCTTTCCAATCCTTTTGTTAGACCCATTTAAGTTAGAAGGGCCTTTCTTGCCCTTGAGGAGTAGATCTCCATATTATGCATCAAGGACATTATTTTTCCTTGATAACTTGTCAATCCCATTTCCACATATTTTTGTCCACATATCACATTTTACTACCAACATCCATCCACATATTCCACATCAACCGCCCCAGCATGACCTCGGGAAGGTGAGTGTGATTGAAGGTCGCGTGTCGATTTTCATTCGTACAAATTGGTGAACCCGACATGAAGAGCTAGTCTATTTTTGTTTCCGTTTTCTTTCATTTATTTTTCCTCTATCCCATTATTCTACGGGTATTCATATACCCCCCAAACATGTCAGGACAATATGGATACGACTGGCCCATTTTGGGTCTCGAGGTATATTACTATCAAATGGGCAATAGTCACCCTCACTATCTGTGTGGGCAGACAACTACTCAACCAATCTCCCCTTGTCTCAAACTCCTCAAGGGAAAAACAATGGATCCTCGGTCAGGATTGAGGAGATTGATCAACTTAAGGATACGACACATCCTAAACTCTTAAATTATAACAACATGACATTCACCGAGAGATTCAGGCTCCTCTCCTCGGGTTTATTTCAGACCACAAATTAGTATGTAGTCTGATCAACTCCATTATTGGATGAGGAGTACCTAGCACGTTATGCCCAAAGCGAACAACACTTAAAAATATAGACCAATATCTAGATAGGATGTAAGGATATGTTGATGTCTTACTTCAAGAATAACACCTCTACCCCTCCCATAACATAAAACGTTCCTAACGAGGGGTGGCCAAACAATGAATAATTCATAGCAGGATATCACACTCCTTTGTAACCTAACAAGGTTCAACAACTTGTGCTAAAAAAAACACCATACAATCATCGGGAGAGGTCATATCAACATTGGTGGACAGGGTTAGAGAATCAGAACTTGCCCAGGATACTCATGTCTCATCTTCTGTTGGGCAAGGAAAAATTCCCCATCATCCACAAAACTTTGGCCAAGTACCTATGGCTCCAAATCCTCCTCCAATTTACACGGGCATTCTAAGCCCTAGAGATCTCCTCATAGGGTCAAGCACCTAAGGTATGCATCCCCACACCTCATACAAATACCCACAATAGGCACCAACCAGAAGTGTATTCTCAAATGCCATCCCAACTAGTAATGCAACGTTCCTTAGATTTGTGCCTCCAACTCCGTACTAGAGTAATGCTCCCCATACTTGCACATGTATTCCAAATCACCTCAGGGATGATATGTACTCTTTTCTTGGTTCATATGCATAGGCACAGGGGATGCCTTATGCCTCTACGAATGTTTATGTTGCACCATATCAGCCACCTCTTATGCCTACTCCACCTTCCCATTACGGGTTGTCCATAGTAGAGTCCTATGCATTGGGCATGTATTCCGAATATCCTAAGGAGCCCTTGACTTGCTAAAGTTTAAAGGGTAGGGGATCCAAACACACATATCAAAGCATTAGTAAGTGTCATTCGAGAGCTGCTCCCATGTGATGCAGTTGTAGAAAATATATTCCCTAAGACTCTTGAAGGAATCGCTCTTGATTGGTATTATAAGATACATGAAGCCTCGATACATTCCTTTAAACAACTCATTTCTGAATTCATCAAATATTTCGACATGAAAAAATTACCGAGGACAGGAATCAAGAAATTCCTACATATAAAGCAATATCACAATGATTTTGTTGCGCATTTCATCCAGAGATGGCGGCAGGTCCTCTACTCTTCAAAAAGTGCTCCCAACATGGATCAGATGGAGCTTTGTGATATATTCCTTCACTTCCTCAACCGGAAAATGAAAGAAAAATTCCAAAAGTTCCCACTTACAAGCTACAAAGAGGTGCTAGAAGGTGTTCTTCGTATCGATCAGACAACAATAGACAGTGGTTGAGACCTATGGTTCAAACGAGAGATTGATTACTCCTAATTAGGGTAATTCAAGTTACCCCAACAACGTAAATAACAATCAAGGACCTAAGGTCCTCAACAAAAACCATGATGTTACAACCGATGGTGTTATTGACCAAGCAAAGAAAATAGATGTGGTTAGTACCTCAAGTACAAATAATGTCACTATAACACGAACAATAACAAGTAGAGGAGTTAAAACTTTACTCTTGCGATTAACGTAGTGGATTTCAATATTCCTCCACCCCAACAACAATTACAAGTTTAAGCTCAAGGACCTAGTAGGTACCCAAGCAAGTACAAGAACCCATATCAATATCAAGGGCAACAACATCCGAACTTCAACTACAATAACCAATAGTTGAATAATAATAAGAACTTTGGACCATAACAAAACATGAACCAAATACCTCGAGATTATGATCCTGACTTGTATTACGACTTCCATAGGGTTTGAGGGCATGATGCTAGAACATACCATGAATTTAACAAGTCCTACAACATCTACTAGAGGACCAAAGGAAACTCTTTGTCGAGATGTTTTTGGAAAATCCTATGGCACCGACTCAAAATACTTACATGGGGACAATATCCCCTCAAAACACACTACTTAGGATCTTTAACGATCCTCTCCTATGCATCCTAATGATAGTAAGGTTGACCTCATAAACTCGAAACAAGGGTAACCTAGTGGGAAACAATGATCATGAAGCTTCGACTTTGTCAAACCCATTAGTGGCACCTCTATTGGATGGTCACCAATAAACTAAGATTGTGGGTTTGGTAGAGCTAGAAACCGAACCCCAAATAAATGTCACTACAAGAACTCAAGACTACTCTTCAGCCCATTCCTATTTACCCATCTATATCGGATGATGTTCTAACACTTTCAAAGCCGGTGGGGGCTTATGACTTGATCAATGATTTAACAAAGACCTTTTCTCACATATCCTTCTTTGATTTGTTGAATAAATCCCCTGATCTTAGAGCTACTTTATTGAAGTATTGGGTCTTGGGCATTTGATCAATGTCACCCCTCCTCTGGAGATGCAAATAAATCACATAGATTTTGATGTACATCCTCTTGGGCATCCCAAAAGAGATGTCAGGGTTTATATTTGACATCAGTAAGATGCCCACAAATGTTGAGTTGGCACGTAGAGGTGATCGGCTGTGTATTTATAGGTATAGATTTACAAAAATTATTTAAAGCGCGTAATGATCAATAACGGGGTAGCAGTTAACATTGTCCCCTTCTCATTTCACCAGAAGTTAGACTATGGAGAAACCAATTTCTCTTTAACATGAAACACGTTGAGAGGGTATGATAGCCTCGAGGAAAAATCGATTGGGACCATAGTTACCAGTCACCCTAGGGACTAAGATGGTTCTTACAACGTTTTATATTATAGACCGAGACCAACTATAATATGATTCTCGGTTATCCTTGGATACATCACATGAAGGTGATCCCTTCCACATTGTTTCAGGAAGTTATATTCCTATATTTGGGAATAGTCTTTGTTGCACAGGGTGACCTGAAGCCCTTTGACATTCACTTGGCCAACTTAAAGAAGAAACTTGGGGTGCATATTGAGTTTGAGCTCCTTGCAAAACAATCGAAGAAACCTATGAGTTCAACTCCAAAGACAAAACTGATTCCCACAACGAAATTAGAAACTGCCAGTTTGATTGAAGTTCCTATAGTTAAAGATGAAATTGTTGTAGTTGAGACGGTATCAACATAAACCATAGAAAATATTTTCGAGTTGTTGGAGAATGATTTTCTCATTCTCCTTCCATTCGATTCCATGGGAATAGAACATGCTCTAGGAATCGGATCTCTTCATGTTGATGGACTTTGCATGGTTGAAGTCTCAGAAGCAAGGGAAGGAGATACAAAAAGTGATCAAACATTAATCTTCAAAAGCAACTACTGGACTCTTAACTATGAAAGAGAAAAATACCGCTTTGACACCAAGGCAGGTGTGATCCTTACTTCTCCCAAGGGAAAGTTCATTCCTTTTTCCTTCAAGTTAAATTTTGAATGTATAAACAATGGTGTAGAATATGAGGCTCTCCTTCTTAGTCTCATAGTAGCCAAGAGGATGGGCGCTTGTAATATTAGAGTGTTGGGTGATTCACAATTAATTGCTAACCAAGTTTTAGAGGTATACGAGACTAGGGTTGAACACTTGCAGCTCTATAAGACTATTGTACTTGATTTAAGCAAAGGTTTTGAATTCATTTCAATCGAAGCCATCCCATGTGAGCAAAACCTTATTTCTGATTTGATAGCTACTTCTACTTCCCACTTCTATCTGAGAAAAGAATTAGAAGATACCAACTTCATAGTTTTGGTTTGTGTTGAACCCTTAGTTCACAAAATGCCAACGAATCTGATCTTGGCATACATTGAGGCTGAGAGCAGCCTTTTACCCTAGATTATGCAGAAAATGATGAGGCTATCTTAGGGTACCTTAATGCTTATATGAATTTACATCCCACACATCATAAGAGAGGATTTTCTCTCATTCCTCACTCTTCCTCCTATTTCGGAGATCACACGATGGACCCTTCCTCCTCGAAAGGCCTTGAGATTTGTGAAATAGAAGAGGAAGGGGAACTCAAACTACCTTCATCCCCGACTGAGTTTGAAGAGGGTAATTCCTCTTTGATCGAGGGATGATTGACATCAACATTAGGATGGAAGAAGATCAAAATATTTTAAATTTAGGTTCTATTATGGTGAAATCACAACACCTCTGATTGCTCACAAGTGAATGGTTGAGGCAGTCAGTGTGATTCGTCAAACATGGAGTTATCCCAAAGTGTGGGACTTTGAAATTGGGATAACCCTCCGGAGAAGGCCGGCTTCCTATCCTATCCTAGTGCCAACTACTCCAAAGTGTAGAGAGTTACAGATCTAACCTAGTCTAATGTTACATTCGAGACAAATTGGGAATCGGGTCCTTTCTCGGAAAGCTTGGCATAGTCCATAGGTTCATACCTAATTTAAATTACGTCATTCATCTGATAAATAATTTGTTAAATAAGGATTGTTGCAATGTTTAGAAGGCCGAGTGTCATGAGGCATTTGAATCAGTTAAATTATTCCTTCTGGTGCCTCGCACACTCATGCCTCCCAAGTTAGATCACCTACTCATTTTTATATTCACGGGTAACATACTTCTAGTTAGCCTGCATGTTGGCACAAGAAGACGCGTGAACACACAATTTACTTCATTTGTCATATGTTGCTAGACTACGAGACATGCTATATGTAGGAGGAAAATGAATGCCTCGCTATAGTATTTGTAACAAAATGTTTAAGGCATTACATGTTTAACCAAGAAACACATGTTATTGTCAAAACATATTGGACCTTCAGACATTCATAACACAGGGTTATTTGTCCAAGAAATCTGGAAGCTTAATAACCTTTATGGGAGAAGTTGAGTTAATTTATGTCAACCAAAAGTCCATCCAGGGACAAAACATCGTCGATTTGTTGGAAGACATCTAGTTAGACGGTGAAGAATTAGTAGACTTGAGCTTCCCTGATGAGTGCATATACTATGTAGAGATGAGACCTCCCATTGTTATGTGTCCATGGTATTCAAATATTGTTAATTTTATTATAGATCACACATGCCTTGAGGGAGAAACTTCGCAGCAGAGAAGACGGCTACACATTATAGCCGCCAAGTACGTAATTATAGAAAACGTTCTCTATCGTAGAGCTTTTGACAGAATGCTTCTAAGGTGTATCGATGTGTAAGAATTTGAAAATATCCTCTATGGATCCCACAACGGGGTTTGTGGAGGTCATTTTGGAGGATATGCAACTGCTTGAAAGATACACCAGATGGGCTATTTTTGGCCCACCCTAGAACATGACGTAGTAGAATACATACGCAAGTGCCATAAGTGCAAGGAATTCTCTCAAGAGATTCACATTCCTTCCAAACCTCTAGAACTGATTGCAACACCTTGGCCCTTTTCCATGTGGGGCTTGGATTTTATACGGAAATTCTCCCCCTCACTTACAAATGGCCACAATTTTGTAATCACAGCCACATAATATTTTACAAAGTGGGTTGAGGCTATGCCTCTTACCACTATTCAGGATCTGTAATTGCAAATTTCATCTTGAACCAAATCATCTGTAGGTACGGGGTCCCACAGGTCATTATCTCTAATAATGGCACATCATTTAAAAATGAAGAAGTGCATGAGTTGTGTGAAAAATTTAAGATAAATCATCACACTGCCTCTCTATACTACCCTCAGGCCAATGGATAGGCTGAGGCAACTAATAAGACGTTAAAATCCATCCTCTGAAAAACGTTAATGATAACAAGCACGATTAGCACTTAAAACTATTTCTGGCCTTGTGGGCCTATAGAACATCAATCAGAATGCCAATGGGGGCAATCCCATATTCTTTGGTATTTGGTTCGGAAGTGGTTTTACCACTTGAAGTTGAGATACCCAGTCTCCGGATATCATTACAAGGAATTTTAGGAGAAGAAGGATATCACGAGGCACGATCGTTGAAATGGAATACCTTGATGAACCTCAACTCAGAGTTGAGGCGCACCATAGAGCTTATGTTGACTGGATGTGTCGGTAGTACAATAAGAAAGTATATGAACATGATACATTCGTTGGAGATTTGGTATTAAGATTTGACAACTAGATAGACAAGATAATTGGCAAAGGAAGGAAGTTCAGGCCTAAGTGGTTGGGCCCATATTGAGTCATGGAGGACTACAAAATGGGGCATATCACTGTGTACTCTAGAGGGTGAAGAATTCAAAGAATCTGTCAATTCACTTCACTTAAAACGACACTATGCATGATCCATTTACATTTCCACATGTACACTATTACATCCACATTGCATTTCATCTTCTAGATCATTTTGTAAATTTGTAACGAATGAACTTATATTTCAATCAACTTTCAAAAACTTCTGAAAATATTGGCACCACATTCAATCACATTTCTTTAAATATCTGCAATATTATCATCAACATTTATGATCATTTCATCAGTTTAATAAGATAAGACAAAATTTTGACATTAATCCTACCAAGGCATGCATACTTGGTTCTACTCATAGTTTTGTGCTAGCATAGGTGTTTTTCCCATAGTCTATTCTAGAAGCTTCTTGATGTCACATCTTTCCCAGAAAACCTCTTTAGTAGCAAAAACATTCTAAACATTTTACTGGATCGCTTGCTCACCTATCTCAACCTTCATTGATGAGCCCTCACATCTTATTGGTTGTGTGGGGTTGAGGCTAGAGGAAAACTCTCCCTCCTAAATCACAAATCATAGTTTGAAATAAAAAAAAAAGTATATATGTCAAGTCAAAAATCAACACAAAATTTTAATTTACACACTTCCTTGCCCACCAACCTTCGGTGTTGAGCCCATGCCTCTTACTAGTGGCGTGAGATTGGGAAAGGAGGGAAGTGCCCTTACTCACCTATGCCTTGTCCTTGGTGATGAGCCCATGCTTCCTATTGGTAGTATGGGGCAAGGTGTAGGGGGTCTCTGCAAATAAATTAGTAATTTAAAAGAAATTTCATTCAATAAAAAGTTCTTTAAAATCATAAATCCCAAAAAAAGTGAGTTAGATGTGTATGTTCCAAAAGAGTTAAAGCATTAAAACCAGATTTTGTCAATCAGGAGGCCATCTACAAGTCTAAGTCTAGATAAACTTGCAAGCAAATCACATTCTAGACTATGTAGTAAACTGTGTGTAGAGTTAAGTTGTAGGTTTCTAATTGGGTTTTTGTCAAAATCTTGTCTTTCTCTCACCATTTCCATCTATCAAAATCATACAACTCGCGTCCCTCCTGGCTCTCGGTGATGATCCCTCACATCTTACTAGTTGCGTGGGGTTAGAAGTGGAGTGAGTTCATTTATTATCAAATCATTCATCACATTTTTCCAACAAAACAAGAAGTACTAAATATTGCTTGAAAAACCAAAGTTTCAACATTACATTGTGTTCGCATTAGCATCATATAAAAACAAAACAACATAAAGAGATTCATTTTGTTATCATTCATCATCCACTGCATGCAGTTTGAAAAGCATATAAAATCAAAAATTCTAAAAATCTAAGAGTACACATGCGAAGTAAACCATAAATGAAATCAACTTTGGTGCAAAGGATAGCCAAACCAAAAAGAGATATTTGTATATATCATAATGAATCAAGTTTGTATACAATTCCATCACATATTAGATGTGGTCAAAACGCTCACAATGAACACAAAAATATGAAAACATCATATATATGCCCCACAAAATGGCATCGAAGTAATAAAATCTCAATGGCCTATCCCTCTCTATTGGATCCCTAAGATGGTGCGCGACTGCTGCAAGGAATCCTGCTGCATCTCCGATGTCATGAATGCGCCAAGTGATGAGAGTGATTGTGAGAATGACCACTATTTACGGCCTTGCTATGTGAATGGCTCCGCCTTGCCATCATCTTCGCCATCTCATATGCCACAATATGTTTTCTCTGAGAAGTCAAGAACTCTGCAACCTTTCAAAGAGGCACAAACACGTTGGTGTGTCTTCCAGCCTGCAATGGCTGTCCTAAGTCCTCCAACAACTCTAAACGAGTCCTCCCTGTAGGGATTAGTAATATATCGATGCAGATCCTATGAATAAGATCTCGCCAGCCGTCAGCAGTGGCTGCACAACAAAGAAAACAATGGCAATTTAGAAAACCATGAAAAACCAAAAAGAAACACAATGTGTAGTTTACTAATAATTCTAGCTAACAAAGTCGAGAAAAGAGTGTCTAACATACTCGTATCTTCGGGCATCCATGTACGATCGACTGGTGCAGTTGGTGGTGGTAGTGTTGTTGCGAGTTTTGCTTATGCCTCACAATATCACAATACAATCAGGGATGAAGTAACCAAAAGTATACAGGCAAAAAACATACAAGACATAGGGAAAATCCCACAAACAATGGCATACAATGGAAAACAATGAAAAATAGTAATAAGCAAAGTAGTAGACAACCATGGTGGAAAATAGTTCGTGCAAGAAATATTTTGCACATGAATCACCTGTTAGCATGTTAGAAATATAAAATGTATGTCAAAGTGTGTATGGTCTGTTATGAAGTAGTGTGATAGTAAGAATAGAAAGTAGTATAAAATGAAACAATAACACTTGCATTGTATATGAATAGTGTTAGGAGCATCGGTACTTTCAATAAGCATTCAGATTCTCAAACGCATGCGCTAGCATTAAGAAATGACGAAGAGTTTTTTGTATGATGGAAATAAGTGAGGTGATCGTACACTCCCATGTATTCTAGAAGAGAGTCATTAGTAGCAAAAGTGTCTAAATTATCCCAAACAGCAGAAGCAAAATCACTAGTGATTTTTGGATATACTAGAGGAAGTGAAGAAGTATGCGGGTAGTATAAGCCTTTAAAGAAGGTATAAAATGAAGATGGTATCCCAAGCCTAGCTTGTTATAAGATTGAGTGGGGAGAGCCCATGGTTTTGTGATTACTTGACCCCGAGGGCGTAAACCATTACCAGAGAAACCATATCAAAGTAAATACTTATATCCAAGACATATTTGGAGAAACCTTGACTAAATGCAGTAGAGATAGGAGTGTTTTGGAATGCTCAATACAATTACAATATGGGAAAGATGATGGATATGTTGGAACATTGTGTAAAAGAGTGGAAGGAATCACATGCATGGCATGGATCCAAGGCCGCCTAATAGTAATATTATAATTTAGATTATTGGGCATTACATGGCATTGAATGGGTAGCATACATGACATGATAGTAATAGGGAGGGTGATAGTACCTAAGACATGCTTGGGGATATTGTCAAATCCATGAATAGAAATAGATGATGGAGTCAAAGAGGTCTCGAAAAACCCAATTGGTGGAGGAATGTAATATTACAAATATTAATCCATGATCCATTATCAACTAAGGCATGTTTAACCCCAACATTATTTATATAAACCTGAATATAGAGGGGAGGTATGGTATAACATGGCTTGAGAAGGAAACTCATCCGATGTAAAAGTAATGTGATTTTCATTGAGAGATAAATCCAAAGTAAACTTATGATAGACATATTGTGGAAAAGTGTGAGGATCAATATAGGTATTAACTAGATAAGACATGAGTTTATTGATATAATCAGGATGAGCCTACAAAAGGCATGGATGGAGACATCCATAATGAGAGGATCCTAAGGAAATGAGTGAAACAATAATACAAGGAATCAAGAGTGTTCGAATGAGATAGGTTCACCAAATGATTTAAAAAATGTAGAATTTAAGATAAACCCTAATTGCAGAGTCATAACATAATAATAAGTAATGAAGTGCAAATATGACACAAGCAATAAGCTAGATTAATATGAAACCCTAGGTTCAAGAGATGGAATAGATGACTTTGTTGATTATGTGATTAATCTTGAAGTATGTCATACTGGAAAACTTCTTAAAAAGAGGAGGAATATGTCATAACCGCACTCAGAAAATTACAGGACTTTCGGATCTACGTGGAATGGGGTGCCTAGATTGGGTTAGGGGTAACTAGGTGCTAGAATCTGCTCCTCGACACATGTGACTGCGAAAATGGTTGGAATATGAATTCTCTTGTGTTGCACGGTGTTTGTTGACCTTCACTTTTGATCACTTGTATGTTGCACTATGCTCACAAAATTCACATATAACCTGTAAAATAAATGACCTCCTGTAAAACCCCAAAACACATCAAATCTTTAAAAATATGAAAATGGGGAGTCAGACCGGCCACTTCCAGGTCACTCAATAAAGTGATCTTACGATTGAGTGTTGCAATACATCTCAGACTCTATGTAGTTTTGTGTGCATGTGTGTAGAATCGTGCCCTAGGAAGATCTTGTGCAAGATGCACTAAGTAGCCAACAATAGATAGATGTAGCAATGTAAATAGATGTGTGGATGTCAAAATGAACTTCCACTCCTATGAAGTGTATGCAGAAAAATGTGGTCCCTTTTCCTTTGAATGATAGCTAGATAGATGCTTTGATTCTCTTAGAATACCTTTGAATGCAACCTTAGGTGGTGATAGTAGATGCTTAGATCTTGGTCCCTTATAATGGTCACATAGCTTTGTATTTATATGATTCCCTTGTTTGAATTTCGTAATTGACAACTAAAATCCTACCCATAAGAAAACAAGATGCCCAAAAGATAAAAGAGGTGAGTAAGATACAAAGAGGTCAGTGACAATTAGAGGGGACAAGGGAGCTTGGGCACTGGTGTCTAGAGTCAAGATGTAACGACCCAAAAATTCACGCACAAGCAACACAGTAAAAGGCAAGGATATTTTTTTTGACTTGCTTGAAGATAATACGACACTACACAAGTTCTCTAGGGAATACAACCAACCAAAGACATGCTTTCCACAACACGGACCCACACTAGTTACAGATAGACATGAGGCACACACTAAGGACACAATGGTTCATCTAAAGTATGCAGTCTTACAAACAAGGTCTTCCCACAGAAGGTTTCTTTAGAATCATGTTTTTTGTAAGTGTTTTACATTCTTTACTTTTCCCTGAGGAATCATGATAGGCCCTGAAGTTCATGTCTCCTTTGAAGAATTTTCCCCTACCTTGTTAATGTTAATATACAGTGTAAACCAATTATTGGATGGTAAGAGGTTGCTTCATTAACTTGATTAACTTATTCATTGGTTAGGAGGTAGTTAGTTTATCAAGGCTCTTAACTTCATCAAACTGTTTTCAACGTTGTGCTTTTAAACATATATGTTTTACCCTTTTAAGCGGTCATATTTTTATTTTATTTTATTTTTACAGTACATGACTGTCTAAGACTTGGATTCATCATTAAGATCTTATTAGTGGTTAAAAAGGATTTCATTGGGGGCAAGAGTCTAACCAGAATTATTAAAGGTTTCACTTGGGCTTCACTTGAAGAGATAGACATAAGTATATTGTTTACATTTTCAACGGGTAAGATAGATCGAAGAGTTTCTTAATCAAGTTCCTTCTATTTATTATAATTTTATTATCTTCCAAGATTTAATCATTGACTTCACCTTAAGACCGTTCTAAGGACTCACCACAATAAGAGATTGTTGATTAGTTTACGTGGGATCACAAGGTATATTTGTTTCTCTTGTTTTCTTTTTGCTAGGTTCAAAACATAGTCCTCTACCAAACGACACATGACCAAAGGTAACCAAAGTGATGTAAGTTGATTCAAGTTTAGATAATTATAATTAGGTTGACAATTCAAGGATAAATCATATTCTGAAAAGTGAAAATTCAACAAAGGATACACATGTCAAAACAAGTTCATTTAATCTTATTGACAATAATATTTCTCAAATTGACTTTCAAACGATAACAACCTACATGAGAACAATACAAAATTATAACGCAATGCCTTCTAAATAGTCTCCACAATTTCCATACCAATGTTTTAAAGCAAAAGAAAAACATTAAAATGCAATGCGATTCTAAGAAGGATGGAATCCACTTTCTACATGTGTTTCTTTTTCTCTCTTTTTTTTTTCTTTTCTACTCAGGAAATCCTCCTGCACATTTGTTAGCACATGTCAGTTCGCAAGAACTGAGCACGATAAAAGCTATAACATTAAGACAATATGTTGTTATCTAAGCATTTGAGGAAGAAAAGCACCGTTGATGAAGAAAACAATAATCCAAGAGTCTAAACAAGAGAAATTAAAGAGTTGTCCAAAAGCATAAAATGTCTAAATAAAAGGGACGGCACTAACTCTATTTAATTCTCGAGTTTCTCATAAGACTTGAGTTAATAAACCTCATAATGAATTTCACCCATATCACAATAATGACCGTCATTTTAACAAGATAACATTTCGAAACAAAAACAATTACAAGAAGGGAATTAATTTCAAACGTGATCTGTCCCTATTTGTTTAAGTTAGTTCACCAAGCCAAGGATTCACTATGCCACTGGAAGATCCCAAACAATCAATCGACATGAGAATATCTAAACCAACATGACTCATTCATATTAAGGTGATGTGCCTAAAACAGTTAATTTTATGTCAGTACAGAATAAATAAATTGAAAAGAAAAGGAATGAAACGCACAAATGACCCCGTATGGGCCACATCCTATCCTAACAATCCTTCTATTAAACTTTCTTCTAATCAAGAGAATGTCTTAAGAAAAAGGACAAACTTGACAAGACCAAACATAACCATTATAAATCTTACAGGAGGGTTACTCAATCATTCCCAAGAACACAACACAGGATACATAGCTTCCAAAGGATCTGTCATCAACAACAAGTTGACTTTAACCTTTCTGGTCAACATGTAACCATTCTACTACAATGACAGCAAGGAGGTCGTATCACAACGAGCATCACAAAAACCAGTCAACCAATGAGTTTCCAAACACACCAACCTCTAAGTCACAGGAGAATGAAATTTAAACATCTTTATGGAGAAAAACGTAGGGTAATTTCTTATGCATAAAACCAACATCCCAATTTTAAGATTTGAAAACTTCCTCAATAATGATCCGGTAGATCTCAGTATCCTCCAACACGTGTGAAACAAAATCAAGGTACGAAAAGTGTATTTCCTCTGACATTTTAAGCTATCCAAAATAAATGTGAGTAACGTCTACAGAAGACATTCCATAGGATCAGCTACATTCCTCAAAACAAACAACAGTCACCAAGGGAGAGAAGGTGAATTCCAAAGAAAACAATCTCCAAATGGTGAACATGAATTGATATCAAATTATGAAGATCAACCATGACGCTTGAAGAATAAAGGTATTTCTTTGAGCGATTTTAAAAAATAACAAAAGAAACTAACCTAGTTGAGAGTAATATCAACTTGGCTCAATTCAAAGATCAGTCAAGCTAAGCACACACTAAGCCAACCAAAAAGGGTTACTAGAACCTAAAACAACTAAAAGAAAAGGATAGAGACAGGAATAGCATCATTTACCTATACACAATGCACTCGCAGTACTCAATCACTATTTCGCAAATACCCAACATAAACCAGAACTACAGATCTCGAACCAAAACAAGAATAAGAACAAAACAGGAACTATAAAGTTGAGTCCAACGACAATGTTTGATAAAACATTCAAAATCGTGAGACCAACACAAAGAACTCGGGAATTTTCATTGCAGGACCCCCACCTCTTTTGTTTTATTAGACTAAGAACAAGTTCACCCAACTAATATTTATTAAAACCCAAAAAACAATATAAAAGGCTTCAACCAGTGCAATCATTTCTAACGCCAAAAAAAAATACAAAAGAGCAAGGGAAGTGGAAACCAAACAGCATACCATCACACGAGACATTTATATGAAGATTAGAGTTATTTAATTGAATCAGTTAAATAACAGCATAAGAATCAATGGTATAGAGAATATCGTGCATTATTAAGCTCCCTTGATCAATAAATCAAGATGGATGAGGGGCCTGCAACAAAGCAACCCAAGCCTAATTTCATTTTCTTCAAGCTCGTTGGGCACCCAAACATCGAACATCTTCACGTTGGCACAGGTAGAAGTTCACGGCCAGGGTGGGTGGTCTAAAATACTTGCCATCATCCTCCCAACACCGCTCCAAGATTAGCCCTAGAACTTCTGTAGGCCCCATTTTTGGCAATTGAACTTGATCCTTCGTCATTCATCCAAACACCTCCACCATCTCCATATGCATCTGATTGTTTCTAATTTGGACCTCCTAACCTTGGTGCTCTCATAATAGGAGTAGCCTGAATACGAGACAAAGCAAAAGAAGATGGCTTTATAACCAAAAACAATCTCTTGGTACAGACTCCATATCCATAAAACAGTCCCTAGACTTAGCATCCTCAATTAAGGTTGACCAGTCACTAGATTGCTTCAATGCCAATACATACTTTGTCACCCTGGTGCTCATACTGCTCTAGTGACTCGAGGCCATTTTCACGAAATATGCGAGTCACATCAGAGAGAAGACCAACTTGGTCACAACTGCATAATTCAAATCTCCCATTCCCTTAGAGATTCTTCTTTCTATAGTTTCCTCTAAACAATGGATTATTCTTTGCCTTTACGCTTCCGAGTTCACTAGCGGCCATCCATATGTCTGATGTAGTACTCCTGGAATACATCAGGTCCGTCTGAATAAACTGCTCCATGAAATACAACATATTGCATGTCGGTTAAAGGGAAAATCGTGTCAAAGAGAAGTTTTGGTCTGTCCTTAGACTTAATATTAATGACAGAATAACCTTTCTCAACACAGTTCTACACAGTCGCTATAGGCCTGGTTGTATCATCCCTAGATTCTAGCAGAATGCTATGCACTCTTTCATAGTCACGATCTGCAAACATCATTTGATGTAGACGCCTTTCAGTCCCTATTAATTCAATTGTTGTATGCTCAGGAGCAGCCTTTACTCCAACAGTTTTTCTAAACGAAGGTAACAAACAAGCATTTGTTCCGAGGGACTGATGCAGTGTGGCAGAGGAATACTTTTACTTTCCCTGTTCACTCAGCACATGTTCTGAATCTGAAAAATATCCTGCTACCTTCATCTCCCAAGACGTTTTCTCCAACATTGCATAGATCTCTTGTGCCTGTGGGTGTGATCTGTCACCAACACAAAAAGCATGCGCCATTTTATTGGCTTTAATCCAACTACACCAAGTTTCTTTTTAATTCCTCTATCCTTCATCGATCTCCTAAAAGCTCTCTTGCAAAGAAAACTGTGCTTCATGAATATTCTGATATGAAACAGATCCACCTCTATGAGATCCTCTTCCATGAGTTACATCGTAGAACAAGCAAGGTCTCAGTAGAGAATCTCTGTAATAAATTTCATCGGGTCTCCTGGTAACACTCTCACTATCACTTAATCGATTTTGATGAAAATATCTTGAAGGAGAATCCTGAATTTGAGGATGCAGTCGAAATAGAACAGATAACAACATAGCTGGACAGTCTGCCTGTTGGAAGCGCTCAAAACAAAACAGCTTCTATTATTCTGCAACATGCCGGCTTCACTAGCTTGTAGCTTCAGCGCCGAAAGAAGAAGAGAATGGGGAGGCGAAGCAGAAAAATGAGGAGGATGTAAAGGCCGAGCAGAAAAATGCAGAGGATGTGGAGGCGAGCAGTCTAGTGCACGGAGTGCAAAGAAGGCAAAATCCGAGCAGAAATTTGCACAGACCGTGATCATAGATGGAAATACTGCAGAGAAAGTTGAGTCGCTGCAGAAAATTTCAGAGAACGCTGAGCCAGAGCCGGTAAAAGGTAAACACAGGGAAGAACAATTAATAAAATCCGATTGAAAGCTCAGCGGCCAGCGCCAGAGAAAAATAAATGCAGGCTGTAGCAGGTGAAAAGGAGTACAAAATTCCTGCACAAACACCAACCCTCCACGCAAAGCAAACAACAAGAAAAATCAGGGAAAGATTTGCAAATCAGACAAAATAAATGAGGTACATCCACCAGCCAGAAGACTCCAACACGTCAAGATTTTAATGTCTCCATCCTCCACGCAGTCAGTCCGCACAAAGAGGCCCCTAACAACAATAAAAACAAGAATTCCCTCCATCCCACGCCAAGCAGGAGATAATGCTGACCGAGACAAGGTAGGTTGGGGCATTACATTCTCCTCCCCTTAAGAAAGCATCGTCCTCGATGCGACATTACAGAGGAAAGTAAATGGTTCATGAACCAAGAAGCAGTAAAGGAGAAAGTGCACCCTATGGTTTAAAATTTTAGTTGATTAAAGCACGGTCACAAGGTAGCCTTAGGAACATTTGGTAGACTTTTTAACTTTCAATGTTCTGTGAAGATTGGCAGTTCTTTCTTGTTCATCATTTCATTAATCTCTTTCCATTATCATTATTTCTAGTTTTAGTTTCTTTTTTAAAAAAAAATATCATCATTGAAGAGTTTTGATTTATTCCTTATTGTGGGTGCCCAACATGAGCTGCTAACACAACACCATATCAGGTTCACAAGACCCTACGGATTCACAAGTACACAAGTATATGCTTCAAGATTGTATTACACCACAAAAGGTTGCACAAATACGGAATAGAATAGGCACACTCCACATAACATAGTACTCGTCACACATCAATGACTGACATACAAAATACTCAAACAAAAGAGTACTACAATCCACCAGACATTTCCTCAATTTGCATCAATGAAACACTCACATAACACCAAACCATGCTACAGGTACATAGTGTCCACAAGGGAATCAATGACATATCCACAACATCACAACACATATCCATCTGACATGAGTAACACATACATCAAAATACCACTACCAAAACATCACAATAACTCAACATATATCCTAGAACATCAACCATACACACAAATATCATATGCCTCCCTCACACTCTTATGCCTCCCTCAAGTCTCTTATGCCTCCCTCAAGATGCCTCCCAAACTCTTAGGCTTCCCTCAAGGAGGTTTGACTCTATGGTCCAAGACACATAGAGTTCGAACACTCCTAACCCAAGTGCCATAATAACGTGTGGTTCAACAACCCGCTAGTTATCTGTAACTCCTTGGGGCGTACCCCATACAACTGAAGCGGGTCCATAGGTCCAACCATTTCATGGTGCATCCCATGACCCTATTCCACACATCACAACAATAGAACCAGACAACAATCCAATCAAAGTGCCAGTGGCAAAGTCAAGCCTTGGGCAAGGCGGTAAAATTCCAAATTTAAAAGAAGACCCAAAATCAAGCAAAAATAAATGGCCAAATAGCCATAGTTAGTATCAAAATCCCCATGTTAGTGCCACAAACCAAGGAAATGCCCAAAATTGTAAAGCATGGCAATCAAGAAAAGCTGCTGGTCCTTACAAAATAAAATAAAAAGCTCAATTTATGAATAAAATCAACTTATAATAATGTCACATTACGATAACTGTGTGGCCTTATCTGGCCACCAAGGGGTACTCAACGAGTTGCTAGCACTCGGAACATCGAGCCTCAGCTCGTAAAATACATATCAATAATACAACTGTCATCACCTCCATCTGAATCATCCCGCCACCACTTCGACAAGGCTAAACATAGTCATAGTTTGCACTTAGGTTGCATACATGCAACCACATAGGGAGAGAGGAAAGAATCACATGTTATCTACTAAATCGAGTTTTGACTCGAGTTATTGACCCATGGTACACCATTCCTCACTCTCAACATACACTTCTACCGATTTCCCTCAGGGTCGGTTAGCGTAAGGTTCACAACATAACATGTAACTACATTACTAACACAATGGTGGTACATATACAAGGTAGATCACAATCATACATTCACTAAGTGTAACACATCACTTTACCACATCCTGCACCCAAAGTGCAATCACCACACGATAGGGTTCATACACTCACCGTATGACCCAAAATCACAACATGAAGCGTTACATATTTGCACAGTCATACATACGATGAACATAGTACATCTCAACATAACATCCATTGCTACATAACAAGGTGGTACACCCACATTACTTCAAAACATGGTAAAAACATCATGATACAACTCATCTCTTTTAACATCAATCTAGTCATACAACACATTGATACACCTACATATCACAATATGCCACAATGCTCCAACACTACGTCATCCACATTATAATTCTTTTCACACGTCACAAACAATAATTCACACGTGAACTCTTCCTAGAATCCACAAGAAGGAGAGAGAATACTCCCATCCCTAACATATCAACATGATCACAAACACGCACAAAGTGACATACACATCACGTGCGTTCACAATATCACAATTACGACATTAATCACATCACGTTTAAAGCACATTACTCTTCCAATATCTACCACCATCATGCAACATCATCATCATCATGCAGTATCATCATGTAACACCACCACCACCATGTAACATCATCATATAACACCAATCCGGCCCATAGGTTCGAGAGCATGAACCTATGCTCTGATACCAAGTGTAACACCCCAACATTTCAACACGCACAAACAACACGGTAAAAGACAGGATTTTTTTTTTTGACTTGCTTGAAGATAATACGACACTACACAAGTTCTCTAGGGAATACAACCAACCAAAGACATGCTTTCCACAACACGGACCCACACTGGTTACAGATAAACATGAGGCACACACTAAGGACACAATGGTTCATCTAAAGTATGCAATCTTACAACAAGGTCTTCCCACAGAAGGTTTCTTTAGATTCATGTTTTAGCTGTAAGTGTTTTTACATTCTTTACTTTTCCCAGAGGAATCATGATAGGAGAATCTGAAGTTCATGTCTCCTTTGAAGAATTTTCCCCTACCTTGTTAATGTTAATATACAGTGTAAACCAATTATTGGATGGTAAGAGGTTGCTTCATTAACTTGATTAACTTATTCATTGGTTAGGAGGCAGTTAGTTTATCAAGGCTCTTAACTTCATCAAACTGTTTTCAACGTTGTGCTTTTAAACATATATGTTTTACCCTTTTAAGCGGTCATATTTTTATTTTATTTTATTTTTACAGTACATGGCTGTCTAAGACTTGGATTCATCATTAAGATCTTATTAGTGGTTAAAAAGGATTTCATTGGGGCAAGAGTCTAACCAGAATTATTAAAGGTTTCACTTGGGCTTCACTTGAAGAGATAGACATAAGTATATTGTTTACATTTTCAACGGGTAAGATAGATCGAAGAGTTTCTTAATCAAGTTCCTTCTATTTATTATAATTTTATTATCTTCCAAGATTTAATCATTGATTTCACCTTAAGACCGTTCTAAGGACTCACCACAATAAGAGATTGTTGATTAGTTTACGTGGGATCACAAGGTATATTTGTTTCTCTTGTTTTCTTTTTGCTAGGTTCAAAACATAGTCCTCTACCAAACGACACATGACCAAAGGTAACCAAAGTGATGTAAGTTGATTCAAGTTTAGATAATTATAATTAGGTTGACAATTCAAGGATAAATCATATTCTGAAAAGTGAAAATTCAACAAAGGATACGCATGTCAAAACAAGTTCATTTAATCTTATTGACAATAATATTTCTCAAATTGACTTTCAAACGATAACAACCTACATGAGAACAATACAAAATTATAACGCAATGCCTTCTAAATAGTCTCCACAATTTCCATACCAATGTTTTAAAGAAAAGAAAAACATTCGTACAACAGCAGTTCCTAAGAAGGCTGGAATCCACTTTCTACACGTGTTTCTTTTTCTCTCTCTCTTTTTTTCTTTTCTACTCAGGAAATCCTCCTGCACATTTGTTAGCACATGTCAGTTCGCAAGAATTGAGCACGATAAAAGCTATAACATTAAGACAATATGTTGTTATCTAACTATTTCAAGGAAGAAAAGCACCGTTGATGAAGAAAACAATAATCCAAGAGTCTAAACAAGAGCAATTAAAGAGTTGTCCAAAAGCATAAAATGTCTAAATAAAAAGGGATGGCACTAACTCTATTTAATTCTCAGTTTCTCATAGGAGCAGTTAATAAACCTCATAGTGAATTTCACCCATATCACAATAATGACCGTCATTTTAACAAGATAACATTTCGAAACAAAAACAATTACAAGAAGAGAATTAATTTCAAATGTGATCTGTCCCTATTTGTTTAAGTTAGTTCACCAAGCCAAGGATTCACTATGCCACTGGAAGATCCCAAACAATCAATCGACATGAGAATATCTAAACCAACATGACTCATTCATATTAAGGTGATGTGCCTAAAACAGTTAATTTTATGTCAGTACAGAATAAATAAATTGAAAAGAAAAGGAATGAAATGCATAAATGACCCGTATGGGCCACATCCTATCCTAACAATCCTTCATTAAATTTTCTTCTAATCAAGAGAATGTCTTGAGAGAAAAGGACAAACTTGACAAGACCAAACATAACCATTATAAATCTTACAGGAGGGTTACTCAATCATTCCCAAGAACACAACACAGGATACATAGCTTCCAAAGGATCTGTCGTCAACAACAAGTTGACTTTAACCTTTCTGGTCAACATGTAACCATTCTACTACAATGACAGCAAGGAGGTCGTATCACAATGAGCATCACAAAAACCAGTCAACCAATGAGTTTCCAAACACACCAACCTCTAAGTCACAGGAGAATGAAATTTAAACATCTTTATGGAGCAAAACGTAGGGTAATTTCTTACGCATAAAACCAACATCCCAATTTTAAGATTTGAAAACTTCCTCAATAATGATCCAGTAGATCTCGTATCCTCCAACATGTGTGAAACAAAATCAAGGTACGAAAAAGAGTATTTCCTCTGACATTTTAAGCTATCCAAAAGAAATGTGAGTAACGTCTAAAGAAGACATTCCATAGGATCAGCTACATTCCTCAAAACAAACAACAGTCACCAAGGGAGAGAAGGTGAATTCCAAAGAAAACAATCTCCAAACGGTGAACATGAATTGATATCAAATTATGAAGATCAACCATGACGCTTGAAGAATAAAGGTATTTCTTCGAGTGATTTTAAAAAATAACAAAAGCAACTAACCTAGTTGAGAGTAATATCAACTTGGCTCAATTCAAAGATCAGTCAAGCTAAGCACACACTAAGCCAACCAAAAGGGTTACTAGAACCTAAAACAACTAAAAGAAAAGGATAGAGACATGAATAGCATCATTTACCTATACACAATGCACTCGCAGTACTCAATCACTATTTCACAAATACCCAACATAAACCAGAACTATAGATCTCGAACCAAAACAAGAATAAGAACAAAACAAGAACTATAAAGTTGAGTCCAACGACAATGTTTGATAAAACATTCAAAATCGTGAGACCAACACAAAGAACTCGGGAATTTTCATTGCAGGGACCCCCACCTCTCTTTTTTATTAGACTAAGAACAAGTTCACCCACTAATATTTATTGAAACCCGTGAAAACAATATAAAAGGAAACTGACAGTAATCATTTCTAATGCCAAAAAAAAAAATACAAAAGAGCAAGGGAAGTGGAAACCAAACAACATACCATCACACGAGACATTTATATGAAGATTAGAGTTATTTAATGAATCAGTTAAATAACAGCATAAGAATCAATGGTATAGAGAATATCGTGCCTGATTAAGCTCCCGCAGTCGAAATCAAGATGGACAGGGCCTGCAACAGCAACCCAAGCCTAATTCCATTTTCTTCAAGCTCGTTGGGCACCCAAACATCGAACATCTTCACGTTGGCACAGGTAGGAGTTCACGGCCAGGGTGGGTGGTCTAAAATACTTGCCATCATCCTCCCAACACCGCTCCAAGATTAGCCCTAGAACTTCTGTAGGCCCCATTTTTGGCAATTGAACTTGATCCTTCATCATTCATCCAAACACCTCCACCATCTCCATATGCATCTGATTGTTTCTAATTTGGACCTCCTAACCTTGGTGCTCTCATAATAGGAGCAGCCCTAGTCTGAGACAAAGCAAAAGAAGATGGCTTTATAACCAAAAACAATCTCTTGGTACAGACTCCATATCCATAAAACAGTCCCTAGACTTAGCATACTCAATTACGGTTGACCGAGTCACTAGATTGCTTGATGCAGCTGCTTTGTCACCCCGGTGCTCATACGCTCTAGTGATGACGAGGCCATTTTCACGGAATATGCGAGTCACATCAGAGAGAAGACCAACTCGGTCACAACTACATAATTCAAGTCTCATTCCCTCAGAGATTCTTCTTTCTATAGTTGCCTCTAAACAGTGGATTATTCTTTGCCTTTCTCCTTCCGAGTTCACTTTGGCGGCCATCCATATATCGATGTAATACTCTGGAATGCATCGAGTCCGTCATGCGAATCAAGCTGCTCCATGAAATACAACATATTGCATGTTGGTTAAAGGGAAAATCGTGTCAAAGAGAAGTTTTGGTCTGTCCTTAGACTTAATATTAATGACAAAATAACCTTTCTCAACACGATTACTTGCACTGAGTCGCTATGGGCCTAGTTGTATCATCCTGGATTCTAGCGAAATGCTATGCACTCTTTCATAGTCATGATCTGCAAACATCATTTGATGTAAACGCCTTTCAATCCCTATTATTCAATTGTTGTATGCTCGGGAGCAGCCTTTACTCAATGAGTTTTCTAAGCAGAAGGTAACAAACAAGCATTTGTTCCAGGACGTGATGCGATGTGGCGAAGGAATACTTTTACTTTCCTGTTCACTCGGCACATGTTCGAATCGCAAATATCCTGCTACCTTCATCTCCCAAGATGTTTTCTCCAACATTGCATAGATCACTGTGCACTGTGGGTGTGACTGTCACCCGACACAAAAGCATGCGCCATTTTATTGGCTTTAATCCAACTACACCAAGTTTCTTTTTAATTCCTCTATCCTTCATCGACCTCCTAAAAGATCTCTTGCAAAAGCAAACTATGCTTCATGAATATTACGATATGAAACAGATCCACCTCTATGAGGTCTTCTTCCATGAGTTACATCGTAGAACAAGCAAGGTCTCGAGTAAAAATCTACGTAATAAATTTCATCGGGTCTCCGAGTAACACTCTCAACTTTGTCACTTAATCAATTTTTATGAAAATATCTTGAAGGAGAATCCGAATTTGAGGATGCGAATCGAAATAGAGCAGAGATAACAACATAGGTGACATGACACTGCATTGGAAGCTCTCAAAACAAAACGGCTTCTATTATTCACGTGACATGTCGGCTTCACTAGCTTGTAGCTTTAGCGTTGAAAAGAAGAAGAGAATGGGGAGGCGAAGTAGAAAAATGAGGAGGATGTAAAGGCCGAGGCGAAAAATGCGAGAGGATGTGGAGGCCGAGCGATCTAGTGCACGAGTGCAAAGAAGGTAAAATCAAGCGAGAAATTTACACATGACCGTGATCATAGATGGAAATACTATAGAGAAAGTTGAGTCGTTTACTGAGAAATTTGAGAGAACGCAGCGAGGCTAGAGCCAGTAAAGGTAAACACGGGAAGAAAAATTAATAAAATCTGATTGAAAGCTCATTGGCGCTAGGAGAGAAAAATAAATGCAGTACATGCGGTGAAAAGGAGTACAAAAGTCCTGCACAAACACCAACCCTCCACGCAGCAAACAATAAGAAAAATCAGGGAAAGATTTTCAAATCAGACAAAATAAATGAGGTACATCCACCGGCCGAGAAGACTCGACACGTCGGGATTTTAATGTCTCCATCCTCCATGCGGTCGAGTCCGCATGAAAGAGGCCCCTAACAACAATAAAAAAAAAAATTCCCTCTATCCCACGCCAGCGAGAGATAATCTTTAGAGACAAGGTAGGTTGGGGCATTACACAAGAAAGATAAAGCAATGAAGATTAGCCAGGGCTATGGGGTATGTAAGACTAAAGAGGAAACCAGAAAGATAAAAAAGGCCAAAGGTAGATGTCAATTATTAATTTTCTCACTTAGGAATCATATGACTAGTGGTATGTGATAAGTACCTAGAAATGTACCCAAGTGCGTGATTTCGTGTCTCTAGGTCTCTAGTAATAATTAAATCATTTAATTATAAGCAAACAATTAAAATCTTACCTTGTTCATTTATCTTGATGTATAAATTAGGTTCGTTGTTGTTCCTACTCAAACCATTTGGAATCAAACTTAAGAATCAATCTTGTTGTACCATGCTCTAGGTGCTTGCTTGAGTCCATAGAGTGCTTTTCTCAACCTGTATACTTTTCCTTCATGACCTTCAATCTCATAACTTTCTAGCTGATTCACATAAACTTTATCTTCAAGAAATCCATTCAAGAATGTTGATTTTATATCCATTTGATATATAGGACATTAGTTTATAGTTTTTATTGCTTAAATTATTTTTTCTATGTCAAAATGTGCTTCAGGTGCAAATGTTTCATTGTAATAAACTCCATATTACTGTGTAAAATATCTTGCAACCAGTCTTACGTTATGTTTTTGTACTTTTCCATCAACACTATACTTAGTCTTGTATACCTACTTCACTCCTATCACATCCTTTCCTTTTGGAAGATCTACTAATTTCCATTTTTGATGCTTCTCTATGGTGTTTATCTCATCATCTATATCTTGAGCCCAAACTTCATTATTTATAGCCTCTTCAAAGAATACTAGATCTGTAGCTTTAGAAAACAACGCAAAAATTGAAAAAAGAGGTAGTTGCATCAACATTATAAATCTCACCAAGACTCTTTGTTTTTCATTGCAAAGGGCTATTTGATGATGGATTGTTTATTACTAAAAGAGTTTCTTTTGGTGTTCTTTGTGGTTTTTCTTGCATGGTCGAAGATGAATGAAATCTTGGATACCTCCTAGATGTAGATGGAGGTGTAGCTTGTGCTACAACTTGAGATGCATGTCCAATATTTGAAAAAGATATAATAACTTGTTCTATAGTTTTTTCCTCCACATCATCATAAGGAATATTTTTTTCTATGCTAACTATTCTCTCTATACTTCCATCTCATGCCTCATTTTCAACAAACTAAACATCTCTATTGATCACAACCTTTCTAGTGACTGAATTAAAAAACTTGTAGGATTTTGTATTATCTGAATAACCAATAAAAATATAGTTTTCTCCTTTGTTGTCTAACTTATTCCTTAGCTCATTAGGAACATGTGTATATGCCACACAACCGAAGATTCTAAAAGAAGAAACATTGAGTTTTCTGTGAGTCCAAACTTTTAAGAAACCATGTTTTAAACAATCTTTGTTGAACACCTATTGAAAATGTAAACAATAGTTGTTACTATTTTTTCCAATACTCATTTGGTAGATACTTGTCCTTCATCATATTTTTGGTGATATCCATTATGGTTCTATTATTCTCTCTTCCACACTATTATGTTAGCCCTTTTAATTGAAATTTAAAATTATACTTCAATACTAAAAGGCATTAAAATATTATAAATTTTCATTAAAAGGGCTAACTAAAAAAATCACTTGTCATGTAAATTGAATGTTAAATAAATTTTATAATTTGTTCAATTTATTTTAATAAAAAAATATTAAATAATAATTAAAACAACAAAATTCATACTTGTTAGTTTTCTATTTTCTAGATATTTAAAAAATCTTCATTCACTTCACATAAGTCATGTAGAAAATCACTAGGAAAATGATAAATCTCTAGAAAATAAACAATTACCTTACTCTTTCTATTTTCAAAATAGCAATATTCTCTTTTAACTTTTTCTAGCTTATAAATCATGTTTGGAATTTTGTTGTTTATTCTCAATGCCCTTATTTATTTTGTAAATATTACTTGTTTCTATAAAATTCTAATTACCAAATCCACAACCTTATCCATGAGTGAGAATTTGTACAAGAAACAAGTGAAGTCAAGTCCTAGTGAGTTTTGTTGCTCAAAATATTATCAATGTAAATTTGTTAGTCAAGAAATTGTTTCATAAAAATACCGAATGCATTATTAAATTTTGAAACAATTTTTCTACGCAATATATAATTCATTTAAATACATGTCTATTTTATACATTAGCCCCACAATTATTCCATTTTTATTTCTCAATAGTAAATTGTAATTTGGCGTTTTAACTTTTCTCCTTAACCTATTATGCAACTTGAAGAGTATCCCATGATATTTTTATTTGTATTATCCTAAAAGTAACAAAAACTACCAAAAAATGTGTGTGTGTGTGTGCGCGCAAGGAAAAGACAAACTACAATTTGCTAATTAAATAATGCATGAGAGTGGGAGAAATTAACTGCATATTTCAATTAGTATGCTATCAATCCAATTACTAAATACTAATTCTAATTTATATATTTGATTAATCTCTACTTTAATTCTAAGTTTTAAAAAAAAAACTGTAAACTATTTGTTATTAGTTTATATTAGTTAAAGTTTTTAAAGATACGAACGAACTTTATTTATATATATTTTAAGTTTAATTTGTAGTATTAGAGAGCTACAAATTGTTTGGGAAAAATCCTTTATATAAATGGTATGTAAATCATTTGACAAATATTTTGAAACAGTTTCATTTTGCAAAGCCTTAAATAAACAATCTTCAAAAACCTTTAAAGTTTAATTTTATGTTTTAGATACTCAAAATCAAGTTATCAATTTATTCCCCTATTTATCCCATCCTAAACGAACCGTATTTTTTCCCCATATTAAATAAGTGTATCACAAAAGTTGCTCCCTCATTTCCAATCTTTGAAATGGTTGAACTAAATCGAATTCAAAATTGGTTGGTTGTCAGCAGCTTCCTTTGCAGCTGAGAGAGCTGGTAATTCGATGGACTAATTGTCTTCGAAGGCTCCCAAAGTCATTAGGCCGTCTAAAGCATTTGAAAAAAATATGCTTGAATTATTCACCACTGGAGCATCTGCCTGAAGAGTTTTGTCTACTCCAATCGCTGGAGCATCTGGACTTAGGAGAATGCAAATGTCTACTGTCGCTACCTACTCATTTTGGAGATTTGATGAACCTGCGGCATTTAAATTTGAGTTTTTGCGAGGAATTGAGGATGTTGCCTGCTTCTTTTAAGCAGCTGAAACTCCTCGAATATCTCAATTTACGTGACTGTTCAAAGCTCGCCTTAAACTTAGACATTCTGGAAAACATCACAAAGCTAAAGGTTTTGAACGTTCCAGGTTGCAGGGAATTGCAAGAGTTGCCTCACCATATCACAAATCAGGCTTCTTTGAAAGTGCTGATTCTGCAAGGCACCAGCAGCTTGAGGGAATTACCTGGCAACATTGGGCAGCTGATCAAACTGGAGACGCTACAAATCGGGAGTCCGTTGATGACAAGGTTGCCAATGTCTCTTGGAAACTTGTCCTGTTTGACTAATCTGATAATTTATTTTTGTGCGAAGTTGGAATCTTTACCAGAGTCTATGGGACGTCTTAACCTCTTACAGTTTTTAGGAATATATGAATCAGGAGCCAAGGCTTTTCCAATAGAGTTTGGGCAACTGACAGTGCTTCATAATTTGCGGGAAGTAGAACTAAGGCGTGTAGCAGTGTCGAGGATATCACTTCATGGAGACTCGTGTCGGAGCCTTGAAACATTACGTGTTCGTGATTGTCATCATGTAAGGAGATTGAAACCCTGCCAACGGCACTCAAGTTCTTCACGTTATCAGGTTGTGAAATGCTGAAAAACATAAGGGGAATTCATTTCCTCGTCAATCTGCAAAGGATACAAATAGACAGTTGTCCAGAACTAGACGAGATGCCGAGTTTGGCTGGTTTGGTTTGCTTGAAAGATTTTGCAATCTGGGATTGCCCAAAAATAGAGAAACTAGAAGGCTTACAACATGTGAAATCATTGGAGACGCTGAAAGCACACACCAGGTGGAAGGAGGCTGGTATAGAAAGTTTGGAGCAGATGGCGAAATTGAGGAGAGTGGAGGTGGTAGCGGAGAATAGATTAGCCCTTCAGCCTTGCTTACAAATACCAATAGAGGTGATACAAGTAATCATAAATATTAAATTATTACTCAAATCTAATTTATTTTCTTCTTCTGCTAAAATGATTTGTAATTGATTTGCAGAAATGGCCATCGAAATGATATTATGTGGAAGGGCAGCCCATGATGCATGTTCAACTTTAGATTCTCTCACTTTTCCCTGTCTTTCACTCATTAATTTGTTGTCGGAGGATTCACAACACATGTTAAACTGTCCGAAAACACACATGCCCAATGCCACTATAATATGTTTTATTATTCATTCCGACAACACAAGATTCTTCATCCATCATAATACGACCCAGTTATTCATCCATGCAGGAAAGCTGGACTTTTATATCTTCTAATTACGGGCCCATAGAGGTTTATAAGGCAATTTTAATGGTCGGAGTTGAAGATAGAGTTATCCAAGTTTTAAATCAACTTTTCCAAATTTTAGAAGATTGAGGATAATTTAATTTAATGTACTTTTTTCTCTATCTATTTTATTGTCCGAGTATTTGAGGACAAAATGTATAGATATAAATTGCATTTCTTTTTTAGATGAGTGCCAATATCAAAAGTATAGAGAAGGAAAATTGCAACAAAATAATGTATGATTTTTTAAAAATAGGAAATAATTGTTCTAGTATTTAGAGGCAAAATGTTTAGATATAAACTATGTTATTTATATACACACTATCTTTTTATAAATAGAGTAACTTTATTCTACAATTAGGGAAAATTTTAAGTCCCTCCCTAAAAAAATCTTAGATATTGGTTGGCGAATATGAAAAAATTGACTTCCGTGCTAATGGCGAATATGACAAAAATGTAAATATGCAATCGATCAGTGCAACATTTTTATGCTACCAGCCCAATAACATATATTATGCTATTCATTGATAGTATTTGATGTTGGCCAAAAATATATGTATTTTTTGAAAAATTATTTTTGACAATAGTAGTTAAAATGACTAGCTCGACGAGAAATTTGTCCTAAAAAATATGGCGTAAACAAAAAAAAAAAAAAAAAGTACTTTTGTGAAAAAAATACAAATTTTGCTTATTTTGTATGGAAATTTTATTTTATTTTTTGAATTTTTTTGATGTTAGTAGTTTTTATTAGATAAGGTAAGAAACCAAATTTTGAAGGGATCAAAAACCCTGTACAACCTGGAAGATAAGCATCAAGTCACAAAAGAGAAGCATCAAGAAACAAGGCCCAACAGGCCAAAGATGGAACAAACAAAAAAGCCAGAGAAACCAAAAGTAGAAAAGCACCAAGAAGAGAAAGGGCTACACAAAGTGGCCCAATCAAAACCGCTTGACCATCAACCAAAAGGGCAGCCCTAACTAACATGGTCTTTCCCCTTATGGGATCTAAGGCTCATCTTAAGAGGATAATTTCTAATTTTTCTTTATTTTTGTTGTTCACTACCTGCCAACCATCACCCACATTAGGATCCACATTCTCATCAAGGTGGATAGGTAGGGCCAAATTTTAAGAGATTCCTTATTTTTAGTACTTAAACGTTGCGGCGGTCCAGGGGACCATGACAAGGCTCCCCTTACCCGCAACCTATTGCGAATCAGACACCGGTCTAGTAGGAGAGGGTTCAGGTTCACCTTTCTTATCTTCGTGATTCTCCGTATAACTAATTGATTCATTATCACAATCATTATCCTCCAGAGCATACACCACTAAATTATCTGAGTTAAAATCCTTCCACCAAGAGACTCGTCCCTTGCTCTATTTCTTGACAATGTGACAATCTGAAGCTAAATGTTTGAATGTTTTGCACCTGAAAGGAAATCCTTCATAATCCAAGTTTTGTGTCCATATTGTATCCTTGACTTTAAACTCCATGGTAGCTAGGAAGTCAATAGTTATATCCATATCCACCAAAATGCGAGCATATGTGGTATGATCATAAGATCAGATTTTTGGATCTACAACTAAGAATTTACCCAAAGCATCACCTATGGCCTTGAAACAAACATCACTCTAGAAATACAAAGGCAGATAGGGCAGCCTTATCCACACAGGTCTAATATTAAATGTTTTTGTCAAGGGATTAAAATGAGGGAACCAAGGCTTCATGAGAAGAAGATGCGATTGAAATTCTCAAAATTTTCCAAAAATTATATCCTTGTCTAAAGAACTGTCAAACACTGCCAAGAAAATGCCATGTGCATAGGGATAGATGTTGACCTTACCTTCAATAAGAGGGTGTCATTGTTCCGATATACATTGGTGTAAGGCAGGAAGACCAGGGCAACAACTATTGAATCTACATATCAAACCCATGTTTTGATAGAAATCAACCGATTTTGTAACCTCCTCCCAAAGGTAACCATAAGAGTCAATTTAGCATAGGCCATGGGTTTAGAGGAAGGATGACCTCCAGACTTGGCCAATGTGAGGAAGGATTTCCCCCTAACCACCAGCACAAGTCCTAAAATGTTTAGGGAAGAAACAACTCCATCGAAACCCTTGTGATTCCCAAGGATTGATCCATTGTTAGGAACCCCAACATACCCAGTGAGACTGTTCCCAACAACTCTGCAATCACCGCCGCAGCCCTCATTCTAGTCGCTACCAAAACCCATAGCCTCAACACCAAGGGTTGTTTGTCCTGCACCACGGGATCCACCAAGATGTAAGTAGTTAAAATGACCATCTCAATGAGAAATCTATCCTCCCAAAATATGGCACAAGCAAAAAAAAAAAAATCACACTTTTTTTTCCAGACAATAGCATAAAAAATGCTATCGGTCGGTAGCATTTTTTATGCTCCCGATCGACAACATAATTTTATGCTTCCAGTCGACAACATATAAAAATGTTGTCGGCCAGATAGCATATTTTATGCTACTACCGGTGACAACATAATAGTATGTTTGACAGGTCAAGTAACATTTTTATCTTTACCAACCGATAAAAACATGCTAGCGACTGACTTTATTCAAGTGAATTTTACAAATTTATTTTTCGTGGGAATGGTGAATTGACCCCTAAAATTAATTTGTACCCAAAAAAATTGATGAACTAGTCCTAATTCCTACCCTAAAAATACACCAATTTCAAATTTCAAAATTTGGAATATTCGTGAATTAACAAATATTCGCCACTAAAATTTTCCCTACTAAATAAAGGATAAATTTTATACTACACGATTTATTATTCACATTCTTTTTTGGTCTCTTATGTTGATCTTTAGATATGTATGTTTGTATGTATATGTATATATACACATTTGTATATACATGTGTGCATGTATGTAAGTATATGCATATGTACACACATCCAAAATAAATATAACATGACATTTTCAAGCGTGTGTTATTAGTCGTGTATATTAATTGTTTTTATTTTTATGTAGGATAGGTTTCACCTTAAACATTAGATAAATGCACTACTCAATAATAGTTGTCACATCTCCTTTGCTAGGTTTAAAAATGTAATTGTGTATGTTTAATGTTTGTTGACTCATGCAATGTCAAGCCTATTTATTTTATATATCTTATACTTTGCCTTTTAAAACATGTTCAATAACACTCTCTTCAAGTACATTGTGCCATTTTGTAGTTGCACCACTCATAGGAGATTATAACTTTACAAAATATGGTTAGATTTTTTATTTAGCTTCTTATATATCATGCATCTTTTGATACGATATGAGATTTTTAGTTGTTTTGATTGAGCTTGCGAAATTTGATGAAGCTTAGCACTTAATGGTTTCTATGCAATTCTTGAGATCAAGAAACCCTAAATCAAAAGAACCTCATACCATAATACTATTTCAAAACTAATTAATTTGATTATTAAAGACTAATAGCTAGTCAAATATTACAAAATTGAGAATGATCTCTTCTGATTGATCCACCCCGAACATGCTCTGAGCGGGAAAAGGAGCATGTAGCTATTACTCTCACAAACATATCCTCACAAATATTAAGTTTAAATGAAAGGATTTCCTTTTTCAACAAGCTTGTGGCCAAGGTTTGATTTTGGATTATAATATTTGCAAGATGTATGCTAGTATATGCAATCCAAAACGATTTCTTTTGGATTATTAAAATATGAATTTTCCCTTTGTCTTGTCAATTTTCTCAAAGATGGACAACGATGTATAATGAGTTTCATTATATCTTTGTACACAAATGAAAATAAATGATGATGGAGAGAAAGAAGTTTATTATTTGGTGAAAAATTATATAATTTAGTTATTCAAGTTATTGGAAACTAATAGGTCAACAAAAAATAAGACATGTTGGAGAGAATTTTCCCACAAAACAACACACTTCATAAAAATGTAATGAAATCCTCAATTAGAGAACTTTGACATGTATGATCATGTTTTCAAGCACACTGTACAGGCATGTGGTTGTACTTAGTCATTTCCTGGAATGTATCAATTAAATTGGTTGTTGTAACTTGAGTACTATTAATAGCTCTCGAAATACTAGTGAAGGGAAAGTCGCCACTAGTATAAATATTGTATATGAGGTTTGTTGTATGGGGGGATAGAGTTGTGTAGTGAGAAAGTTGGAATAGTTAAGCCTTGTATATTTTATAGAGCAGAAAGCTTATTGTTAAGCTAGTATGAAAATGAAGGTAGCTTAAATAGCATGATGTGCTTGTGTAATTGTTGATTAATATATAAGCAACATGTGTTTTGATCAATAATGGGATTTTCTTCTTATCTGTGTTAAGGTATTTACAAATTTAAGTTTGTTTATTTGTTAACCATTCCAGTTAGACCATGCTAACCTTGATGTGACCTCAAAACCTTCCTTGCTACAGGTGAGTGCACCCTAGATTATACTACGATGTGATAGGCCAATGTGAAGGGTAGGGGAAACTTGTGCACTTTGGCTATCATAATATCATATGTATGATTACAAAGTAAAAGTACAACTAGATGCACAACACCAGTCTTGACCCTTCAGTATGGTCTTTGACCTATATGTCTTCCAACTACACTTTAAAATTGACATATTTCATTGAGTTGTATACTTCATTAGGGTCATCCTTTTAGATAAATCATCTACATAACCCTATATACGCAAGTAAACACTACCTCATTTCCTAACCTAGAAATCGTAAGGAAATACACTACAACACTCACTTTATACACTTACAAAACTCATCCAAAGCTCCCTAAATCTTATAATTACACATCTACAACCATTAGGGAAACACCCATATCAAGTATGAAGCTACAAAATAGGTCAAGGCATCCATATCTCTCATATACAAACACTCAAACATCTTCTCTCCAAATATTTTAGCAAGAGACAAGTTAAAGCAAGCATGGTAAAAAAATGTCAAATTTGATTGATCTATCTAGATATCATATGTGAGGTGAAGAATGACATGTGGTTTGAGGCCTCTTTGGATTATTTCCAATGTTAGTGGTGTGTGAGGGTGTCTACTATTGGGAACTCTGGCAGCGGAATAGTGCTATGATTCAATAACAAACCAAATCATGCAAATGTGGAAGTAGACAATTCCTAAAAATCTACAGCAGTGGAAGCATATACTATAAAATCTAAATCAAAACAAAATACACACACATAACATGTAGCATGTATCGTGGTTCACCCAATGTGGGCTACGTCCACTAAAGATAGAGATCTCAATGTACTATAACAAACAAGAGTACAAACCAACTTTTCCATAAAAAGAGTACAATGCATCTCTCCAAGAGTATCTCCTCCTCTAAATCTCTAAATGGATCTACATGAGTGCACTACAATTGTGCCTCCAAACCACCAACAGATCTCACATAACCAAGAACTATTGCATCTCTAAATTGTGTAACCAAGCTCTCATGTGAATATGCAAACAAGACCTCTCAAATGGGTCTACCAATGTGTAACCATAACTATGCACCAAGAAGTAAGTCTCTCCTCCATCATTGCATTAACTTGTGCAAACAAGAAGAAGGCATGTGACCCAAAATCACACACACGAACAACACGGTGAAATACGGATAACCTTTTTACTAACTTGAAGATAATACGACACTACACAAGTACTCTAGGAATACAACCAACCAAAGACATGCTTTCCACAACACGGACCCACACTTGGTTACAAATAAACATGAGGCACACACTAAGGACACAATGGTTCATCTAAGGTATGCATTTTTACAACAAGGTCTTCCCATTAGAGAACTTTCTTTAGAATCATGTTTTAGCTGTAAGTGCTTTTACATTCTTTACTTTTCCCAGAGAAATCATGATAGGAGAATCTGAAGTTCATGTCTCCTTTGAAGAATTTTCTCCTACCTTGTTAATGTTAATATACAGTGTAAACCAATTATTGGATGGCAAGAGGTTACTTCATTTACTTGATTAACTTATTCATTTGTGAGGAGGCAGTTAATTTCTCAAGGCTCTTAACTTCATCAATTTGTTTTCGACGTTGTGCTTTTGAACATATATGTTTTATCTTTTCAAGCGGTCAATTTTATTTTATTTTATTTTATTCCAGTACATGACTGCCTAAATCTTGGATTCATCATTAAGATTTTATTAGTTGTTAATAAGGTTTCATTGGGGTCAAGAGTCTAACCAGAAATATTAAAGGTTTCACTTGGGCTTCACTTGAAGAGATAGACATAAGTATATTGTTTACATTTTCAACGGGTAAGATAGATCGAAGAGTTTCTTAATCAAGTTCCTTCTATTTATTATAATTTTATTATCTTCCAAGATTTAATCATTGATTTCACCTTAAGACCGTTCTAAGGACTCACCACAATAAGAGATTGTTGATTAGTTTACGTGGGATCACAAGGTATATTTGTTTCTCTTGTTTTCTTTTTGCTAGGTTCAATACATAATCCTCTACCAAACGACACATGACCAAAGGTAACCAAAGTGATGTAAGTTGATTCAAGTTTAGATAATTATAATTAGGTTGACAATTCAAGGATAAATCATATTCTGAAAAGTGAAAATTCAACAAAGGATACGCATATCAAAACAAGTTCATTTAATCTTATTGACAATAATATTTCTCAAATTGACTTTCAAACGATAACAACCTACATGAGAACAATACAAAATTATAATGCAATGCCTTCTAAATAGTCTCCACAATTCCATACCAATGTTTTAAAGCAAAAGAAAAAAACATTCGTACAACGATTTACCTAAGAAGGTGGAATCCACTTTCTACACGTGTTTCTTTTTCTTTTCTACTCGTGAAATCCTCCTACATTTTGTTAGCACATGTCAGATTTCGCAAGGCCTCGAGCATGATAAAAAAGCTATAACATTAAGACAATATGTTGTTATCTAACTGTTTCAAGGAAGAAAAGCACCGTTGATTATGAAAAATAATCTAAGAGTCTAAACAAGAGCAATTAAAGAGTTGTCCAAAAGCATAAAATGTCTAAATAAAAGGGACGGCACTAACTCTATTTAATTATCATTTTCTCATAGGAGCAGTTAATAAACATCATAGTGAATTTCACCCATATCACAATAATGACCGTCATTTTAACAAGATAACATTTCGAAACAAAAACAATTACAAGAAGAGAATTAATTTCAAACGTGATCTGTCCCTATTTGTTTAAGTTAGTTCGCAAGCCAAGGATTCACTAAGCCACCGGAAGATCCCAAACAATCAATCGACATGAGAATATCTAAACCAACATGACTTATTAATATTAAGATGATGTGCTATAACGATTAATTTTATGTCGATCAAGATAAATAAATTGGAAAGAAAAGGGATGAAACGCACAAATGACCTCATATGGGCCATCCTATCCTAACAATCCTTCTATTAAACTTTCTTCTAATCAAGAGAATGTCTTAAGAAAAAGGACAACCTTGGCAAGACCAAACATAACCATTATAAATCTTACGGAGGGTTACTCAATCACTCACAAGGACACAACACGGGATACATAGCTTCCAAAGGATATGTAAATCAACAACAAGTTGACTTAAACCTTTAAGTCAACACAACCATTCTACTAAATGATGCAAAAGGAGGTCGTATCACAACGATCATCACAAAAACCAGTCAACCATTGAGTTTCCAAACACACCAACCTCTAAGTCACGGGAGAATGAAATTTAAACATCTTTACGGAGAAAAAGTGTAGGGTAATTTCTTACGCATAAAACCAACATCCCAATTTTAAGATTTGAAAACTTCCTCACTAATGATCAAGTAGATCTCGTATCTTCCAACATGTGTGAAATAAAATGAAGGTAAGAAAAGAGTATTTCCTTTGACATTTTAAGCTATCCAAAAGAAATGTGAGTATAGTCAAAAGAATACATTCCATAGGATCAGTGACATTCCTCAAAACATACAACACCACGAGGGAGAGAAGGTGATTCCAAAAACAACAATCTCCAAACGGTGAACATGAATTGATATCAATTATGACGATCAAACCATGACACTCGAAGAATAAAAGTATTTCTTCGAGCGATTCAAAACAAATAACAAAAGCAACCAGATCTAGTTGAAAGTAATATCAACTTGGCTCAATTCAAAAATCAGTCAAGCTAAGCACACACCAAGCCAACCGGGAAGGGTTATTAGAACCTAAGCAAATGAAAGAAAAGGATAGAGATAGGAATAGCACCATTCGCTTATACACAATGCACTCGCAGAACTCAACCACCACTCATTCGCAAATACCCAACATAAACCAAAACTACGGATCTCGGGCAGAAACAAGAATAAGAACAAAAGGAACTATAAAGTTGAGTCAATGACAATTTTGATAAAACATTCAAATCGTGAGACCAACACAAAGAACTCGGGAATTTTCATTACAGGAACCCCACCTCTTTTGTTTTATTAGTCTTAAGAACAAAGTTCACCCAACTAATATTTATTAAAACCCAGAAAACAATATAAAGGCTTCAACCAGCGCAATCATTTCTAACGCCAAAAAGAATACAAACGAGCAAGGGAAGTGGAAACCAAACAACATACCATCACACGAGACATTTATATGAAGAGTAGAGTTATTTAATGAATCAGTTAAATAACAGCATAAGAATCAATGGTATAGAGAATATCTGTTCCTGATTAAGCTCCCGCAGTCGATAACAAGATGGACGGGGCCTGCAACAGCAACCCAACCAGCGCAACTTCTCTTCCTCAGCCTGCTGAAGGTCCAAACTCTGTTAACGGCCATGCTCTTGTCTTCATAAAATCAATTGTATAGTCCGCAATGTGCATCTCTGCCCATAGTTCGGTCGGGTCGCATTGACACCCGATTATCATTCCCTCGCTGATCTTCTGGCGACACCCTATCTCCTCTTCCCAAAGATTGTTGCCATGCATCCCTGGGTTTCTCAGAAGTAGATCCAAAATCCTCCGAACACCGCTCCAAATTAGCCCTTAGCCACCACATACTGTGAAATCCATGACCGTGGAAGGAGGAGAACCAGAACATGAGCTCTTAATCAGTTCTGCTCTCTTCTCCTCGGCCCTAAAAGCGGTCTCTTACGGTATGAGGAGAATCTTCATAGAGGACGGTTGTTTTTTTTTTTTTTTGGTGATCCAAATGCCACTTGTCAAAACAATTTCTGTGGAAGAAAAGAGAGAAGCGGTTCCTCTTATCTCGATCCCCTTCTTCAAACTTACAATAATACACAACATCGCATTCCACCACATGGGTAATGTTTGCAGGTGTTTTGTAGGGCACAACAGGAAGGCTCTGCCTGATTTCATCAGCTATGAGGGGCAATTGGGCAAGCTCGGACCCCAAAATTTATGGAGATCTCTCTCAAGATTTTTTTGGGATTAGAATCGAATATTCCTTTCTCAGCGATTGGGTACTCTATTTATTCACTTGCATATTATTAGCAAAAGTAGAAAAGAATAGGCCCAAAATATACATAAATGAGTCGGCAATATCCTTTAAGGATTGGGTGGAAGGATCTTCAAGGATTGAATTGAGAGGACTGTGTTGTGAATACGAATTCCCGATGACACTTTCTTTTGTTTTCTCGGTACATGTTACGAATCTGAAAAAAATATCCTGCTACCTTCATCTCCCAAGACATTTTCTCAACATGGATGCATAGATCTCCTAGTTCTGTGGGTGCGATACTCACCTACACAAAAGCATGCACCTTTTTATTGCCTTTAATCCAACTACACCAAGTTATTTTGATTCCTCTATCCTTCATCGATCTCCTAAAAGCTCTCTTGCAAAGCAATAAAATGCATGAATATTCGATATGAAACAGATCCACCTCTATGAGATCCTCTTCCATGAGTTACATCGTAGAACAAGCAAGGTCTCAGCAGAGAATCTCTGTAATAAATTTCATCGGGTCTCCTGGTAACACTCTCACTATCACTTATTCGATTTTGATGAAAATATCTTGAAGGAGAAATCCCGAATTGAGGATGCAGTCGATACTGAGCAGCTAACAACATAGATGGACGACTTGCTTGCTGGAAGTGCTCACAACAGCTTCCACTACTCTGCAATATACCTGCTTGCTTTGGCTAAGTTTTGTATCATGCAAAACTTTTGTTGTTGTGTGAGATCCGTGAACACACCATAGACTCGAAAGAACAAAGGAGGCAACGCGGCTACTTCCCACTAAGCTAATGCATGGAGCACACCCAGACTCCACAACCTAGCCAACATCCTCCCAGTGCATGTCAAAAGGGCAGACTTGCAAGGAGACTCCATTAAAGTGCAGCGGCCAGTCTCCAGAGGAGCCCACGCGGCTAGGGAAGGATGTTCGAGCAAAACTAGACTAAAACCAAACAAAATACTTCCCAAAACAGGGTTTCCCTTCCCCCAAGATGCGGCAGACAAGGGCACGAGGAAGTCAAGGAAGGTAGAGCTCATAAAGATACATATCGAAGTGGTTGGAGGGTCGCTGGAAAAGACTGGTGGCCAACTTCCCCCACTTGGCATTACAAAGACAACCTCCTCTACAATATCTGGATACTATCACGTACCCACAAGCTATCCATTGAGCTACAATACTATATCTCTATGGACCAATAATACAACATGATCTCATGGATCTACAATACAAGATCTCACAACATGTGGATCTATAAGAATAAACCCTATGTGCTTTGCATACTATGCAAGCCATTACATTGAGACAAAACAATACAAAGGAAATATAGTAGAATACATTACCCTCTTCTCACCATTCAGATGTACCTGCCATTTCCTTTTGTCCAACTTCTCTCCATGGAAGCTCTGTCTTCATGTAACCTTTTTTATTTTTCTTCTTCTTCATCCTCTCAACCAAGGAGAATCAACATTCTTACTCAATCCTTACCTATAACCCTAGTTTTCTATCTTATATAAGAATACACAAACTTAGGGCATCTTAGCTATGCAATTACAACCATTTGATCACCTTTATAACCAAGGGTTAGATTAAATCCCGCGTCTAAAATAAAAACATAAACGCACAGGTAACCAATGTCGGTTGCTTCTAGGTGACCGATGTCGGTTGTTCCCAAGTGACTGACGCCGGTTACTCCCAGGTGACCAATGTCGGTTATTGTGTAAACCTGCAAGTTTGTAAATCATGCTATTTGTGAAGCAATTTAGCTCCACAACTCAATAATATCCCACTTGGAGATAAATTGCTGAACATGTACTTGTACATTACCATCCTCTACATACCATGAAGACCAACTATTCTTTACTTCAACAATTATCTCAAAAATTAGGAAGATTAAACCATCTTCTAAAACCAAGAATATAAAAACCTTGACTTACCATATACCTGCACGAAACTACTTACTAATACATGATACACGATATATCCATACATCAAAATCCCACTGAATCATAACACCAAGCCTCTCATGCAACCAAGCCACCATGACTAACACACCTGCAAGAGCTCCCACTCAAACTAAAATACTGAGCTTCAATTGCAACCATAGCCATACCTATAAAACCAACCATGTTCTCCAACCATCTATCCATGTCTCCATGCAACCACCAATGCAACTGACCAAAGACAAGTCAAATTGGAATATGCATAAGTAAAAACAAGATCTGGGTAAAGACAACCCAAATGAGTTCTACATGCAACTAGTGGGTGATCAATCCACAACACCTGCATAACTCAAAGAATCCAAACACTGCATTCTGCAAATCCAACCCTTTGCATAAACAACTTGCATGTCCAAGACAACCATCTCGTAGAAAACATATCTATCATGGAGTAACATAGTAATAAGAGGAAATACAAACATCCCCTACTCATGCTCAAGGGCATCTAAACCATGCTCATAGGCATCCATGTGTAAAACAAATATCTGCATCATCATAGACTCACAAAACAAAATCTATCCACATGTATAAACTCACCATGTACATCCATCCATATCATCAGGCTCTCTAGAAGCTCCAAGTCTTTCACCGACTAACTCCAAGGCCACACATGAATCATGTGTTAATCAATGTCAACAACAACAACCATGTTAACCATGCTACTAATAACTAGTGAAAATACCAGCAAAAATTTCATCAACATACTTTGCACAACCATCCAAGATGAAAGCAAACAAGGGAAACATCAATAAACTATAAATACACACTCTGTCACACCTGTAACTTGACTGACCATGGCAGATCCTGCCGACACCTGTGAACTATGTGACTATAACAAACAAATTTTCCTTCTTTCACCCTTCAAACTCTAAAACATTTCTCTCTCTTCTTAACCCAACTGAAAAACCATCAACTTGTCATCCCATAAGGATATCCAGCACTACAAAATAAAACTAGAAGTGACATCACCATGCACTAAACAAAAAACTTGCAAAACTCGTGATTGTCCTCCAAAACAACTTGTGCCTCATGCCACTTTGAATAGTAGCATTCTCCTCTCACTCTACGTGCATATGTGTCCAACCTGCAATGCCAACAACCATGGCTTGCTCCCACTCAACATGAACTCCCCTGCACTGCCTCTAATCATCAAGCTCAAAAGCTCCAATATATATCAATGAGAAATAAAATAGATGAAAGAAAATATAAAATTGATTCCCTTCTTATCAAAGAATACTTCTACATCACAAAATTTTGGGCTTCTTGTGAAGTAGGTTGAACCACCTTCTTTTCATCCATGTGTACTCAACATCTCCCATTACCTACAACTGTGTCTAAACATGAATTTTCATTAAGGATCTCATCCTTAGACTAGATACCCTTGTCCTTAAGATTCCAACACATCCCGAAATAAAATTCAAACTCACCAAATATCCATGGTGCATATTTTACTTGTGCACACAATCCAAACATAATACCAGTTGCTTCAAACGAAAGAAATAAAACATGAACTATATAGAGATACTTGAATTTGACCCAAGTCTCATTGGACTCACCGATAAAACTTCGTCCTCTTTCTAATTCAAACATTAAAGTGATCTACTCCATTTCTACATGTACACTCTGTGCAAGAAACCTGATCCTCCAAACTAGACACTAAACCTTCATGCCCTCTTCTATTACAAAAACCCAAAACATACTTGTTGTAACAGATGACCAACCTCATTCCTTCTGACCATTACCAGTTCCCTCTGTGACCGATGTCGATGTTGCTGGAACGATCATAATGCCACAAATTGGCATAGTACACCAAACTAGGTGCCTACTCCGACCAAAGCCGATAGCTGTGTTGAGCCAATCATTTCAAGAAGCACCCAAATCTTGCACAAAAACTTTACAACAATAATACATGCAATAAAACTGCACCAAGATGAAATACATCACCTTACCAACACCAAGACACTCACCCACATCTTCAACCAAGTACTTTCCTCTCTGATGGAATCCCCATCTTCATTCTATGTTATTATATTTTGTCTCTCTAACGAATCTTGTGCATCTAACTACACCAAGGATGCATAACTACTCCTCTATCTCTTACTCGATCTGCAACCAAAACACACAAGCATTGCAATACCAAGATAACAAAACCATACCTCTATAATCCAGATTTGCAATCTGACCAACATGCTTGTGCCTCTAAGAACCAGGGACACCTCAATAATCAAGACACATTCATTGCATCTTCTCAAATTACTTCAGATCTTTGATTTTCTGTTTAGCAGGCCGCCAACACCGGTGTCCAGATAACCGATCGCGGTCACCTTTTCGACATCGGATAAGGAACATTGTCGACAACGGTATAGCATACCGATGTTGGTCACTTTGTCATTTTCCAAGTAACCTTACATTTCTAGCTCCCACTTGATATTAAATCTCTCCTACGATTTACACATCAGGCAAAACAAAACCCTTCTCTCATACAACTATCAAGTAATACCACTAACAAAACCTGAAGCAAACCCTTGCTCTGAAAACTTAAGCCATCGCTCTGATACCAGTTGTTGGGGAACTAGATTGCATGATAGTGTTATGATTCAATAACAAACCAAATCATGTAAATGTGGAAGTAGACAATTCCCCAAAATCTACAATAGTGGAAGCATATACTAGAAAATCCAAATCAAAACAAAATTAATAGTTGAATAGAATTATAATTTGTTTCAATGCATATTGTACGGTGCATCATGAATCAAAGATTATAATTCTTAAGAAACACTTTTAATTTTCTTATATCTTATTATATATTTGTGTAATATTGTGGATGTGTAATTGATTGTTGTTTAGTTGTTTAAAGTTAGTTTATGTATATTATTTATTTCCATTTATCAGTCACATTGTGGGGTCTCAATAATCTCTTGTTGCACCTCGTGTGAGTGCTTAAGTGTTGTGCTTAATTAATATATCGTTGTAGGAGTGTTATATATGTTGTGCAATGTCAAGTTTGTCTACAAGTAAGATCGATGACCTAAAATCCCAACAAATTGAACCAAGGTGAAAGATGTATCATGAAGTTGATTTTCTATTATCAACACCACTTGCATAATTTGAATGTATATACACCTCTAGAGTAGGTTCTCCTCCGTGTTTGCATTTAATCCCTTGTTACTATGTACATTGAATCTACTTTATTATCCACCTTGAATTACGTAATTATTCTTATTGTTTCTTTATAATGATAATATGATGATATTCATTGCATCTCGAGCTAATGTAGGCTACATGTACAATCCCTTCTAGTTTGGATCCAATCCAATCCCTTCTAATATGATATCAAGATATATGATGATATCACTTCTAGTTTGGATCCAATCTCTTGTTACTATGTACATTGAATGTACTTTATTATGCACCCTGAATGTACTTAATTATTCTTATTGTTTCTTTATAATGGTAATATGATGATGTTCCTTGCATCTTGAGATAATGTAAGCTATATGTACAATATCACTTCTAGTTATAGTGAGGTACAAAATATTACAAACAAGATGTTGATACAGTGTGGTAGACAAAGTTATGTACTCAATTTCAACTCAACTTCACATATTTTGTAGCTAGTTTACACTAAAACATCACAAAGTTTCTTAGTACATCAAGAGGCCATTTAGATTGATATATTAAGATCTTGTATTCTACTTTCGATACTTGCATACTCAAAATCCAGTGCACTAAGCCTAATTAGATTATCTCATAAACATGTTTAAGTTTGTTCCTTAGTGTCAACATCATACTATATGTGATTTATGTAATGATTAAATCATAAACATATAATGCAATAATAATAATTTGGCTAATATTATATGCTTCACATACATATTTAGATCATCTTTACTTCTTTTGAACCCTACTTCAAGAAACTACTCATTCATTTTAAGAAGGATACCCCTAGAACTTGTTTAAAACTATCTAAAGACTTTTTCAATTTGCATAGTAGATGTTCTTAACCAAGTTCAACAAAACTTGGTGTTTTTCGCATGTAAATTACTTCTTTTAAATTACCATATAAAAAATCGCATTTTACATTCATTTGATAAACTTCAATCAAATGTTCACAACTAAGATAACTATCACATGAATAGCAATGTGTCTAACAACTAAAGCAAAACTTTCAATAGAAGTATGTCTAACAACTAGAGCAGAACTTCCAATATAATTAATACCTTTGTTTCAACAATTGACATGTCCCATATGCCCGTGCCATAACCAACTCATGTCATCAATTTTTTTTATAGAACACATCTATCTTCACAGTTTAAAGTGAGCGCTTGAAATTTATATTTAATATATTTTCAACTTTACCAATGGTGATGACCTTGTAGTTAGCATTCATGTCTTTGATTTGGCACGTGTCTTTATAGAACTCTTAATATAATTGATTTGCATTTACACATAATCAATATTTCCTTTCAAATATAGAACTATCTTAACATTTTTTTACACACCATTATCAACTTTAACATTCACGGTCCCTTTTTAAAATTTTGTTATTTGCCTACTAAAGAATCTTTTTAGTGGTTTCTCTACATAATGATTCAAATTCTTATTCACCATGGAATGTGTTGTGTAGAACTGTATCGATAATCAAACATATTTATAAGATACTTATGATCTTGGGATGAGTTTTACATGGTATTGTGCTTTCATTTTTGACTTTAAATTATGGTAATTGTCTTGAAACTTCCCATTATTTTTCTTTCTTATTATCACAAAGATTTAGCTTGAGAATCATCATTGAAAGACCTCCTTTCTTGGCAAGGTATTTTTCTTCTTACATTGGCTTGGCACATAAGCATTTAGTTTTAATATTTATCAAAATTTAGCGATGTATAATTATCTTATTTTTAAGAGTGTATAAGCCTCTTACTTTTTAAGATTCTCTTTACAAACTGTTAAGCATTTATATCATTTTTAAGAAAACACAACTGATTTTTCCTTTCCTTCATTTTGTTTGAATTAGGGACTAGTTCTTTTGTATTTAATAGTCTCATATTATGTAATTTTGTAGTAAAGGAGTCAAAATCCGTATATGGTATTTCAATGCAAAAATAAATAAAAATCCATATAATATATTTTAGTAAATAAAATAAAATAAAATCCATACATCATTGTTCAATCAAAAATAAATAAAAATGTCCACCATTATCATTAAAAAGGGTTGTAGTGTAATTGGTACAAATGATAGTAAAATGTGTTGTTGCACCATCCACCAAAGTACAAATCACCCGATATGCAACAATTGAATGAGATTGAGTTTTTCATTCGAGATGTTTATCCATCAATAAAAAAATCATACATCATTTTCCAAACTTGAGTGTGTTCCCTTAATTTAAATTTAAGTTAAAAAAAATTATTGTTAATAATTTTCCTTTATAAATATGAGAATAAAAAAAATAATAGGTCACACAATTAATTTTCCCGACTTTATGATTCCCACAATCGAACAAAGTAAATATTATTACATACTAATAATTGGAATTCATTCAAATTTATGATCCCCGCACTGAAATAAAGTAATTGAAAGAAGAATTGATGCCAGTAGACCCAAATGCAAATTTTCGCCATTGATGCTTTCTTCTTCAACTCCTTGACAATAGGCATTGAAAAATAGAAGAGCTACCTCCAAATCGTCATAGGTATAAAATTTGGTAGTTTCGAGTTCAAGGCCACGGACTGTAAATCGTTGGAGAATTTCCTCACAAGTGGTTACAATATAGACGTCTCATATTGAATCTTAAAAATCCTACAGGATCTCGGTTTTGATTATTTAAATAGAGCAAGAAGAAATTCTCCACATGAAGATCGCACATTTCACACCCAAATTCCTACATCCTCCCGAGCATCGACTCTTTTGTTTACAATCTCCCGGCAAGATAATTGGTCCCCTCCAAACTAGACACACAAGAAAATATAATACTAGTTTGCCTTGCCTATAATACTAGTTTTCATCTGTGGAATAACCTGAAGGAGATTAAGGGAACCAAAGATATTATTCAATCCTTGGCCATACAGTCGGTGCTTCTTAAGATTTATAGTTGAGCTTGGTTAAGCCTTCTTCACGACATAGTAGTTATGTTTTCTCATCTCTTTAATACTCATTTTTATTTGTATTAGAAGAAATATATCAACCAAATTCAATACAGGGTTGGGCAGTGCATCTCAAGTTTAGACACCAATTATTTAGTTACAGGTGGCTGTGCAGCCCATGGAAAGGGTGAGGTTGTGAGTAGAAATTATAATGGTGTTTTTTATCATGGTTCTGGCAGTGACAGTGGTGGTGCCGGCGGCGATGGCTCGTATGGCAGGGATGTTGATGGTTGGGGGTATCCTAATGAATGTTTGAGGCTTTTGATGTTTGGTTGAGCCAACAATGAACTTTTAAGGATGTACATGACTGGGTAAGTTTATCACTTTCAGATTATCATCTACCTTTCTATAAATATAAAATTATGTACTTCATCTATTGTTTAAATGTTTTTTATGACATTTAAACAACTGTCTGCCTCGGAGATTTTAAGGTCTGCCATCAGCCAAAGTAAATTCTCTATAAATGATGCAAATTTTGTGTTTTCTAATCAATTTTTTAATACACCATTATGGCCCTTTCATAGGAATCCTGCTAATCTTTCCAAGTCTTCATTTTATATATGTTTTTTGAGGAAAAAAACAGGACAGACTTGAATATTCTTTGTAGTAATAAAGCAGTGCACCCATACTTTTCTGTTTATTTACTCTCTTGTGTAAGGAAACATTTAATGAAATGTCAATAACTAGAACCGTACTCAGCTTTGAATAATTACCAAAGCATTATGAACTGCTATAAAAATATATGCCTCGTATAATTCACAAATAGTGCATTTTTCCCAAGAGCTTAGGTACAAGTCATTTAAGTTCATATATCTCCCTTATCGAAAACAATCACATTAGTTGTGAAAGTCTGTAATCCCATGCTTTTCAATTTCTTCTAACAGTTTTCAAGGTATAGTATAATAGATTCTTCTGAACTCTGATTTCCTCATGCAATATTGTTTGTTGTTTGCGAACGCAAGAAAATTTCCTGTAAAACACTCAAAAGCACATAAATCAGTGGCATTTGTAATAACCATAGTTCATAAATGGACAAAACTCAAGAGCTTCACAAGGAAATACAAGTGAAGAACTAATTTGGTAATCTCAACTTTGAGAAGATCATATCTTCTGATTTTAATTCAACAACCACCAAACCTTATAAGAGAGTAAAAGCAAAATATATCATCTCTCTTAAAAAAAAAGTATTTTGATATACAAATAAAAATATAAAAACATGGACCGGCTCAAATTACAACTGAAAATAATCTCAACATTTTTGGATAAACCTTTTTAAACAAATGCAGAAATAGAGTCAACTAGTTCAAACTGAGTCAGACAATAACCAATAAAAAGCTACCTGAAAACATGCTAATGCATATCGGGCATCATCCTCTGAGATTTGGTGATGTGTGACAACTCTGAATCTGCAAGAACAAATCGATGATAAATATTTATGGTGTGATTTACAGCATCTAAGCTGGGAATAAGCTGATTTGAAAGTTGTGGAAAGTATTTCATTTTTCTCTATATGTATTTACATTGGGTATCAAAGAAACCTGTTCATTCGTTTTATTTATGAATTAAATTCTCGTTTCAGTTTCGATAGATGTGGGTAAAACAATGCTCGCTAACAAGTCATATAATTTAACCATCATAAATCAGTCTTTAAGCACGAGATCTTCAATAAATGATGTTCGTCGTTATCCTATGTCATGACACTTAAGTTGTAAATCCATAAGATAAAAAATCAACTATATCCAGGCCAAAATATATATTTCTTGAGAAAGCGTAGTTTCACGCTAATAAGATAATGAAATCCATCACATATGGTCCATCAAACAGTAAAGCTGTCCATGCCAAATCAGTGCAGATAAACAGACCAGAAATCAATAGGGATAAAAAGCATAAAGGTCTAGTCAAAATTGAAGTATTCAACAAAGACTTCATCCTAATAGGTGGCCGTCTACCTCGAATAACAGTTGGACCCACATAAATCCCTTACCGCCCAGGTCCAACTTTGTTAAATGCGTAGTTGTTTCAATAGGAAAATGGCCCCTTTTACAGGGAGTGGGCTCAACTTACACTAACATAACACTGCCTCGCCCATTAAAAAACACATGCATTAATGACGCAGGCAAGCCAATTGCACTTTGAAATTGGGTCATAATTGCTATATACAATTGTATTACAGCTAGACCAGAACCAATAAAATACATGTTAATCTCAAAAAACATACCAACTAGGTACCACTAAAATATTTACAATAAACAGAGTTACAGAATTAGATGCTGGTTAATATTTCAGAGGGATCGCTTCCTAGTGTTGGAAGTACTAACTGTTGCCTCAATTATATTGAGAAATCCAAAAGTGTGGAAGGCCATGGAAGGATGAAAAGCAGAACTAAAGGTATGATGCTCTAATCTGATGGCATTGGTTATAATCTAGATTCCAAGAGATATCCGATGGACTCACACCTACCATTACTATCGGTTCTAACGTCTACCCACACTAAATAGATGGAATCCGTGTATTATAAATGGAGGCGAATAATTCATTCATTTATAAATTAAAAGACATGTACAGAAATGTTAGCAAAACTTTATTGATCTGAACGTTTGGTACATGACTCTCTCCCATATAAGCATTTTCAAATCCTGTTTGAGGCCCTTTCATGGTGATAGATGACGAAGCTATTGGTTCTTCTGGTCCAAGCCTTATCCCAGACATGTGACAGCACTAAGTCTCCTTTCATGGTCTAGAGCTTGATCTTTGTGAGCCCCACGTTTCTTTGAGGAGTTCTTCCCTTGCAAGGCTATTTATACTTGTACTATCTTATGCTCAGGGTTTAACGATCTTAGGAGGTTAAAACCCCTCGTTACTTGTTTCACCTTTCTTTTGTACTTTATTTTTAGTTAATTTTCATAACCTTGGGTCTTTTTACCCTAGTACTTATGTTTTATAACTTATTACACCTCCCGAGTCCCATTGAGACTCTCAATCTTCTCTATCTAATGCAAGCTATGTATGTTGATATATATAAATTAATTCTGCAGAAGGAAAGAAAAACATTTTGGTAGATAGAATGGTTTCTCTTCCACGTGTAATTTTAGCAGTTCCAGACGACCGATGTAGAGCAACAGCCAGTCCTAACATAGGCAGGGCTTGCCCCACAAAGAAAGGTGATGATTCAACTGCCTAAAACATGAAGTGTGCGGTTCACAAGGCACAGTGTGCAGTTTTTTGTTGTTTCTGATGTGTAATATCCAATGTTTAGTATGTCATGCCGGTGTGCAGACTTGAGCATATACATAGTTGCACAGTGCAATACATAGTACTTGCACAGAGGCAACTGAAGTCTGACATTCCTTCGGAGCACAACTTGTGGTAAGATCAGGATGATGGCTTTGGGAGAAAAACATCCAAGTTCAAGCTCCTCAAAATTATTTGACAATGCCATTTGAGGGAATTTTTACATGGACTAGGTCCAAACATTCTTTTTACTGCAAATGATAGAATCCAGCAAAAAAACATGACGTAATCATACAAAGTGATAATTTCATTTACCATAAGAGTGTGACGTATATGCAATTCAATGACCACAACAAAGAGGAATTTTGGGATGAAACCCCTTGGTGACACTATTCTATAAATCATTTGACAACACCATTTGTGGGAGTGTTTACATGGACCACATCCAAGCATACTTTTTACTGCAAGTGATAGAATCCAACACACATGAAAAAATCATACAAAGTGATAACTTCATTGACCATAAGAGAGACATATACAATTCAATGGCCACAACAAAGACCAATTTTGGGTTGAAACCCCTTGGTGACGGCGACGCCATTCTATAACTGCATATTAATTTCATTAAATAAGTTTGAAAAAACAGCATTTAACATTTTAGCTTCAAATCATACTAAAAATCTACCCAAAAACATGCAAAATAGATTATGTACCGTTTTGTTGCCTACATTACCTTTCCGAAAACAATTTTAGTCGGTCTCCTAACTGACATAATTCATTCAACCACGGGATTAGGAGGATCTTACTAGACCAATGGTGCTTGTGCCGATGGCTGACTCATTGGTCTAGTTCAGCTCTTCCTTGAAGTGAAATGTCTGCTGCTGCAACTGTACCTGCTGGGATTTGGCTTTTCCTGTAAACTCCTTAATTGATGCAATCTTGTCACTTGAACATAGATCCCACAGAAGCTTGTGAATGTGTTGGAAGTTATTTCCTCCAAGCCTTTGTCCACATCCAATACACTGGTCAGCATAGCAAAAGTATTATCTAAATGAAGTTGGACCTTATGTTGGTCTATAACAGCTTGTTCATGCTACCTTAATCTCTTTTTGCTGGGCAAACAAATGGTTCATGCCTTGTGCTAACTTGGCATTCTCTTCTTTATATCCTTTGTGAGTTTCCTTTGTTTGATTCAACAGTCTTTTTGTTGCATTGTACTTCGCAATTGTCATTTGTCCTCTCTTAGTTCCTTATTTTCCCATTGCAGCTGAGACACTCTATTCTGGAACACCTAGCTTGTGTTCTATTATCTAAACAGCCAAATCTTTCACTTGCATGCAAGCTTGATGGACTTGTACATCTATATGCACCTTGCCTTTGTATCAGCAGCATACTGCATGGAAGAGTTTATACAGCCAGTGCATTTGTCGTTGATCATTAGAATGTGCCAGTTGTTTACCACTTTTGTGCATGTGAGAATGTTATCAGCCGTTACATTATGCCGAACACACCAGCTGTTTAAGTGAGAGCTACTGCACATTCTGTGCTATTTTGTCTTATTGCTTGCATAGTAATCTTAAGAATCTGTGATTCTCTTATCAAGAAAGGATATAATCGCCCTTTCAGATGTGTTTTGTGCTTGGAAGATGAAGAATCTTCTATTCATCTCTTTTTCCTTTGTCCCTAGGTTAATCCAATGTGGAAACATCTTGCTGCTTTGTTTAAGTTATATTGGAATGATTTTGTTTCCCTTGAACAAGTTTTTAGAGATTGGCAGAGACTCCTCCCTAAGGGACAAAAGCTTCTCCCGGTGTTATAAAGTGGTGTCTCTTCTCCTATGGAATATCTGGAAAGAACGAAATAGCAGAATATTCCAGCAAATCAACAAAGATGTATCTTATGTCTGGGAAAAAACTAAAATCAATATAGCTGAAAGTCTAAAACACAAAATATCCTTGCCTCAAACTCTTTCAGGAATGGGAACATATATGCAATCAGGTATCTCTTGATCCTAGGGATGCTTCTTTGCCTTGATTTTATATTAAAAAGAGGATTGTCAGAGACAATCATTCGAAGCCCCTCCATTGGGCTTTGGAAAACTGAATACAGATGGGGCTTCCAGAGGAAATCCAGGAAGAGTAGCTATGGGAGGAGTTGGAAGAAACAAGGGGATGTGCAGTTCATTTTTGCCGAGAACTTGGGCATTACTACTAATAATCTTGCGGAGGTGAAAGTGGTTTATAAAGGCATGCAAGAAGCTTTAAAAGTTGGGTGGCAAAAGATTCAAATAGAAGCAGACTCACAAATCATTATGCAGTTGCTATCTGGAAATCATATTAGCTCTTCTCCCAACTAGCAAATTGCTAAGGATGTTTGGAAGATTAAAATATTGCTTGTGTAGTGTCTGAAAGCACGAGTCACAATAGGGATGGTGCTGTTTTGGAGGTTTCCAAATCAGCAACTGAAGGTAAATTTTTTGATGATATTCTCTATAAGGAGGTTAGTAGTAGCAAGGATTCATTGCATCATCATACTATGTTATTACAACAGTTCTATCATGATGGTATTCAACCTATTATGGACAAGAATGCTAAGGATTTGGTGCAGCGAAGTCAAGTTATTCTGAAGACAAAGAATGATGAAGATCTTGATGGTACTCCAAGGTATGAAAGGAATGAACATGTGTCAAATTTATTGTTGCATATCAAATCATTTCAGATTTGCTTTCTTCATGAGAAGTATGGTAATACAAAGTGTAATATGGAGCATGTGGATCCTTTGTTCCAATTTCATGATTGTGGGCATTATGAGAGCTACATATTTTGGCAAGAGCTCTCATTTGATAGGTACAGGTGCAAGGATTTTGGATCACTTTAGCATGTTCTGTCTTGTGCACTTGGCACTTGAACTGATAAGTTACAATTGCTTGAGGGCAAGCAATTTTGGGAAGGGAGGATTGTAATATCCCCTTCCCAATTAAAGACCCTTAGCCCATTTTGTCTCCCGATGGCTAAGGAATAAACTTAAGGGGGACTTAAGTTATGATAGTTTATTATAAAGTGCAAATAAATAAAAGAAAATATTATAAAACACTTATAATAAAATATAAAAAGGCAAAAAAGGCAAAAGGCATTTAGCAAAAATAATTTAAGGGAAAATGCGACTTGCCTAGGGAGAGAAAAGTAAGTGGGAGAAAGTATTAAATGAAGGGAAAATTCTGATTGGATGTGGGAGTGGCCATTTGGGCCCTATTCTTCTATTTAAGCAAGTGAACTTGCTTGGAGAGGGAGCTTGATTATTCTCTTATTTATGATTGTGTGTAGAGCAATTTTTCTTGCATCTTCACTCATGAGGACGAAAACCCTTCCTCTAGTTTGTGAGGATTCTTCACCCTGGAGTTTCCATTGAGGATCATTGGTTGCAAGCATTTATTTCAGTATTTTCCAGTAGTTGAAGGCAATAAGGTTGCAGATTTTTGGCAAGGGTTTGAAGAGAAAATTGCTATCATTTTTCTATGCCCTTTTCCAATTGGAGTGACCACTCTAGGAGTTGTTTTATGGTGTTTGGTGACTTCTTTTAGAGCTGTTCTAGCTGCTGCTATTATATCTCATTTTTAAAAATCAAGCTGTCCAAATTTCAGTATTTTGGTGTGGAGAAAAACCACTTTCAGCTGTGTCAGAGACAAGTGTTCTGCAGAATTTTTATAACTTATTTCCAGCCTCCTTTTGATTCCAAATCTGGTTTTATCTATGTAATTTGGCTTCATAAATCTATTGGATCAGTTCATGGTGCAAATGGCTTGAGTTACCCTCTGGTTTCCTTAAGTTTCTTTCTCAGCCCTACTCGCATTTCTTTCTCATCCCTACTCGCATTTCTTTATTTAAGTTCAGATCTGCATGATACTATATTGGTATATTTTCTATAAATTGCATTTAGTGGTTAGGGTTTGCCTAAAATCCATTTGGGGTCAAAAATGTCCATTTGGGGACATTGCATTAAAAGAGGAAAAATAAATTAAGTGGTCCAAAGGTAATGTCATATTTTATTTGGAAAAGGGACACTTAAATTATATTTAAATAACTGAAATAGAATAAAATAATAATAGAAGCATGTACTTCTATTATTAGGTGCCAAAGTCAAAGTTTTTAATTAAATAAAGCATTCTATAATGGGGGCGCCAAGTATAGAATGGGTTGCATGAGGAACAAATCCTATTTTTAGGATAGGAGGTGGATAAAGTATTTTTAAAGTGTTTAATTCTATTATTAGGATGGGCGCCAACTTGAGGGGAATAAAGTAATTATTTTAATTGTTTTTGGGAGCATGCATGTAAACCGAAAGGGGCACCCACTTTGGAAGAAGGAAGGGAAGTTATAAAGGCAGATTTGGGGATCATTGGAAGGACATCTTGGAAATTTATGAATTATTTTCTTTGTTTGCAAGTAGCTTTTGCTTCTGCAAACAGCAACAAAGGACGAAAACCCTCATTTGCATATGGAATTGGGGACGAAATCCCCACTTCTCAGCTGGGCAATTCCATTCAGGAGTTGCAAAGGTCTTTCAGGTGCAATTGTTCTCAGTTCAGCTCCAGGCAATTGTATTCAGACACTGGTATTGTTTTATTGTATCTGGTTGGAAATAAATAAATAAAAGACTGTTTTTTCCCATATTGGTTCGTTGTTTTTATTTATAAAATTCAGATTATTGCTGTTGTTGTAAAAGTTCATTTTTGCAATATTGTTGCTCCTAGGATTTAACGAAATATCCAAATTTGCTAGAAGTTTCTTTTTCAGGGATATTACAGTTTTCCTAGGAGGTATATCAATATGTCCTCTCTCATGACCAAATAGTAGGAACATCCAGTCTGCTGCTAACATACCTAGTAGGAGCATCCGGTCTGCTACTACATACTGTTGATTTTGGTTCAGATAGCTTACACAAAATAAACATTCAATTGACTTTATTGTTAATTAAGTCACAATAAATGTGAACAAGCATATATAGTGGAGAGGGATCCTAAAGATAAGGAATCTATCCTAATCCAAGGACCCCTATAATCTCTCACTCAAACCTATCTATGTGAATTGTTAAAACAATTTACAATAAATCAAACTACTCTTATCTTGAATTGTATAACTAATCACACACTAAACAAAATATTAATATGGGAAACACTAATTTCCATTATTCCCCCACCCTCCTCCAGTGCAAACATGGGAAAAATACTACTTGAGAACTAAAGCAAGCATGTTCTTGATGCACATGGGAACACATCGACCATAGAGTAGGACCCATCAACTAATCCACATGAATACATCAATCGAATCTAATGGACGGGAATACATCAACCAAGACCGGGACCCATCAACCAATCCTTGGGAACACATCAACTGCACCAACAACTTCGATCAACAACTCATTTTGTTGCAAAACTCTGACATGGACATTTTCCAAAATACGACAACATGGGATCACACCACACAAAGAAACAAAAAAATTAGGATGAGGAATAGGTCCTCATTGTCATGTAAGCAGCCACCATTCGTGATTATTGTCACTTACTCAGAATGGTATAAGGTGGTCACCACTGCCACTTGGAGACCGACCCCAACTTTAGTCGGTTTTGCGCAATTTTATTGTGCCACTAAAGCGGTGTGCAGCCTCTGCAGTAGCAGCGAACTCGAAGATATTGTTTCACCTCCTGCCACCGTTGCCTCCAACCTCCATCAAAATGTTGCTTACTAGAATCAAATACATCTTTGAAGCACAATTGCATGTCATTTTTAGAAAGAAAAACTCCCCTCCGTAAGATTGACACACCTCCAATTTGGATGTTCAGGGTCACTGAAAATGGGCCTACTACACGGAGAGTAAAATTTGACTTTGATATTGACGACATACATGACTATCTTATTGACACTACTAGACTCTAGACAGTTATGACATGACTGATTTATTTTGATTGATTAGACTTGAAATGATTCTACCAGATTAATGCCAAATAATGATAGAAGTTTAAACACACAAATATTGATTTAGGCACTTCAATAAATGTTAACTTGATCATAACCTATAAAACTAACAATTATAAGCATTAAGAGACTAAAGACTTACACGTGAGACTCAATAAAACATTAGTTTGGACTAGCTATGAAAATAGCAAAATCAACAAACTATAAGATACGAGTATGGACCCACTATATAACAATAAACAGACTAAACTATGGAGACTAGACTCTTCACAGATAAGTTAATAAACAAACATAACTATATAGATTTTATCTCTCATGCCTATGACTTTATTCATTGATGATGTAGATATGATAAGAGTTTGGTTTGATAAAGAAATACTTGTGGACTAGTGTTCACATGATTCACTGAGGCAGATGTGTCAATGATACAAGTATGGTCAACAAATCTAATGACACACTTGGAGAAATTACATTAACTAGAAAAATTACAATGTAGAGATTAGTTAAGTGGAACATGAATTGAACACGGATGCTGGGGAATGGTACATGCATGGCTGAGCATAAGGCGGCACATACACATGTACTCTGCATATAATAAAGGCGTAGATGCACAGGACAGTAGAATATCAGTATGGAAAAGAGGACCATCTGAGCAGGCGACAAGGGTCGATAGGATGAAGTAAAATACAGTGAGATCATACAAGAGTGAATGAATGAAGCATGGGTCTACAGAGAAGCAGAGATAGAGTCGAAGACACCAAATCGCCCAAATCAGCATGTAGAATCACACAAGGCAGAGTAGAAGCTGTAACTCGCACGATCCCAAACGTTGACAAGGTGGCAGTGATACTTGGAGCTGGAAAAGCTTTTTGATACGCTATAAAACACGTTAGTGCAATCGAACACCAACTTTGCCCAAAACTACTCGTCGATGGACAATGTTGATGCACACATAGAACTTTTGGTGCACTTATAAAAGGTCTATTCTGTTGTATTGACTTCAATGGTAGCGCAGCTGGTGCTTCAATACAGAGAGCAAGACAAAACAGATCTGGAAAGAGTTATATGGTGAGAGTTGCACAAGTATATACGGAGAAGAAATTGATATGCTACATTAATGGAAAGGAATGAACAACTAGTGATAACTTGATGGGCAAGGGTGAGAGCAGCGACACAAATGCTTGAAGAAAGTCAAGTGAGCACGGAACCTGACAATGGCAGATCCGATAATGAGCACTTAAGAAACTATGCCCAGTACACTTAAATAAAACCCAGCAATGCAGGTCAGGCTGTCAACCATCAAAGCATGATAAAAAATATGTGACTTCCAGAGAATCACTATGCTCAGTTGTCAAATTGAGATTAAAGTATTGCGTATGGTGGGACTGCTTGTTATACTCTCACAAAACAAACAAATACCTTTACCTACATAGACCCAAAAACAAAACACACAGAATCTCATTTGGAGGAACATGCTCTGACACTAAATGTTGATTTTGGTTCTAGATTGCACCAAATGAAAATTCAATTAACTTTATTGTTAATTAATTCACAATAAATAGTGGAGAGGGATCCTAAAGATAAGAAATTTGTCCTAATCAAGGATCCCTATAATCTCACTCAAAGCTATCTACCTTAGTTGTTAAAACAACTTACAATATATCAAACTATTCTTATAATGACTTGTTTAACAACTCATCACACACTAAACAAAATATTTTTATTTTTATTTTGAATAGATACAATATACTTCATATATTAACAAAAACAATATTTAGAACAAAGGATTGTACAAAAGAATGAGCTGTACAGCGGTATTTACAATGAAAATCACAACTTTGTCCTTAAAGCAACAAGGAAAATAATAAACGCAAAATAATCTCTATGATAAAATGTTTAGCTTCCTTGATCAAGAGATATCCTTTAGCAAGTAATTGCATTCTAACTTCACTTCTCCAAGTGTGACAGAAATCAGCCAAATTGCATACCTCATTCCTGAAGACATAATTGCATCTACATTTCCAAATAATGAAAAAACAAAAATTCATACACAATTCCAAATGCTCTGAAAAGGACCACGTATAAGAGTATTGGAGTCGCCCAACAAAGTTTCCCTACCAATGAAGAGGTCCTTGAAAAACGATTGATAGACTGGACTGCATAAACTTCCAACAAAATCTCGCAAAAGGACAGTCACACAAAAGGTGTTTAACATTTTCAATTTAAAGCAATAAAGACATCGACCATCAGTAAGACCACTCTTGGACAAACAAGCCTTTGTAGGAATCCCCTAATATATCACAAGCCAACCAAAAATTGAAGTTTATAGGAGACCTTGACTATCCACACACCATGGAGCCTACATGCCCACAAAGTTTTGCATCTAAGACAACTCATCTAGTATTAAGAACTAGTGCAAGAGTGCATTTCTTATGCAACATATTATAAAATTGATGTGTGTCATTCTGAGATATGGGGTGGTCAAAGATCCAATGTCAATCTTGCCAAATAGGACCCTTTATCTCTAGATTCAACTTAAATAGGTCCTCTTGAGGAATGAGGTTCTGAAGATCTTTTATGGAAGACCGATCTGTAGAGGATAGTGTTAACTCATGGGCCAAGGATTGTGAATCTTTCAAGTACATGTGTTGGTATCCCATAAAGCTTTCCATGAAAAAATTATTTTCTTACTAAACCTACGTGCTTGAAAACATGAAATATTAGCTATAGACATATCCTATCATTTCCACATCCAAATTGGTCTATCCAAGACTCCCTAAGTATGTAAACTTGCAATTTATAGATATCTTGCAAAATACTTGCCCAAATCACACGAAATTTTATAGAGAGCTTGCTAAGGTGAAAACAAAGACTAGAAAAATATTTTTTGATTTTTCTGAGTAATATATAACTGCCAGTAATTTTCAGAAAGCCCTAAACTGCTGAAAAACTTCAAAAATTCATAACTATGTGAATACAACTGATAAAAATATGATTTTCTGGAAATAACATCTACTAAATATATAGAAATGATCCCAACCTCCAGATCTAAAAATGGACACCTGGAAACCCTAAAAAACACTGCTGCAAATTAGGAATTGAGTAGATAAAACCCTAGAAACTAGCTGTTCCAAATATGAACTAAAACCCCTGATAAAAAATGGTTTTCCTCTTACTCTAAATCTGAGTTTCTGATTACTCTCTAGATATGATCCAAAAATCTGAATTAAACTCTAAAATAGCAAACTAGAGAGGATCTTTCACCACCGAAGAGTGCTCTGCTAGCTAGGTGTTGATCTTTCACCACCGAAGCTAGGGTTCCTGTGGGATCTTACTCCATAAACAAAGAAAGTACAAACAACAGTTGCTCCAATATCAAAATAGGTGAGTGTATGAATGAATGAATAAATCTCCTCAAGCACTCCTTTTATAACTTCACCATGCAACAAGAGGCCCAAAAAAGACCCCAATCGACCCCCTTGGGAAAACCACATAAATATAATATGATTTAAGTTACTTTTTCCCCCATGCGCCAAAAGTAACTTAGGTGACCCCCAACGAAGAAATAGAATAATAAAGTGCCATATAGTCACCCAACGACAAAATATAACAATTATTACCACCAAGTCGCCCAACTTAATGTCAACGACAAAATATAACATAAAGCAAGGTGGTGATTAGACATCCATACCCAATAGCCTCCAATGTTGTTAGCCCCTCGGTATGACCAAGGCTAAGACGAATGAAAAGCCTCCTAGGCCATCTTCTCGGAATTGAGGACATTACAAGATCCAAGCCAAAAGGGATGCCTAAGTATCTAACAATAACTCTGGGTTGAAAACAAGTCTACTCGGTTGGAATCCAAGGAGGTAAAGCATCATAACCAATAAGCCAAAATTCCGATTTGTGATGGCTAACAATGGCACCAAGGCGGTGCAAAAGGTATAAAGGCAATCCCTAGCACCCACAATTGAGTCATGGTTTGCATGAATAGAAAGAAAATAATCGTCAACGAAATGATTATTAAGCATTTGTGAACCATCAAGGAAACGAATACCTCTAGTAAATAACCCAACACATCAACAGTAAGCTCATAAAGATAAGGCGCAAGTGGGCAGCCTTGTCTAAAGGAGCAATGAAGCACTACACATGTGCATAGGATATTGTTGATATAAACAAAGGAGGAAGCACAAGAGAATAAGGTGCTCACCATTTTTACAAATTGTGAACCAAAGCCAAGACATAATAGCATTTCATTAATGAAAGCCCAATCAATTATGTCATAAGCTTTATCAAAGTCTATCTTGAGGAAAAGGATCTAATGTCCAATCTCTTTTGCCCAATCCATAGCTTCCCAAGCCAAGAATACGGTGTCCAGAATGAAGTGTCTTTGAACAAAACATGTTAGTTCTTTACGGACAATTCAGCTAACAATGCTCCTCATTCTAAGTGCCACAACCTTGGCAAGAATCTTATAAACAACGCTTTAAAAAGTTATAGGCCTCCATCCACTAATGGTATCTCTGGCTAAAGATTTAGGGATCAGCTTGATTAAACCTTAATTGAGGAATTCTAATAAAGAGCCTAATGAGAATGTTTCTCCTACTAAATAGCTGAAATCATCACCAATCATGGCCCACATTTCCTTGTAGAATTCACAAGGTGATCCATCCATCCTTGAATATTTTCCATTCTGCATTGAGGAAACAGTAGTATAAAATTCCTCCTTTGAAAAATTAGAATCAAGTTTGTTGTGATCACAAGTTGTCACTTTGTTTGGGATCACCATAAGACCATTACTCTGTGTTGTCAGAACAGCAGACGAAGTAGGATAACGGTAAAAAAATCCTCTGAAAATGCTGCTGAAATAAAAGTCTACTTCCCATCAGGTATTTTTCTAAAGATCCATCTGGCCTATGAAGACCAAGCACTTTTTCAGAAGATATTTTCCTCTTCAAATAGTCAAAGAAAATTTTGGAAACTTTATCCCCTCTTGAATCCAATGAAACAGACACGAATCCATGCTCCCTGTGCCACATATTTCTCTTCCTTGCGAATAATATCCTCTATAAAGGCAGCCTCTTCCTATGATGATTCATTACGAACATATTTCCCTAATGACATGCGGGCTGACACTAACTTGTGCTTGGCTGCTTGGGAATCACATCTGTGTCGACGAGCCATCATACTTCCCTATCATCTAATGAATTTAATGGTTCTACAGACAGTAGATTCCTGCCATAAAATCCATCTTGTAGCACCACTGGGCCTAGGAACCAGATTCCAAACATCATGAACCAAGGCACAAAACTCAAGAGATTGTAGATGTGACGCATTCAATTTAAACAAAGAAGAATAAATGTTAGTGTCAGAATATGCCAATGAAAGGAAATTGTAAATAGGGAGATGATCCAAACCGGATTCTCCGATCAACACCTCGATTGGATGAGAGGGGCCTCAAAATAGAAACTCTCAAAGGTCCGTAAAGCTAGTCTACTCATGCCTGAATTCTATCTTTTCCTCTTCGCAGATTACACCAAGTATACCAACCAACTTTTGCCAAGCCTTTTTTTTCCCAATTCGGATTACAGAGTTAAAGGGAAGCCTTGCATCTATCACAACATAACCCAGACCGCCTCCCTGATCTCCTTCCCATTCAACCATATCAAAATCTCCCCCAACAATCCATTCTGCAGCAAGTAAGGAAGAAGAAATCCAATCACATAGATGAATGCGATCAACACTAAGATTTGGAGCATAAACTGAGCAAAAACCGCATACTTTATGTTGGAGTAAAAGTGTAAACCACATACATCTACCATCAGGATCAACATCATGTCCTAGAACAAAGAGCTAGAAAGAAGGGGATATCGCCAAAATAACAACTCTACTTCCCTAATAATGATTTGATGATCAAAACAGATCATTCCAACAATAGCTCATTTTGTTTCTCAACTCAAAACCAGCTGATTTGACTTCTTGAAAGAAGACCACATCCAACCTAACTCTTTTCAACACACCTCTAACAAACTACTTACAACTTCAGATAGTGATCCCTCTAACATTCCATAAAAAATGGGGAGCTTCATTCAAGAATGTAATGTCCCCAAATGGACATATAAGAGTATACAATGGATTGTTGCACAAACTGATCTAAAAATATACCATAAAATTTTCAAAGGATGCAGATCTGAATTTATTATTAGAAAATGCGACTTGCACCCAAGAAGAAAAATGTATCACAAGATACCAACAAGCTTTTCTCTTGTCCCAAAAGTAAGCAATAAATTTCAGAGGATCAATGCATGAGAAAAGTACCAAAATAGAGCTCCAAAATATCTGATTTTATTTAATATAAATCTGCAAAACCTGATCTGCAGTTACAGCTGGAAATTGAGGGTTTGGACCTAGAAAATATTCCAAAAATAGCAGAAAAGGTGTCTGAAAATCAGCTCCAAACAACAGCAATCAGATCTGATTATAATATCCTTCCTTCATGCAAAAACAGTCTATAGACTGGGTCGCTCCAACTGGAAAATATATGATACTTCAGCAAATAAATCTCCCTTGAATATTCAACACACTAGTAGATGAATCCAAAAGGAAGAGTTTTCGTTCTTCCTTATGCTTCTCATGAGGGTTTTCGTCCTCAGAGAATGCAGCTGCAAACACTGACAGCTCACAAGCAAATTTCAGAATTTTTGATGATAGTAGAATGATCCCAAAACAAGTCGACTTGCCCCTTCAAGGAAAGAAGTGACCTAAAGATGACCACCCACCACAACCAATCAGCATTCTTTGATTTTTTTAATTCCATTTTCACTCATTTCCCACCCCAAGGCTATGTTAGAAGACGTATACAAGGAAGAAATGAAGAGAAGGCGGATTGCACACATTTGAGACTGTGTGTATCTATTTATTATAAAAGAAATAGTTACAAAACGGTTGATGTAGTTACAACCGGTTACAACCAACTTGTAGTTAGGCACCTTATAAATAAGTCTTATATTCTCATACCCCCTCTTAAGACTTATTCTACATAAAGCAAAAAAACAAACAATCTAACAAGACTAGAACAAAACAGAACTACGCAATCTTCAGACACTTTCACTTTGAAAGCAATGCTATGATAAGGTAGGGCTCCATCAAGTTGCTTCATGACCTTCGTAAAGGTGTAGCTCCCGAGCTGAATTCCCGAGTTCCCGGATTCCACCTCCCCGAACTCCCGAATCACAGATCTCCCGAATTATTGGACAACCATCCATACTTGAGCCATCCACAAGCTCCATCAAGTTGTCTCATGACCCTCGTGAGGGTATAATTCCCAAGATCCACAGTCTCCCAAACTATCTGAGCAACCATCCATACCGAGCTTCATCTACCTTGTATCCTTTCTTGCCTTCAAAGTTTAGAGCAACTTTATATTGTGTATTTGTCATTGTCCTCACTACCTTCTGCATCTGGTGGGTCTTCAACCATGGCTATATTGGCTGTATTTGATATGTTTTTACCCTTGAGCACATCATTGGCTCGAACATGACAATCCCACAAATTTTTATTCATAAGTTGCATTTGTATTTTCACTTTCCATGTATGAAAAGATAGACCAAATATCTTTCTACTGGAATTTCCATAAAATAAAATAAATACAACAACGTATTTTCCGAAATAAATAAAATAAAATACCAAGTTTCGTTGCAAGTGTGATGTGCACAGTTTTGTGCCCTAGCGCAAGTGTTGTATTTTGGTAATTTCCGAGACTATTTTATGCCCTTGACTCTTGAAAATCACGACTACACATTTTCTAAAAAAACGTGACCCTCCTTTGAAAAAACCATGATTGTTCCTTTGACTGGTTTGTGTATTTTCGTGCAAAAAAAACCGACTGTCTTCCAGCGGAAATGACTATTTTTCTGATTTGCGATTCTGGAAATGACTGTTTTTCTGATTCGCGACTCTGTTTTCTCCTTGCCCTAACAACATGCCTTTGATTTTCGATTTTGTGCCCTAACTGCGAGCCTTAGATTTCCAACCTTGCTGCAAATCTTCAGGTACAACGACTTGTTTATTTCGACCTTCAAAAATCTTCTTCAGCGTGCCCTAGATCTCTGTTGAAAATCAAAAACAAAAAATGTGTTCATTTTTCTCCTTATGCTTCAGATTTCGTGCCCTAATGTGGCAGATTTTCTACCCTTCTCTCTTTCTTGGCTTGCTCTTGCTCTGATACCACTGTTAGAAGACGTATACAAGGAAGAAATGAAGAGAAGGCAGATTGCACACATTTGAGACTGTGTGTCTGTCTATTTATTATAAAAGAAATAGTTACAAAACGGTTGATGTAGTTACAACCAACTTGTAGTTAGGCACCTTATAAATAAGTCTTATATTCTCATAGGCTAGTCACATTTTTCCCTAGAGGGAATAAAAATTATAATGTGTCTTTTTCCCTTTTCTAATTTTGCTATTTATTAAGTCATAAAATTAATATAAGTGCTTTATATTTTTCCTTTCTTTTTATGGCACTTTATAATAATTTTAAATGACTTAAGTCACCCTTATGTTCCCCCTTAGCCGTCGGGTAGACAAAATAGGCCAAGGGTCTTTAGCAATGTTATTTTAGAAAGAGGGACATTTCAAAGAAAGAGAGGGTTAACCAAAGTACTAAATTTGTTGCTAACCACCAAGGCACAAACATTTTTTTGGCATTCGAATGGCGGCCTCCTTCAAAGTTTTACCCCAGGGTGGTGGACTCTCAAGGAGGATGTCTCTCCATTGGGTCTGGAGAAGGAGCCTCTTTCTGTTTATTGGATTTCACTCTCCATTCTCTTTTAGAATCTTTGTTCTGCATCTACACGATATAAGGGACGAGGCCCTGTGAGTCCCTCTCCAATGACCTAGAATGAGCAAGTCTGGTGTCCCCGAGATTTCACCTTGAAATTTGGGACTACCTCTTTAAAAAAATCGTTCTTTTTAAAATAGCGGGTCGTTTTGTGTTTTTATTGCACAAGTTGTCTCCATTACGTTAAGATATTCCCAGTGAATCATATGAGCCAATTTCGACGAATACCCACATGCTAAAACTCATTTTATCCCTCCCCGTGTTTTGTCTGCGAGAATTTTATTTAATTATTTATTAAATAAATAAAGTTTTGTTTAAAATAAATTGTGTTGCAGTTGAACCCTATTGAAGTTTTTCATGCCAGTAGTATCCCCGCCTCTCAATAGGGTTTGAACACTACACAATTGTGCTACTACCATTCGCGATCTAGAAGAGGTTGGACTTTCACAACCACATCCCTTTCTAAGTTTATCACTAAACAAAATATTAATATGGGAAGCACTAATTTCCAACACATACCTACACCATAATGATCTAGATGAAATCACAAGCCTACTAAGAATCTGCCTACTTTGCACTTGATTAGATGGATGTTACCTGAATGAACTAGCTAGCCAATATGCATCCATAAATGTCATCCTCAAGGATAATTTGGCTACGGCATGAAACAACACAAAACACGTAGTAAACCATAAACATTCAATAAACTTCATTGTTAATTCACAATAAATGTGAACAAGTATATATAATGGAGAGGGATCCTAAAGCTAAGGAATATATACTAATCAAGGATCCCTATAATCTCTCACTCTAACCTATCTATGTAAGTTGTTGAAACAAATTACTTCCAATATATCAAACTATTCTTATGATGAGTTGTATAACTACTCAACACACACTAAACAAGATATTAATTTGGGAAGAACAAATTTCCAACACAAATCTACCTGGTAATGATCTAGATGAAATCACAAGCCTGCTAGGAATCTATTAACTTTGCACTTGACTGGATGGATGTAACATGAGTGAACTAGTTAGCCGGTATGCATCCATAAATGTTGTCTTCGAGGATAATTTGGCTATGGCATGAAACAACAGGAAACACATGGAAAACCAGCATAGGAGAGAGATAACTTGGATGTCAAGGATTGGGTTTTCAACAAGCTACAGCCAGACATGCAACTATTTCTCAAAGCCGGAGCAGCAGAAAAGCAACAAGCTCTTACTCAAAGTCTATGTGCTAGGCAACTAGACAAATTGTCAACATGGCTTAGAAGTAGGAAACACCCACTTATTCGTGAGTACATCCAATCTTCAATCTATCATGCCTAAAGAATTCCGATGCAAACAAATCTTCTACACCTCAACAAGAAAAGCAAGATCATTGTGCACTGATCAATGATTGAAGCAGATTTGCAATAGGGCAATCACAAAATATATCACCAAATGGAAGACCCTATTGATGCTGCCTGAGAAGATGAGCAAATCATGCAGAAGCATCGGTGGCTCTCAAACATGGAGGAAAATGTTTTTTTGAAGGGTGGGTCAAATTATAGCCCTAGCCTTACACGCATCATGTATGATCTAGTTTAGGTGCTTATGGGTTTCCATAACCCAAAACTGTCTATGTATATATTATAGAGAGAGAGAGAGAGTGTGGAATTCATATCTCAGCTTTATTGATTTTGGAGTTTACCCCCTTGAAGTGGCCTAGCTTTGTTATTTAGTGTTCTGGCATTTCAGCCTTCATCTCTCATCTCTGATTTGTTTCACTGATGCTGTTTTGCACTATTCTGCTATTATTTTGCACTGGTCGATGATTGAAGCAGCTTTCCAACAAGGCAATCAAAAAATATATCATCACATGGAAGAACCTGTTGATGCTATCTAAGAGGATGAGCAATTCATGCACAAGCATCAGTGGCTCTCAAACATGGACGAGAATGCTTTTTTGATGGCAGGTCATGTTATAGCCCTAGCCTTACACACATCATGTATGATCTAGTTTAGGTGCTTATGGGTTTCCCTAACCAAAAATGCCTGTGTATATATAGAGAAGGGGGGGGGGGCGGGGGTAGGCATAGCTTGGCTTATTGATTTTGGAGGTTACCCCCTTGAAGTGGCTTAAATTTATTATTTAGTGTTCTGGCATTTCAGCGTTCATCAATCATCTTTGATTTGTTTCACTGAGGATGTTCTACTTCTGCACGATTTCGCTATTGTTGCATGGATCACTACTACTGTTTCCTTGAATCTTTGGTATTTCACTAGAGAAATGTAGAAATATCATTGCAGTCATCCCAGGGATGAAGCTATGTTTTGTTCCTTTCCCTTCTGGAATATTGCTACAGTCATGTGTCACACAGTACCCAATAGCACTCCTTAGCAATGCACATCTTTACAACTCAAGATCTCGTATTGTAATTAGTTTTGAAGAATCACTCTTAACAGCCAAACTTTCCACTTTTGTCCAACATACAAACTTTCTCTGACATCTTTTCACATTCCAATCTTCCAAGAACTTAACTTGATTTATTAAATCACATGAAGCACAGCTCTAGATCATCTTAGAGTAGACATGACCGGTGTCATGATTTCCACTCTACTATGTGAACCATATAGACGGTGACTAAACTCACAACCCCAAAGTCAATCCGGTTTACCTCATTGACTGCCATGTTAGTCTCCACTAAAGTAGTGGCCGTTTCTCACTATGCTATGTGCCATGCAGTGGTTACATTGTTATCCAGTCATTGGTTGTTTTCCATCAACTCAATCAGACTCCATGATACCACTACACATGGGATTTCAGCTGACCCGTAGATAGTTTTGCATCTGCACAGAAAAACCAAAAGGTGTCGAGGCAACCTCATCTTGACATGTCACCAAAATTCAAATCTAATTATAATACAGTACAAGTGCAAATCCGTGATACTTGGAGCCTCGTTGCAATGGTAATATGTGCGCATTGGGCATCATTCCATGCAGGGTTCCGTGTTGTCCCAACAATCATTCGCTAGTTTGCAGATTATACCCTTCTTATCATGCTAAACAATTATCAAAATCTCGCCTAGATACATAATAGCTATCCAAGTCCACTCTCACAAGAAACTGCATTCAAATAAGGTTGCACGCCATACACACCCACTAGCCAAACAAACACCTGTACTTCTGTGCATTATATGTACCATACACAAAATATAAAATTTATATAATCAAGAAATTTGAAGAAGGGTTTAAACACGTCTCATGCACTCATGTTCGAAATTAAACAAACAAGTTCATTCAATACATTAATGCTTGCACCTCTTAATCAAAATAAGGCCTCTGAGGTCTACACTTTGTTGTCGCCAAGCATATCATTACAATAAATTATATTAAACTTCCATATGATTGCAAATCTGTTGAGGACTTAATTTGCAATAAACAATGCTCTCTCTAAGTAGCCTGTATTCAATATTTCAAAAGGAATCATGAGATACACTGAATTTCTTGGTAGTTAAAATGATTAAAGAATTATCTTTAGAAAACAGAGTATATGAAATGACCTATAATCTCTTTGGCATAGAAGCATTCACCTGGTATTATTCTCTGGCAAAACAAGAACATCTTTGTCCTTCAGGGCTTCACAAAGCTCTTCAGCACCAAGGGCTGAATCTGCAGTAATATCGATAAAGACCTGCTTGTTGAAACCAAATACTAGATTTACATTAAAATAGTTGTGCAAAACCCTGTAGCCTATGCCATGGCTTAACAGTAATTTCTAGAACATAATTAGAAAAGCATCAAAAATTCAAGTACATTAGTTACATCAGAAATAACGATACTTACAATATTTGTTTCAACAGCATCCATCTTCACATGGAGCCCGCCAATTGCATTTAAACCTTCTGCAAAGAGGACAAGCAAGCAAGTTTATAAAGTTTTTCTTAAATAGTATATAATTACAAATTAAGAGAGAAAAATAAATGTTAATTCTTTTACTTCCAATGATACACATATAACTGCCATCATCTTCATCACAGCTCTCTGCTTCCTAAAAAAGTGGTGAAGAAAAAATGTACAACTCAACAACCTAATGCTAATGAAGGACAAAAGATGAAAGAAATTAATGAATTTGAAAGGTCCATCAGGAAATTGAAATGCTTCAGGTTCCCTATCAGAATCGGTATTGTAGTGCGTTTGTTATGAAAATAGGTACTTCTTCTAAAATGTTACAATAACAAAAAATGTAACATAAACTAACTCTGATTTTGAAGAAAATTTCAGAAGTGTACAGAACCTGCACACTCAAAGTGATGGAATGGACCTGCAATTTGTGAATATGAAGGAAACATCTTATACAAAAGAGATTTTTTGTTGGTGGGAAAATATGATATTAATACAGAAGATTAGAGAAAAGTGAAAACCAATATTTATATGGAATGAAACCCTATCTTGGATATAAAGTCACAGTTATAGGGGTAGTTTTGACATTATCGATCTAAGCTGATCGTGATTAAGCCAATCACACATAATTCTCCAAAAGAATTAGCATTCTCTATATGACCAAGCCCAGGATGTCCTTCAAGGGCTATATAACATCTATATCAATTGCCTACTAGTTGCTTTGATTATCGTCCTACTTTGTCCTTACACAAATTACCTTTTTTAAAAGGGTAAAAATATATAATAAACAGAAAGGAGGATTAGAACGAAAGGAGCATCATAGAGAGGTCCAAAAATAGTTACAAAGAGAAAATACAGACAGAGTGAACCAGGACATATGCATGGCCAAGAACTATGAACACTAAGAACAGAAGTTAAGGATTTATTTGTAACTTTTGGCAATTTTTCGTGTTTTTGTGGTGTCCCGTTTTGTTTTCTGTGAAATTTCTCTGGAGCAATTCCTTTGCCGGGTAAGCCCGATTTTTGGCCTGGAGCAGCTGGAAAACATATACGCACATTATGCCCGGAGGAAGTCGCCATCGGAGGTCTGGATCACTGGGAAAAAGCGAAGTCGTGCACAGAAAAGCCCCTGCGGGATGGGCGCATTTTTGGAAAACAAAGGATTTAAGCTGCGATGGGAAAAATATAAGCCGCAGGCAGGGTGGGAATTTTATACCTGCCTAGCAGGGTACTTTTTCCCGTGTTATAAAAGTCACTTAAGCTGCAGTGGGAAAAATAGAGGCTGCAGGCAGGTGGGAATTTATTGCCTGCCTTGCAGGGTAAAAATTCCCATGATAAAATAAAAGGAAAGTGACTTAAGTGAAATCATGGGATTTTAGTGCCTGCCTTGCAGGGTAAATAATCCCATTGTCAAAGTCAAATCACTTAAGTGGATCACGGGATTTTGGTGCCTGCCTTGCAGGGTAAAGAATCCCATTGTTGAAAAATTCTTAAAAATAGAATTACATGTGCAAAAAAGTGCGCCCCCTTTGGTGAGAGAATGGAAGGATTAAATTGATTATTTTAATTAATCTTTCCTCTCAAAAAGTGCGCCCAAGCTTGGAGGAGGTCAACAAGTCAAAGTTGGAATAAAAGAAAGGATTTAAAAGCATTAAAATTAATTTATTTAATGGCTGCCCTCTTCCTCTCAAAAAGTGCGCCCCATTTGGGTATTATTTAATGTTTTTTAAGGCATTAAAACATTAAATTAATTTCTATTTTCAGTGGCTATGGTCAAAGCACACTATGAAGCTTAAGTGAAGTGCTGTGTGAAGGATTAAATTGGATTAATTTAATTTATTGGATGGCTGTCCTTAAACATGCTATTTTTAAAAGAGAAAAGCATGATTTTTAATTAATTAATTGCCTTTAATTGTTAGGGCAATTATTAATTATAGAATTGTGAAGGTTATATAAGCATGGGCAGCCATATGGGTGAATTATTCAAATCACAGGTGAAGAATTGCAGCCAAGTGGAAAAGTGCGCCCCCATTAAAGGAAGGATTTTGTTCAGACAAAGTGCTAACAAGGCTAAAAGCTTCCAGATTTGGCGCATGCTTTGGAGGAGGTTGATCTTTGTCTGCATAATTGTTTTCACAGGTGTTACAGGAGCTCAGGTGTTGATTGAAAGGATTCATGCTCTCTTTATGTGCAAATTAAACACCAATTTTTGGGGCAGCAGGCTTGAAAAGTGCATATTTTTACAATTTAAATTCACTATTCATGCTCTGGTGGCCATTTTTGTCTGAATAAATTGCAGGAATTCATTACGGGTGTTTTATAAAGAAAAGGAGTTTTTATCAATGTCGATGCATTGCAAATATGCTCCGAATCTGAAGAATTGTCTAGATTTGCACCAGTATTGAAGAAATCCGGCCAAGTAAGAAGAAAAAGAATTATTCAGACGAAGATAGAAAAAGCTATGGCGAAAAGAGATGAAAAAGAAAGCACGATGGAGTCATGCATTGCTTCCAAACTTGCAGACATAGGAGACACAGATCTAGGCCCGGAACCTCTTGCCGATTTGATAGATAGATCCAGAGCGGGAAAGACTTCACTCATGCGTGCGGTCAAAAGTAGTGGAATTATCGAGCTACAGACTTTTCCATGTACAGCCCAATTGCCAGAGTTCGTGATGGAGTGTGCTAGATCTTATCATCCTTCATCCAGATCAGTGCGTGATGCTTCGGGAAAGACAATAATTCGTTTGGATGCAGAGTTCATCAATTATTGTTTGAAGATTCTAGTGCGAAAGGTGGTGACTTCTATTAGCATTCAGGATGCTGACAGTAGATGGGAGAAGCATAGAGTTGATTGCGTGAGCATCATGAATAGCCGATACATGAAGAAGCCTAGATCTCCTTCAAAGTTCCCGAGAACTCTTCCACGGTCCAATTTGGTGCAGGAGGCAGATGATGTCGTCAAATTGCTATGCAGGATGAATGGCGAAGCGAATGCCTACACTTTCCGTACATGGATGTATGCTTTCATCAGGACCATTGAAATCAACAAGGTTGATTCCATAATCAATTGATCGGAAATTATTAGCAGGCTAACATCGGTGAGCAACTTGGAGCGTGAAGCGTGCCTTTCGACTTCAAGATGACTTCATACTTGGTGTATGCTGCAACTTCACAAGGCGTCTTTTCCAAGCTGGATAGATGTGGTGTTCTTTCCAAGGACCCCATTTTCAAGTGCTACCCATGACTTATTGCACCTACGGGCAGTAGAAAGAATTCAAAGTGATCAACGATGACTTCTTCTACGATTTCATCTGCGAGGCTAGATAGAGGTGAAGGCCAGCGAGGGTAAGCAGAAGCGTGGGAAGTCAGCTGTATCAAGATTGGCAGTCTATTCATTCAATTTGTAGATTTCACATACCTCAGGGTTACGGGCTTTTCTGGAGAACCAATAAAGATGCCTAGGTATCCGAATGATAGATTGATCGCCATGGAGCTAAGCAGGAAACTTGTGGAGTTACATGACCTTCGATCAGCGGCTGGAAGTCTACGGGCTTCTTCCCAATCACTGTGGGATATTACAGCTGCATTAGCATTCACAGAGCTCGAGGGATGGAAGCGCAAATGTTATCCGAGTATGAGCAAGAGTTCTTCCCTGCACGGCTGAACTTCGATCCATTTGGAGTAGCCAGGAAGACAATCTCCCAGCAGTATGCACATGTGCCTTCATTAGAAGATTTCTGGATGAAGTGCAAAAGTGAGTACGAGGTTAGAAAAAAAGATTTCAGCAGGCTATCAGCAAAGCAAGTGTTCGACTTCGGACTAGCGTGGATACCTGCGGATCTTAAAGATGATGGGAACGTGGTACTTGACACTTACCATCAAATGGGAGGAGATAAAGCCATATTGTAGAATAACATAGGAGGTGCGTAACACAATTGAAGAAAGGTCGAGAGTTTGTGTTGGTGAATACTTCAACCCAGTTTGCTTGACGAAGGGATATTGCCTTGAGGAAGCGTTGATGAATCAAGTCACGGAAACTTCGGCGCAGGGGAGATTCCCTCAAGTGAAAGCACAGAGAAAGCGGTAGGAAAGTCGAGAAGTTAAAATTGCATAGAAGATCTCAATCGAAGAGAGAATCACTTCTACGACCATGGCTTTAACTCCGGTTTCTCCAGATTGCAATGCTTCACCAACTATTGCACCGCAGCAACAGGATGCTTCCATGCCTCCACTAAATCCAGTGACGTTCATCTTCTCCCCTCAACCACTTCGTTCAGGACTGTTCGAGAGGATACGTTGAAGCTGCAGATGGCGGAATTTGAAAGGGCTTTGTCCTTGGATGACTCAGAAGATGGCAGCCATAACACTGTGGCACTTTCTGACAGAGAGGATGCAAAGCAAGAGATGGTAGTGCACTCAGCGACTTCTCACTCTCCGAGAAGTAATTTCTCGGAATGGTTAGCTTTGCAGTTTGTTCCAGAAGCAAGAATGGAGATGAACTTAGAGGAGCACGACTTGCAGCTACTCCAGGATCTGAGCAGAAGAGATAGAAGGCCTAAAGTTGCTAAAGCAACTTCTAGGTTGATCATCGAGGATTCGGGAGAGAAGTTTGCTGAGATATCAATTCCGGCAGAAGGAAAGATAGAAGAGGAGCTCACGGCGGAAGATGTGACAGTGACCAAAGTACCCTCGGTCAAGCCACCACTGAAGGATTGAAGCAGGACACGCAGACATTGATGGATGCTTTATTCCTTAGGCTTGACAGTGAAAAGGCGGAGAAAGAAGAGCTGCAGAAGCAAGTATCTCAATTATGTGAGATCATAGCCAAGGTTGCTAAACCTTCCATTCAGCCCATTTCAGAGCAGGTGAGTGATCATCTTATGCAGGAAATGGAAGACGCAAGCAATCAAGTAAAGGCTATTGACGAATGGAAGGATTTGATTATTCGTCAAGCTTCTGTACAACTTGGGGAAGTGCCAGCCCGCCTAAAGGTTATGAACGATGCAACAAATCAACTAAAGCAACTGATGGCAAACATAGAAGGCATGAATACAGTTGCAGAGAGTAACCTGAGTATTTTGGCCAAGATCAACAAGCTGCCGGGAGATGTATTGATTGCGGAGCAGATTGTACCGGATGGATCAGTTGAGAAGGGGAAGCAACTAGAGTTTGCAGTATCTTTCCGTTTGGAAATCTGCAGAGTTTTGCTGAAAAGGATGTAGGCACTTGAAAGTAGGACGTCATCCTTACCCGACAATATCATTTCTTTCACGGAAGAGGATGTGGTTGGAGGTGTTACTTCTTACGTGCGGATTGTTTCTAATGAGGTGCCTAATTCCCTGGAAGGTTCTCTTCTGATGGTACAAAAGAGAATTGATAAAGCTACCAAGCCTTTCACGATGAATTCTATCAGTAGACTGGTGGCGCTGCAGGCAGACATTGCGAGGTTTGGGCCGAGCTTGGAAGATGTGGAAGCATGCATCAAAGTGTTGAATGAAGGGTTGCTGCAGTTCAGGACAGAGAAGGAAGTAGTGGCTAAAACAGATGGAAAGATGTTGAATTACATGTTCGACAAGTATATCCGATATCAAAACAAGAAGAAGACATAAATGTTACAACTGGCATGACTTCTTCTATTCTTTCTTCTTCTATTTTCTATGTTCCGGATGAAATTGTAAAATTTCTAAGTTATTGGTTTGACATTACTTGAAGTCATGTGGAACCATTCTATTAGTTAAGTGATACATGTGTCACTTAAGAAGAAGTTAGTTGAGGATGATTGCCAAATGTCATCTTTACTTGTTGTTCATGCTTTAGTTTAGTTTGAGTTTTCCATTTGTACTTTCCCTCCTACATTCTATAAGTAGGAGAAGAACCTCCTGGATTATGATGTCAAGCCCTGATTTATGCGGAGAAAACAAACTTGTGGATAAACTTAAGAATTTAATGATTTTTGATAAAAAAGTGCAAAGGCTAAAATTAACCCGTGCCTCTGCTAATGCTAGATGATGCCACATGTCAGGCTCTCATTGGCTGCGGGGCGGTGGAGAAAATTTCAAATTTTCGCGAAAAGAATTTTAAAACGTTAAGGTTGAGAAATCAACCGCTCCTCCACCGTCATCTCATGAAGCCACGTGTCAAGAAATCATTGGTTGTGGGGAGGCGGGATGGTGGAGAAACTTTTAGAAATTTTCCCAAAAACTTTAAAAGGTTATGTTTTAAAACACGGGCCCACGCACCTGAGAAAGTGCTTTTCCAAGGCAAGGGCGGGGATGCGGGGCCACGGAGAAAAGTAGGAATTTTGCCAAATTTTGGAATGGTTAAGTTAAGGGTTGTGAGCCGTGCGTATGTGGAAATGATTGAAACAACGAAGGGTGGGCGGCGGGGCTGCGAAGAAATTTTTCCAAATTTTTAGTTTTTGAACTCAGATTATTTTTGACAAAAAAAAGTTGGTTTTGGACTGCATGGAGTGGCGGAATGCTTCATGAATTTTGCGTTTTAAGGAAAAAAGTGTAAAAGGAATATTTTCACTTGCATGGGTCTGCTTTAGGGAATATTTTAATCATTTAAATTTGACAGTTAGATTATTTTTGAATCCCAAATGAAGTAAAAACTTCATAAGGGTATAACTTTATATTGGGAACTTAGTTTTGGCAAACAATGACTTTATGGAAAGCTCTCGACATCCTCTTTGTACAAAAACTTTAAGAATTTAATTTTGATAAAGTTTAAAGGGTCAATTTTTAGAAAACGTTTTGCTTGTCACTTAAAAAGTGAACTGGTCATTTTAACTTATAAATTTTGTTCAAATTTTTCATTCTTTCTCCTTCAACATGTCAAACAGACATGGAGGTTTGCATTTGGAAGAATGTGGGGCAAAAAACAAAGGTCAATTTGTTTGATTGATTTGCATTTCAAAAATTACCAATGTTTACACAGCAGAAAGCTGAATTTTTCCTTTGCTTAATTTGAAAGGTTCTTTAAAAATTTCTTCAGTGATTTACTTTAGTTTGGGGATCATTCAAATCTCATCAAGTCCAACTGAATATTTCATTTCTCTCTTATATATTTGTAGGGTTGTTTTGGACATTTGATAAAAAGGAATTTCAAAGTATACAGTGAAGTAGAAATGAAGTTTGTACATTTCAAGAACAGATATTAAACTATCTCTTTTCCATGCAATAAAACATTAAATTTATTCCCTACTAGTTATAAATAGTCTTATTTCCTTGAATCAAAATATAGAGACAAGAATGCAACTTCTATTTTTTTCAAAATTAAACATTTCAATGAGACAAAGCGAAGGTCTGATATTTCTTCATATGTGCTTCCTTTTCACTTTTACAAACAGAGATTTCCTACTGTATATTAAACACAGATTTCCAATGGAAATAATATCATATGAACAAGGAAAAACACTTCTATTAATTCAAAGGAATATCTTACAACTTCTTTCCCATTTATTTTCGAAATACAACATACCAAATGCATATCTTTCTTTTTTGTTCACAAAACTGAATACAAGATATATTCTTCCATAATCAATTACAACTTTCATAGCTAAAATAGAGTAGTATTTCCAACACAATAATATACAAGATCATCCACTTCAAGGTGGGAAATGTTACAAAAGAAGTTTCGCAAGGGACTCTCAGAACTCTGGCTTCTTCCTCTATTACAATATACAGAATACAATTTCTTCCACATTTATTCAAAACCAGAAAACATAGTATATCTCTTTAACATTTCGAATTACAACCTTCATAGAAAATAAAAACCATATTTCCATCACAAATAATGTACAAGGTCATCCACATCAAAGTTGTAAAAGGGTTACGATAAGAATAATCTCAACAAGGACTGTCAAACTTGTCTTTTTCCTCTACTCGAACAACAACATGAATATCCTCCATTTTCTTTGTTTCAATTTGATCACAAAAGAACATGGGGAAAGGAACACTCTTCACCTGACCAATACATCCAATGAAAAGGAAGCCTCCTCTTCATTGGTCCCCGAGCCCCAACCACAAGCAATAAGAAATGTGTTTCAACTCATGGCAACAATAGGCTTCCACAAAATACAAGAATATTTTCACATTCAACACATAGTCCAAAACAAAACTACAGTTTACAAAAATAGAATAAAGACAACAAACAACACTCAGGCTTCATCATATAAGCCAAAGGAGCAAAAAACTATGGGGGATGTTGCTTATGCCTCCCAAAGGGGAAATGTGTATAACCAATTGAGAACAATTTGCCAAAATATATCATTTCAAAACCCTGACATGCCCTTATGCCTTCCCCAATTACTCCCTTATTCCTCCCATTTCTTATGCCTCCCCAACCTCTTATGGCACCCTATAAGGAGTAAAGAAATGCAAGCTATTTCTGTGTAAGGTGGAACCCAAATCCAAACTCCCTCCACACTTATACATCCACAAAACACTTTTGCCTCCTGAAAAACCCCATAGTCTTCTCCTACACCATTTCCTAGGCCATCTACCCAACCAGCCAAAAATAAAATGGCACATCCAAACATTCAACCATTCAAATATGCATAAAAATAAAAGGAGAGCATTTCCAAGAGCTAGGATCTTACCCCTCCATGATGGGGTTTGTTCCAAGTTCAAAACAACAATCTCTCCAACGCAACACAATCCAAGAGATGAACAATCAACTAGTATGCAACAATCTCCAACTTTCCCCCAATTTGTAAGAGCTCCAAAAAAAAAATTAAGTCACCAAAAATGAAGTGATAAAATTGAAGCAACGCAAAAAAAAAGCCAAGGAATTCAAATATATAGAAGATGGAAGAGAAGAGGATGAGGTGGATCCATGTAGGATGCCGCTTCACAAATCCTCAACTCCAACACCCAAGGTCAACATCATTCTCTAATGCATAATAAATAGGTGGGTGAATAATATGATAGCTTACTTACGCACTCGAAAATAAGCCCACATCCCTAAGGACTGAAATTAAAAACATGTAAGAAAGTGCAATTAAAACATACAACTTGACTTACAAAAAAATGCATAACGAAGGTATAAATTTAACCCTCCAACCATATGTAGGTTTGGTATGAAAATTTAAGAGGTATGGAATGAGTTTAACTTGTCTTAGAAGCCTCCAAAATCAGTCTCGAAGGATAAATTCGAATTTCAAAGAAGGTGGAGTGTTTCATACTCCAAAATCAACTTACACATCTCTTACACATCAGTTACACATTTCTTACAACACTTTAATTTTAGGCCAAAAAATATAATAATTACTTTCTTATGACCCACTTTAATTAATTAATTTTAACAATATGACTACTCATGATATTTACCACATTTTAATTCAAGAATGAAAACAGAAAGCACATCACCTATAAAACACATACAACATTAACAAAGGACCAATTAAAAGAAAAAAAACATAAATCCCTTTATCACATTCGAAGGTGATCCCCCCCATGGGAATCCCTAACAACAATCAAACACACATAACAAATATAAGTTGCCATGGTGACCTTGTTGAATTCATCTAGAATTCCAATGTGGTTAGTCTCAATTCCCCTCATGTGTGTTGTGTTTTTTTGAACCTGCAAAACACAAGTACCTCCTTTGGCCTCGTGTCTATCTCAAAACATCCAAATGAATATAAATATAATTTCAAAATAATCAATATATATATATATATATATATATGTATGTATATATATATGTATATGTATATGTATATATATGTATATATATATATATATATATATATTTGTATATATGTATATATGTATATATGTATATATATATATATATATATGTATGTATGTATATATGTATATATATATATATATATATGTATATATATATATATATATATATATATATATATATATATATATATATATATATCACAACAACATCAAGACAATCAACAATATCACTTACAATTTCATCAACAACTATATCATCATCAATTTTAATTCAATTTTCTCGGTCTACTCAATATATCCAAATATCACATGTCCTAACAACATCCATAAATATATATAACCATGTCCAACAACATGTCAACATCTATATAAAATGTCTCTAACAATCATCATGCATCATATGTGAATCAAAGTCAATAATAGTCCATGCTCTAACATCTAATCATCATACTAAATCAAAAGTCACAATAATGTCCATAATATAGTCAACAATGTCATAATCAATATCAAAATATGCAAGAAGTGTGGGTGGCACTATAATCATCATCGTCATGTATAAATTAGAGTCATGAACAATCCATGATCCGACATCTAACACCATACTAAATCAAAACTATTATATTGTCCATATTATAGTCAATAATATCATGATCAATATCAAAAGTGTCGAAGGGAAGTGTGCACTCATGATTTCACATAGTAACATCACAATATAGAGCGGTGAGCTCGACATGGTTGCCTCATCATAAACAGGATCTATACGGCGACATGAGGCATGATTACGAGAAGGAGATGAGGTATCCTTAGCCATTAGGGTTTTAGTGGATCCTAGGGAAAATAGTTCTAAGCTACAAGTTCACTAAAATGACTCAATAAACCACTGAATTTTATAATGAATCTAAAATGTATTGAACTCCTATAAATAAAATATACTAAAATATGAATGTTACATAAATTATTTGATTTTATAAATGAAAAACGAAATAAGAGGGATAAACTACTTACTAGAATTTGAATTAACTCGCATGACTGGGACTAGGTAGTGTGATGGAACAATGGAACAAAGCACCATAACAAACCTCAAAAAAATTACAATAGAGCCGGATCTAGCCGGATGGGACGTCTAGATAAGGATGAGGGCTCATGTGGCACCTGTGTCCGACATCTAGGCTCCTAGACTACGAAAATGGTTGGAATCTGATTCTAATATCGTTGCTAGGTCTTTGTAATTATTCACTTGTGATCACGTGAGTGTCACACTTGTTTACTTGATGTCACCGTAAACTGTAATAAATAATCACCTACAAAACCACACAAAGCATCAAACCCTAAAAATAGAAAGATGCAAATGAGGGCCTGAGTATCCTCGACCACCATAATTGTGGACTCACAACTTAGCATTGTACTACATCTTCGATCGAATGTTATTACCATATGTTTGTGTGTGTGTAATAGTGCTCCTAGGTCACACTTGCACCAAAGGAGCTAAGATAGCGGGAAATAGCTAGATAAAATGAAAATGTGTGAATGGAATAAAATGCACTCTCCTTCCCTATGCATTGTGTGATGTGAAAAATTTCCCAAATTCAGTCCTTTCTCTATGTAGATAGCTATCCCTTGATAATAATAGTCTGCCCATATAATGGTATGTAGGTTATGTTTCTATAGGGATCTCTTGTTTGTCTTTCAACATTAATGACCAAACATTTCTACTTGTACCTTGGGGGATGGGAGGAAAACCAAAAATACCCACCTCAAACATAAAAATAAGATCAAACATAAAGAGGAAAAGGGCAGCTAGGATGAACAGGAGCACTGCACTTTTGTCTAGTCAGGTGTTATTGTCTAAAGATAGGCAACGACAAATGAGTGAGAACTAACAACTAGGGATCTTCGAGACCTGAACAAAACTATGTGTGTGAGTGACAAGTGTGCAAGATAAAAGTAAATAAAGACCAATAAGACAAGTGGATGGATTGTGGAATAGGTCATCAGTGAATACTCTTCTTATGCATGATCCATATATAAAACAACATACTTGGCAGAATAATAATAGTAGTAAATGCGTGATTTTGTGTCTACAACAATGAATAACAACATTCCCTAAATGATGAGAAAAATTATAATATCATCAATTAGATTATCCCTAGCAAGGGAATGTAATGAGTCTTATAAAATTGATGGAAAATATTGTCATTTGTTAATATTCCTTCCCAATTCAAAGTGAAATATGATTAAAATGTTATTTACATTTTTGTTACTGCGAAATTCAGTCATAAAATTATATGTTATTACTTCCAAGATGAACTTGTCGTGCATCATATTGTTTCTCAACTCCATAAATCACCATACTATATAGCACATCAAGCACTATTGGAAAAGACTATTACACCTCCCCTATGTTCAGCCATCTTACACTATTACACCTCGCTATGTTTAGTCATCTTACAAAATATTTTCTCTACACAACTCTCACAACAATGTTTAATGCTTATACAACCCATGACTCATGTTGTATAGCATATATCATTGTGCAACCAATCTTGCGAAAAACTTTACACCATAGACCAACTTGTTAAGATCAATGCAAAATACATAACACATCGAAACAATTTCAACAAAACTAGTCAACACAATCTCATAGCTCAAATTCTAATTATTGGAGACTTTCTATTAATTAAAATCATCTTATTTTTCTAATTAAATATATATTAAAAATTTATATTTCTTTAAAATTAATTAATTCTTAGATATAAAAATACTAATTAAATTTTACTCTTTGCTTAATACAATTAGTTAATATATTTATGTATTTAAACCAACATTCTGCAATGTTAAGATGTTAGACTTCTAACACTATTGGAAAACAACCAAAATAAAAAACATACTTCAAAAATAAAAGCGAAAAAAAAAAAAAGACTAAAAGAATTGTTAACGACATTAAATGTTGTATTAATTGCATTTGCTATATTACACGTAATGCATTTGCTAATTTCGTAGTATTGGATACGATCGTTCAGATGGACCCAAATTTAAATTATATTGGCATATCCATAACTAACTAAATTAAATGGGCAAAGAGATTCGCCTTAAAAACTATTTATTGAAGCCTATAAAACATTGTCATCTATTGGATTCGATTAAGGTAGAAATTTGAACCATCAACATGAAATTCCAGATTATCTGGTTTTCTCTGCTTATTATTGTAATTCCATCTCCACAGGGTAAGTATTTATTTTTATTTTTCAATTCAATCTAGAATTTGTAAGGTTATGTGTACAGGATTCTTAATACATTAAATATTGAAGGAATTTCATTACGCTAAATGAACAGTATAATTTATATCTCATCCTTTATTATTTGATATCTCATCATTATTATGCAAAATTTTATTGAAAATAATTACCTGATTTCTATCATTCTTGTTCTATATATATGTGATTTGGGAATGCAGGGCGGTCGTGTAGTTTAGATGACATATTATTTTCATGGGAGGAGATGGAGGACACAAGTCCACCCTTCCCACTGTATACAAATCCATATAATGTTACAGTGGAAAATACCTGCAAAAGTTGTGATGCAGAACAGGTTTTATTGCAGATGACCAACGACGCTGGCCTTGCCAATGACAAAGAGTATTTGGATTTACTTTCTGCAGGTGCAACTTTCACATTTCAGTTTCGTATGCAGGGTTTACTCATAAATATGAAAACTCTCTATGCAGAATTCGTCCGTTGTCGTTGATTTCCGCCAACAACAATGAATCTATGAATGATTTGTTTGATACTGAGATTTGGGTGTAATTTCCCTTCCATAAATAATGTTGCAAAGGATTCCTAGTGCTTTGTTTTTTTTAATTTAAAAGCAAATGAGAAAGGAAAAAATAAGAAGTCTCAACTTTAGAAGTTTTTTGAAAATGGAATTTTACTGGAGTTTGAATTCAGCCTTTTTATTGGATTAAATAGGAAATACTGTTCGAGATCCAGTAATTTATACAATTGTATTATGTTTTATCCGAAATTCTGTTACATATACATTTAAATATCCAATCAATGCCATCAACCTTGAAACTTGTTTGTCTTCGTGTCAATCTTCATGGTTGATAAAATGTTGTTTCCTGATTAAGCAGGATATATACAGCGACGATTTCAGTAAAGACATGACTGAATAAGCAGGAATATAAGCAGCATTAGCAATACGTAACT